>JAYKAV010002933.1:1397391-1748473 GCA_035582835.1 Phoebastria nigripes | reverse complement strand
GGCCCCGCCGCGGCCCCGCCGCGCGCTCTCGCCCCGCCGCCGGGCACCGCACTGCACCGCCCCGCCCCGCCTGCTTCCGATTGGCCCGCGCCCGCCTCCCGAGCCTTCACTGACAGGCGCCGCAGCCAATAGGGAAAGCCGCGTGTCCCGGCCGGAGCGGAGGCTGCGGACCGCCGGTGGAGTGAGTCCCGAGGCGGGGGAAGGATGGCGGCCACGGTGGTAGGAGCGCGACGGCAGGACCGGGGGCCTTCCGTCCCTCACCTGCCGGTGCTGCGGGGCGAACAACTTGGTGGCGCATGGCTCCGTCTCGAGGGGGCCCGTCAACTTCACCTCATCCCCAGGCGGTTGGGCGACGGTTACCGGCTGCCATGCGCGCTTCCGGCGCGTTGCATTGTGGGGCCGTGAGGACACAGCGGGGGGGAGGGCGGTGAGCGGAATGGGGATGGGGACGTGTCAGCGCATGCGCAGGCACCTCGCGCTTCCCCCTCCGCCCACTGCCCCGCGGCGCTGCTGGTGGGCGCCTGGTGCGGGGAGCTGCCGCCGGCCGGGCCCGGGGCCCGGCTTGCTCGGCGTGGGAGTGGAGGCTCCCCAGGTGAGCTGACGTCCATCGCCGCGGCCTCCTGTCCCATCTCAGACCTATGGAAACCTCATGGACCGTCACAGAGTACCGTCATGCTTCTAACTGCCCAACTCACATGAGTTAGTTTTGATGGGCTTGGTTATAAGGGTTAGTATGATTTACGTGGAGGTAGTCAATGAACTTAGTCACATATTCAAGCCCTGTTTTTCTTCCCTAATTTCTTCTTTGTTTAGGAAACAACAGAAATGACTAACCGAGAAGAAGCTGAGATACAAATTTCGGAATTAGATTTACTCTCTAGCATGTTTCCTTATGAGGAAGAGTTCATTGTGACCGACCAGCTGGCTGTAGCAGAACTAAAGCACTATGTTGAAAATGAGTCCGCAGAGATGCCATCTTCAAAAGTTCGGTTTACACTGAGTGTAAAGCCAGAGGTCTCTAATGCCTATATGGTATCGTAAACACCTTTTTTTAAAATTTTTATTTTTATTTTGTGGGATTTTGAACTGAACATTTGCTCATTTGTTTTTAGGTGGAATTCTCTATGGCCTGTGCCTTACCATTTAAATATCCAAGTGTTCTACCAGAAATTACTGTGAGGTATGACATTAAAAGCACAGCTAATAAAAACATTTAGAAGCTATGGTGTACTACATAAACACAGTTATAATAGGAAAAAGCAGTTTACTGTCAAATTAAGCCAGATTGACAACAATGTTGAAGAAAAACAAATCTCCAAGTTTATGATTTCTCTGGTGTCCTCAGCAAATAAGCAAGAAAAATGGGAAAAATGTGGAGGAGTGCCACCTTCTGTATAGAGGGGTTACATGTAGATACCGTTCATAGGTCTGATGCTCAAGAAGAGAGATTGTTGTCCATTTTGACAAGGCTTAACACTAAAGGAGTGAAAAGTTAGTCAGTGGTCTTATTCTTCCCTTGTCAAAATGCTGTTACTCCCAGGCTTCTGTTATTTTTTATTCGAACATTTCTCTTTAAAGAAGTAGCCTTGCATATTACAGGAAATTAGTTCAGCCACCATACTTACTTTTCAAGTACCTTTTTTTTGATTTTGATTTACAGATTGGTAGTACTATATGTGAACTCAAGAGTTAGCACACCAATTAAATACTAATTAAGACCTTTTCGTAGCTAATGTGACTTAAGTATCAATAGCAAGTGCGTACCATCTAAATATGGCCTGATTTTTCAGCAGCTTGAAGTAAAACTTTTTGAAAAACATGCTAAATTGTAAGCACATTACAACTGCATTTGTATTTTTCTTTTTCTTTAGGTCATCATTATTAAGCCGCTCTCAGCAGATTCACCTGAACTCTGATCTAAAAACATATTTGATGCAAAACTGCAGTGGTGAGCCCTGCATGTTGAGTGCAAGGGAATGGGTTAAAGACCATGCAGCTGCTTACATTGACAAAGAGCTTTCGTCTTCCACGGTGACAACATCAAATGCTATGCAGTCAGAAGACATCATGTTCACTCGATTGTGGATATATAGTCATCACATTTACAACAGGCAAAAAAGAAAGAGTATTATTGACTGGGCCAAGGAGCTCTCTCTGTCAGGGTTTTGCATGCCAGGGAAACCAGGTGTTGTTTGTGTAGAAGGTCTACAAAGTAGTTGTGAAGAGTTCTGGTCAAGGTTAGTTTTTCTTTGTACTTAAATGCCATTAGTAATTAGAATATTACGTTTCATCTTGTATATGTGGCCAGGAGGTGGGAAATCCAACCACCTTCCAATCTATAAAAGTCTGCAAAGTATTTGTGCTTATCATAATGTATTATACAACTCTGAATATCCACTGTACTGTTGGTTACAGCAATCAAAGCTACCAGTACCGCACGGTGCACATTTATTTCTGTTTTACCTTCCTCTGTATTGCAGTTGTACAGTGATGGACTGCAGTACCCCAGTCGTGTTAGATATGTATGCTGTTACATCGGTTTACGTTTGTGTTTTATTCTGCTCCCATCATTCATATTTCCGGGTGATGCAGAGTAAATGAACATTGTCGTTTGATTATAACAGCTAGGAGAGTATGAGAATTCTTAGCACAGGCAAGGCAGGAGTGAGCACTGAAATTGAAACCACATATACATCAATTATTTTGTGAGGAGTAACATTAAGGTTTTTGAATCCTGGGGAAGTATAAAGAAACAAGCTCCTGCTTATGGGAGTGTTTATGTGTGAGTAGTATTTCTATGACCAGCTGGGGAACCGTTATCTCTGTCAACATATATGTACAAATGGAATTTATTGACTTCTGTGATAATAGCTATTTCATAGTATTTTCTAAAACAGTCTTTATTTTATAGATTCATATTTCTCCAATTGCTTTCAGAGTAAGAAGATTAACATGGAAGAGAATTGTCATTCGGCACAGAGAAGATGTTTCGTTGGAAGGTGGAGGACATGCTGAGATTCAGAAACAAAGAAAGTTCTCCACTTTGGAAGAAAAATGTTTTGATGCACATGGTGCCAGAGGAAATCATATGGATTTGGGGCAGCTATATCGGTTTTTAGAAGAAAAAGGATGTGCTGACATTTTTCAAATGTACTTTGGGGTTGAAGGACATTGAAGGGGTTGAAGATCACCACAGGTCCAAGCAGTGATCTTTGTAAGTTAATCCTCGTAACAGATTCCTTAGCTGTTGTGCAACAGTTGATCAGAGGGGGAATTAATAATTTGTGGTTTATATGATGAATCCAGTTTTCAATGAAAACAAATACTCAGTGAAATCCTGAATAATGAAAATGACTAAATGAATGCTTTATTACACTTTCTGGTTTTAAGGGCATTTAGGGTACGTACCTAATTACAATGAAAGAAAATATGTTTGATAACCTACCGGGCAGTTACGGAATTACAGATGAATGAATAGATGGAATTACGGTGAATAAATATATGAAGAAGAAGAGACAAAAATGAAGTGTGGATATCTCAGGAGAGGAAATGTGATGTGTACGTTATTTGTTACTGTTTACATACACTACATGAAGACTTTTTTGTAACAATCTTTTTACCTGAAAGCCATGAGATTAATGTTTTATTAAAAAAACAAAAGAGGAGGGAGCAAGTTCACAAAAGCCTTCTTCATGCAAACAGGATGAGCTAGGATGCCTACTCTAAGGCATAAGACTTTTCCATAAGGAAAAGTGTGTATGCAGGTAAGTTTCTTTGCTTATGTATTCTGTATCTAAATCACCTACGTGTCATGAAAGGCAGACCTTGGTTGCTTCTGATGTTGATTACATGTTTCTGCATCGATCCGGTAAAGTTCCTAATGCTCAGATCTCTGGTATGGACTTGGACACCGTTTGTAGCGACACTGCAGTGATTTCATTCGACAAGCGCTGATTTGCCTCTACTGGAAACTTTGCCAAACCGTAAGTGTACAAGCATATTGCGGCTTTATAAAGGACCCAAGATATGCCTGAAGTCTCCGCACTTTTAAGGTCTGTTGATGGGTACAAAGTTTAAGGGTATTTCGACTAAGTTACATCCTTACATTTCACGACAATGCCTTGGCGATTATGTAAACTGTTTGCGATTTTACTGCTAGCACCGGCTCATCTTTTACAGACGCGTTCCCAAGAAGAGGGGCCGTGTGTGCCGTTTCTCCCCGCGCTGCCCCGGGTACCGGCACTACCAGCAGGCCTGGCGACGCCGGAGGACCCACGGACCTCCGTGGGTTGATGTCGGCGCCGCGCGCCTGGCCCCGCCCCCCGGAAGCGCCGCGCTGCCCAGCCCCGGCTGCGCGGCTCCTCGCTCCCAGCCGGTGCCCAGCGCCGCCGCCGCCATGGGGGGCAAGAACAAGCAGCGAACCAAGGGCAACCTGCGGGTGAGCGCGCCTCGCGGGGCGGGGGACCGCCGCGCCCCGTCCCGCCTGTGGGCCCCGGGTACCCCGCGGCCTCCGCCGGTGGCTCCGGCGGGCCCTTCCCGCCCCGCCTCAGCGGGGCCGGCAGGCGGCCTGGCCGGGGAGGGCGGCGGGGCCCAGGCCTCGGGGCTGGGGCTTCCGCAGCGGCGGGCAGGTTAAGGCCGCCCTTCCCGGTGCCCTGAGAAGGGGCTGTAGGCCGCCGAAGCCCGTCCCCCGTTGGGAGGCGGCGCTGCCTTCGGGCCCAGTTGCAGTAGCTGGGGCTGGGGCCGCCGCCGCTCTTCAGGGGTGGCTCTTGGCCCGGGCCCGTGCTTTAGGGGAGTGTGACTGCAACTTCCTCTGGCGTTTGTACGCGTTTTCCAGAGAGGGGCAAGGGTAGGGGGGTGTAACTGCAAAATCACCACGGGTGTAAGTTCAGCAAGGAACCGGTGGGTACATTCAGTGTATTTTTCTGTGGAGAGTCTTAAAGTACACCTGTCGTGGTGTCTCTGTCTTGCTGCCGGGCCTGAAGTGGTGTGACATCCGTCATATGTGGCACTCGCTCAGGATGGGAGAATTGTGGGTGAAGCATTGTGTTCAGATTATGTAATTCCTACAAATCTTCTCCCTCTCTTGTGTTTAGAGAAGACTGCGGAACACAAAGAAGCATGCCCTTATAGTTGAGATTTCACATGCAGAAAAAATGACTTAATCTATAGATACAGTAGTCAGGTAAAATGTGGCTTATATACCTCAAGAAAATCAGAAAAGTAAGATGAACTTCAGCAAATTGTCATTACTTTAAAAAAAAACCAACCCAGCAAACTCACAAAACTGCAACTGTCATTAGGAAATAAAAAGTATTTGGACTATAAGGTATCACAGAGAACATTAAAGCATGAGTTGGTTTTGGGATAGTCTTTTCAAAAGAGTGTGGTTGACATAAACATGAGCCGCTGATACGATGAGCAAGGTGTTGACTTAACTGGGGCAAACTAGAAGACGTGCTGAACTCCAAAACACTCACTGTAATACTAATGGGATAGTATTATACTGTGTTACATATGTACCCTTTTGCGCCATTCCTCTAAATCCTTCTTGGCCCCTTTGTTGCTGGTAGCATCCTTTGTTTTGTGTGTGTTCTTATTTTTCCCAATGATATGAAGAGCATTCCTCGGGAGCTGTATTGGTCCATATGCAATAATGTGAGAAGAACTAGTAAAAACAGTAGTAGTGAAGGAGGGTAAATGGTTTCTTAATAAATTGTTCATTTACAGAAGGACTTCTCTATTATAATTTTTTTTATGTGTGTAAAAACAATAAAATTTTCTATAAGTATTCATGGATTAAAATCACAATGAGAGAAGGGAATGCTGATTCTAAAGAGAAGAATAATTTTCTAGGTCAAACTTCTATGTTTAAAGCATAGGTGGCCTTTTTTTGTGAGACTTTGTTTTAAATAGAAGCTTAATTATACAATATAAATAGGATCATTATTTCAAATGCATGATGCATGCAAAAGAAAATAAAATGACTGAAATAGATAACTGACTTCTGTCCCTGTTTTTTGTCAGCCTTCGAGCAGTGGCCGAGCTGCAGAGCTCCTTGCCAAAGAACGTGGAACAGTGCCTGGGTTTATTGGCTTTGGAACATCTCAGAGCGATCTAGGATATGTTCCTGCAGTTCAAGGAGCAGAGGAAATAGACAGCCTTGTGGATGCTGATTTTCGAATGGTGTTGCGAAAACTTTCTAAAAGGGATATCACAACAAAATTAAAAGTAGGTTTATTCTTTGTCCCCCATAATGTTTTTTTATCGGAAAACAATACATTTTTCTTAAAAATGGGAGAGGAATATATCAAGATAGCTAATACTGATTTCATATTGGTAAATTTGCTAGAACTGCAATCCAGAAGGTATCTTGGAGGATTTATAAAAAGGTCCATCACGCAATGCTGACGGAGGATTCATAAAATTAACTCAATAGATGCTCAATTGCAAGAAATGAATTGATTTTTGAAAAAGGGAGTTGCAATGTCTGGTAGAAGCTGGTAAATTACAGAACATATCTATCTGACTTCTTAAATCATGCTCTTGATATCTTGATTTTAGGCTATGCAAGAGTTTGGGACAATGTGCAAGGAAAGAGAAGCAGAAGTTGTTAAAGGTGTTCTTCCTTACTGGCCAAGAATTTATTGTAAAATCTCACTAGTAAGTATTAAAGTATCTAAATTAAAAACTTCTCTGGATACTTCCTGTGAAAACCTCTAAGGCAGTCTTTATTGATATATCTAACTTTGTTGGAATTACTGATGACTTCTAGGAAAACCATGAAGTTGAAGGAAACTAGAGTTCTTTATTGTGGAGATGTTTCAGTATTGGCAGTGGGTGGAATCTTGAACTGTTGATGCCTGGACTGTACTTGCTGGGTGGAGATAGCTGTTTGTTAGACCTTTATGTTAAAAAGATGACAAGATATTTCTTCTCATGAGAAGTTCTTTTATGTAGATTCCAGAATGGCTAAAGAGAATGTAGTGGTCAGTTGATATAATTATAAATCTTTTTGATCTAGGACTAATATCTGATCAGACTTAATATTAAAAAAGAAAAAAAACAACCCACAAAAAACCCCCTAAACGTGAAAAGACCATGCGTAGCCAGATAATCCATAATTTTCTGATACATTTAATGCATCTCCAAACTATCTGGGCTGGCTACTGTTGGAAACGTGATAAATGGACAAAATGAATCACTATTCTGATCCGCTAGAACAATTCCTAGTATTTCTTTCAGGAGCCAAGAGCATAGAAAGTCATGATGTTGTAAATTCATACACAAATAATGGATAATGATGCACAGTTTGTGTAGGCTTATGGTCATTTTAATCCAAAAAGTGTCTTCAAGGCTTCCTTTTTGCCTCTTGTCTTTCTGTTAAATGTTTGTATAAAATGGAAATAGAAACTGTAGTTAGGGATATCAGGAAAAGGTTACAATTTTGAATGAACAACACATGGGGCATATGATGCTGCTAAGTTAGGACTCTCTACTTATCTAGGGATACCAAGACTTTTTTGTCRTTGTTGTTGCGTATTTTCAAATCTATATAGCCCAATTCATTGCGAAAATGGCTGAACTGAGAGACAGCTTTTTTTTTTTGTCATCGCTTCTGCTTTGAAGAACCCGGCATCAAAGGTACATTTCTTAAAACAATAAACCTTTCTCTTTTTTTTTTTCCTTCTTTTTTTTTCTTTAACAGGATCATGATCGCCGTGTTCGAGAAGCAACTCAGCAATCTTTTGAGCAACTGATTCTTAAAGTAAAGAAACACTTAGCTCCTTACTTAAAAAGTATCATGGGATACTGGCTGATTGCTCAGTGTGACACTTACTCCCCTGCTGCTTCTGCTGCAAAAGTAGCTTTTGAAAAAGCTTTTCCTTCAAGCAAACAACCTGAAGCCTTAGCATTCTGTAAAGATGAAATTCTTAATGTGAGTTTATACTTGTGTATTTCTTTAAGGCTTTGTGTTGAGTATATGTCAACTTTTATTACAAGTTTAAAACTCATCCTGCCCCCATCTATTCTTCATGGTTAAATTTCTTTCTCACCTGAAACTTTGCTCCTGCTAATGTGAAGAGAAGACTGAGGCAAAGACACATCCTCTATTTTTTTGACTTGTGGTTAGAATGACTGGAACCAGAGGAATGAATATGAAGTTAATTTTCTTGTATGCATTTCCGTGTAATGATGCTCAGTCATCACGTAATGTTGCTGACAGGAATAATGAATTATTATTCATGGAATTACTGCATGGAATAACGATGCCGGAGTAGTTTAGCTGCAGTGGTAGAGGATTAAAGAATGCTGAGCAGTGTTTCAGAGCCTCTACAAGTTTAGTTCTGACCAAGGTTAATGCTCTTCTGCCAGTCATACATGAAACTGAATTGACTGAATTTAAAAAGGTGAAAGTTTGCATTGCTGGCCCATCGTATGCAAACGTAACCATTTTGTCTCAGTTTGGCTTCTTTTTACGAGAAGCTTCTTGTCATAGGACTGCAACTTACAAAGTATTATGAAGTCTTGATTCAAACAGTACCACAGCTACTATGTTCAGCAGGAGTCAATTAAATTATGTTCTTGTTCACTAGCATGTCTAAAATGTGTTTAAAAGACTTGACTGAGAGGTTGTGATGTTTTATTGTAGAGATGTTTCTGAATAATGTATAGACTTTATTATTCACATATAAATATTAGATTAGAAGAAGTATTCTCATGTGTATATATGTATTTTTTGTCCCCTAGGTACTTCAAGATCACCTTCTGAAAGAAACACCTGATACACTCAGTGACCCCCAGTATGTTAACCTGCTTTAATGTATATGGTTTAAGTCTTGGTCTGTATTGGGTTCTCTGTCCCTGGAGGTAGTGGATTTAGTTTTGTTTCAAGAGACAGAATAGTTATTTGAGTCCAGATCCCAGCAGCTTTCTTTGGGACTAAAGTATAAATGCTTTTGAAAGTGTTATCAGTTGTCCAATTCTTGTTTCAGCTCTTTTAGGAGTAGCAATTTTGCATAGCTGGAAGATGAGATGACTTGAAACTCTCTCTTTTTCTAACACTTTATCATGTAATTTGGTAGCGTTAGAACCTATGGAAAGTTTACATATTTACATTGCTGGCATCTGAAATCAAAAGAAGAACACAGAAAAACTGAAGACAGTTTAGTTTAGACAGTTTAGAAGAGCTTGAGAAGCCTACTGATTTATTTATGGTTCACTTTAATTTGTTTTGTTTTGCTTTCTGAGAACTGTACCAGAGGAAGAAAGGGAAGCCAAATTTTTCCGGATTCTGACCTGTTCCTTGTTAGCTTTAAAAAAGTTGCTTAGCATGTTGCCAAAGAAAGAGATGCATTCATTGGAGGAAAAGTTAATGTCACTTCTGTCCCAAAACAAATTTTGGAAATACGGCAAACACAGCATACCACAGGTGACTTTTTTATTTCTTATTTATTTTGGTTGGTTTTAGTTAAAGATAATACATTGAACCTAAGCAAGTACTAATCACTTGTATTCTACAAGAATGAACTTTGTACTTCATCACTGAATTATGTTTGAAACAGCCTTCAAATTTCTAGGCCTTAAATAGACAATATTGCTCTAAAATTTGCCCAGTAGGCTAATTTGTTATTTCTGTGTCACCATTATCTACTTCTTCGCAATCTGCTGTCATTTCAAATTCATGTAAAAGATACAAACTGTGTCAGCTTACTGCATGTGTTCCTAGTGCTTTTGGATCTTCATTTTTTTAAACCATTTTATTGGTCTTTGGTCTGCTAAGACCAATTGTACATAGAGTGATGAATTGATTCTGGTAGTGTTTTGTTAAAAAGTTTTAAGGTGCTTTTTGGAAAACATGCCTTTTGAGAAGTATATTAAAATAAAATTTTTGATAAGCATTTTATTACTAAACAAATTACTTTAAAATATTAAACAGGCTTATCAAATAATTTCTTTATTTTTCTTTATTTTTAATAATATTTAAACCTTTGTTGATGTGATAAAACACGGGGACCATGTGTTGTAAGTTACGGTGTAAGTTAAAAGGAATGTTATAAGCTGCATGTAGGGACGAAGTGTTGTCATTTGACTAAAATTTTTTTTTTTCTGTGGCCTATGTCAGGTTCGCTCAGCTTTCTTTGAGCTGGCTTCTGCTTTTTGCCAGTACTTGCCTGAGCTGGTGAAAACTGAAGCACCAAGAGTTTGTCCTGCTGTTCTTCTCAGCATCGACGACAGTGATGCAGTGGTGTGTCCTGCCCTTTGGGAGGCTGTACTTTATGCTATCGCCACTATTGAGGTAATGTGGGAAACCTAAGGGGCAGATATTTTACTCGAATTTAACTTTTCACCAAGTACCATTGTTCTCTGCGTAGAATTAGGAAGAACAGCTTGACTGGGTTTTCTTTATGATTAATAACATGAACTTATCAGTGCTACGTGCTCCTTCTTCCTCCTTACGGTTTCAGCGTAACTTTCAAATATATTGTGTCCAGCATGTCTGAAAATCAGAGTTGTTTTATAAGTTTAATTAAATTAACCTGAATTCCTTTGATTAAAAATAGTTACTAATAAGTAAAATGATACTTAAAACCTTTTCCTTGGTTAAAGACAGTTAGAGAAATGACCTGCAGTACATTTTTGGTTTGTTTGTTTCCCTTTCTAATTTAATGCTTGGTTCTATAACTCTTTTTCTTTTTTTCTTTTCAATTTTAAGTGAAATACCAGCTTTGAATTTATTAGCAGGATGAGTGGTATTGCCATAGACTGGAATGTTTTTAGGGTTTAACGCTTCAAATCTCTTTTGTAACTGCTGGTATAAACTGTAACAATTTATGGGGAAAAAAAAAATCTTTGTTCAGCTTGCTATAAATATAGGTATCTGGAACTATGATAAATCAGATCAGATGACAAAAAACTTTGGGGTGTGGGGGGAAAGTGCCAAGGTATTTTGTAACCATCAGAAGATTTTTGAGGGGTGTTTTGAAGTTAGTGATGCTTCTAAAGTTAGGGTTTTGGAATCATTGCTTATTCTTGATAATAAGAACTCAGAATTAAATACAGGACCAGTTACAATAATGATTTTTATGAAGCATCCTTAAAGCATTATTAAAGAGAAGCCTTTAATTGCAGTTTGCTAACAAGGAAGGTCCATTGATTTTAAACAATACAGAAGCAGTTTTATCATATTAACTTCTTAAATTCACAAGCTGAAATAGGGAGAAAGTGATTTTTAAAAATACTGGCAAGCGAATTTAGATTTTACAATAACTTGTTTCAGCTACAACTTGGGGAGGTAGATTAAATGTCTAGCTTGGGAGTTCTTCCAAGGCAACATATTCTTATTTAATTTACAATTAGTGTATTTCTTTCTGTAGGACTGTTGGAGTCATGTAAATGCCAAAAAGGGAGTTCTACCAAAGCTATGGACAGTGCTTCGAGAAGGTGGACGAGGACTAGCTACCGTTATATACCCAAATCTCTTGCCATTCATTAGCAAGGTACCTCCTGGCATTGCAGAACCAAAGCTGGAATATTTCAGAACTTTTTTCAGCTCTATAATTCAAGGGTATGAACTGCAAATTTATTTATTTATTTTTTTGAAAACAGTCTCTTTTACATTTGGAAATAGAACTAATCTTCTTTAAGCATTTAAAGATAAGTAACATACCATTTCGCTTGAGGATATTTAAATATGCATTAATTGTTTATTTGAGAAAAGACTGTTTTCACTATGATATTGGAAAATCATATTTCTAAAATACTTTTAAATATCCAAAACTACAGTCAGTCTTTTGTGGCTGTCCCTGTCTTCTTAAACCTTGAGCCTTCTTTTTGATTTTATTACATCTTCCTTACCTAAAGCATTCTTATCTTTCCTTGTCAAAGCTTCGTGTTTATTCCAGGGTAAGTTTTAAAATGGGAAATTAATGTAAAATTCGGAGTGGCTTGGAAAATATCAGGCTCTTCTCACCAGTGTGTAATTATTACAGAGGTTATTGGGGATTAGCATTGTGATTGTGAAATTTCCTATATGCAGGAACTTTAATTCTTGTGATAGTGATTTTTAAAGGATTGAAACTGCTATCATTTTTTGCCTTTAAAATACATCAAAACCAACTTTCTATCAAATCTAATTTAAATAGATGCATGTGTATTGTGTACTCAAAAGCATATATAAGTTATTTTATGAAAGACTAAAATGTAACTTATTTAAACAAAAATCAATTCTTGATTGACGTTGGTGTGGCCATTAGCAGAGCTCTTGGAGAAGAGAGTTATGTATGGGTTGGTTTTGAAAAGTGTATAGAATTTTATTACAAGTAGTAAAATGGTTGTAATATTTGTATGGTAATTTTGTGTGGTCTAATTTTCATTAAAAAACAAATCAGTTGTTCAGATTCAAACAGGCTATGGTGAAACTGTCTTCTGGTGGCTTTTTGTTTTAGCTTTTCTTCTTCTTTCTGTAATGTCAAAGTGACACCTTCTAAACTTCTGTGGTGTGTGTAGAAAATTGCAAAGGAATTTTGTCAAACAGCTGAAACAGTAGGCAGTATATTTGACTGGATATGTTTCCTCTATTTACATAGATTTTTTTTATGAATGCCAAAACTACATGAAAAAGTTATTTTAATATAAGTTATATTAAATGCCTGGATTTATTGTTTTGACTCTTTAAATATGTCCTGTTGAATTTCTTTTGATCTGACTCCTATCAATGTTTCTATGATTCCATATTCTCATATTGGTGCGTGACCTCCCTCTGATGTTGCCTTTCAATAGGTTGTCGAGTGAGCGAGCAATAGCCAGCCCTTCAGAAAGTTCAGCAATTATAACTGCATTTATGGAATGTCTGCGCTTTGCCATACTACAGAAAATAGACGAAGAAGATGACCAAAGACAAATTCATCAAATGCTTGTATATGACCAGGTATTTATTAGAAATACGTAATGTTGTTGTGTGTACATTTAATAATTCAAAGTTAAAGGAAAACGTAAATTTCTGTGAGGATTTACTTCTCTGTTGAAAGTTTCACTAGATTTTATGGAAAAAATCATCTTACTGAATTTAGTCAATTTTTTCCTTCCTATAAAATCATCCCTTTTACTGTGCAGTTTAAATTATATTAAAAAAAAAAATAAAAGCATCCCACCCTGTATATTTTTATTAAGTGTTCAAGCATGAGTAATTCTGATGTTTTTGGAATTGCTTCCAGAATGTTTTTCAAAATTATAGAATTTCCTGGTATTACAAAGAATAAAATTATCATCTAGTTGGATCACTGTTCTTTAATAATTTTTTTGTCTTTATAGCTAATTCCTCTTACCGATGCTGTACTTAAGGAGCCCAGGTTACAAAATGGACCGTTATTTTATCAAATAGYAGAAATGCTGAGCTCCTGGGAAGCTAAAGCAGAACTCTCCAACGATGACGGCACAGATGAAGTTTTCCAGAAACTGTTGTCAAATTTTTGGGACCATCTTTTAAAAATGTGTGTACTTCATATTGATACATTGGATGCTGATGAGAAATCATTGTTTGCCATATCTGGTATGCTAGAAATTCTTCAGAATCCAAAGAGTGCTACAAAACCAAACAACAGAAAATCTCTGAAAATCAGGTTTACAGATGAGGATGAATCTGAAAGAAACACAGAGAATGGAAAGCTCACAGAAGTGAAAAATAATGACTCTGAAATACAGGCTGACTTGCAGCATAGTTCACTTCTAAGGAGAGAACCTTTAGAGAATTTAGTCTGCAACCTTGCTGAACTGAGTATTGTGTATGTCAATGAACAGAAGTCAGAACAGCATTTGAAATTTCTCTCTGCCTTGCTCAACTCTTTTTCTTCAAACAGAGTTTTTCAAGTACTTTTAGAGCAGGGAAATGATGCAAGCTCTGCTCAAGCTGAATCCCAAAACGAAAGTAAAGCTCATCATGAAAGTCCATCTGGACAATTTCTGTATATGAATTTAATAACTTGGCTGAAAGAAGACTGGAGGAAAGACACCCATTTTCTGGTTGATATTTTGTACAGTGTGCTTAATTGTTGCAACAGTAATGATGAAAGGAAAATAATTCTTGATGATTTAACAAAGGTATGACTCTTGTACATTTTGTTATTAGTTTTTATCAAAGTGACTATTCTTTTTGTGGGCTGTGGTTGGTTAATCATTTTATTTTGGGGCTGTGGAATGGAAGATATTCTACAGGAACTTGGATAAGTTCAGCATGAGGAAGGTAGATTTAGGAAAGGTTGACATGACAGTGTTGGGGTGAAAGGTTATGACATATGTCCCTTTCTATATGGTATAAATCATTAAAAAAAAAAAAAGTAACATCAGAATTTCTCTGTTCTTGCTTCTTTATATCGTGTGCTTTTATACTAGTCATTGGTGGCCTTTCTTATAAATACAGTCCCTTATTGACCTGTGTGGTGGAGAAAGACTTGGAAGCCAAAAATAATATAATCAATAACTTTGTTACTGAAACTTAGCAACTTCTGCTTATCCCCTGCAGAAAATAAAGTTGTAAAACAAACAGCTAAAATGGTATTAAATGCTTCCTATTCAGCAAAGAATTTGTTAAATATTGYGGAATTTTGTTTTTCTTTTCAGATGGATCTGAAATGGATTATTTTTCTCCAGATAATTCAAAAGGTACCTCTTAAGACTTTTTTCTTCTTGTTTTGCATAGTTTTGAATATTTCCCTGCTGTTAGCTTTGAAAGTTACATGTGTTTGAATGGCTTTTTTTTTTTAATTATTATTTAAGTAGTGATAATTTCCACAGTTTGAAAATCTTGTAGTAATAGTTTCAGAGTGTTGTTTGTTTTAACTGCATTTAAATCTGGGGACAGTCTTAGAAATGAAATGATGATACCAAAACAAAAGCATCTTTGTCCCTTCTATTTTTGGTCAGTTTGCTCTTTGAGCTGGGGGATTCCTGATTTGTTTCTGGTCATCCCTTCTAAGCTAGAGAGAATGGAGTTGGGTATTAGACCGATAATTTAAATGATTATTTGTATCATCACCCTTACATTGTGCTTACAAGGAAAAGATAGTATACCATTTTTTCACACAGGATATTGAGAGACTGACATTTAAGTGATTGCCTGGGATGAAATATGAAGTGTATTACAAATTTTTGGACAAGAACTCATAGCACTTGATTTACAATCCAGTGTGTTGACCATAATATCTTTCCTCACAGATACTGTGTATTTTAGGAATCCTCAGGTTTTATAATTTTGTAACTTATAATGGCTTATAACCAAAATAATGTTTTTCTGATTTGTGACCTTCCATTTCTTTTTAGAGAAATACAGATGCTGTAAATAGATTTTATGCTGTAAATAGATTTTATTTCAGCCAACCTGGTCATCCAAAAGTTGTCTTTCTAACTCCAATGTAGGCATTCCCTGGGCTCTATAGTTGGAGAAAAGGAAAAAGAAAGGCTTTCAGAAGGTGACTTGTTTCACTCTAAAGTAGAGGTCTGACCTAGCCATAAGTTGCTGTCTGTGACCAAAACAAAAGTTGGGGGGATTGTTGCAGATGTAAACACCTGGAGACTTATTGTTTATGACACATGATATGATTCCCACTCTGTGTGTGCAGGTTTGACACACTA
This sequence comes from Phoebastria nigripes, assembly GCA_035582835.1. Classification (NCBI taxonomy): domain Eukaryota; kingdom Metazoa; phylum Chordata; class Aves; order Procellariiformes; family Diomedeidae; genus Phoebastria; species Phoebastria nigripes. The sequence goes on along the minus strand of JAYKAV010002933.1, from coordinate 1,732,846 downwards.
ATCTTATGCTTGGTTAGTAATAAAAGTTAATACCCTCAAAAGATCATTAGAATTATTTTCTTGTGATTCAGGCATGCTCAAGCACAACAAAACTTTCCTTAGTCTCTGACTGGCTGAAAGGAGATACACTTGGAGAAAGACTTGTAATGCTGGCAGATGATCTGTGTCACCTGGGTTTAAAACCTATAGCAGCCTCATCAGAATCATCCTCTTCAGAAAGGTGGACCCTCCTGAGCTTAGTGTTGTCGCAGCACATCAAAAATGGTAAACATATTTATTCCTTGGAGTTTGTGAAGTGTAAATGCCACACTTATGCTTTGTAGAAGGTTGAAAGGAATTTGAGATCTTCCAGAATACTTGATTTGTAACATTTAGGCTTTCTTCTCTGTTTTTTTTTTTGKTTTTKTTTTTTTTTTACTTGAGCCAATTAACCATGTCCAGTTTAATTTTGTAAACACTAACTTGCAGCAGCAACATTGCAATTTTTTTGGTCTGTGTTGCTAGACAAAAGTCAGTGTTTAAAGAACAGATTCAGATTTGCGAGTCTGGAAAACTTCAGGGAAATTTAAGTAAGTTTGATTTATTAGCTGATGTGCTGTAAAATAATACTAATTTTTAAACCATACCATCTGAAATTTACCTTCAAAACTAGAATATAAAAAATCAATGGTTATGGACCCATGCATGCATTGGTAATGCCTTGTGACAGGACCTATGAATTGGTTTGAGCCATTTTCAGTTAGATTCATGTATTTTAAAAACTGGGTGTGTGCACTTATGCTGTATATGTAATCTATTTTTTATTAATAACATCCAATTTCATTTCTTCCTTGCATTTTGTGGTATCTGTGATATAGACTTCTAGTGGAGTTCGATTTTCTTGATGTTTTCCATGTAAACTTGTCATTTGTGTTTTGTTAAACTCAGCATTTGCTTTGATCCCTGAGGTAACATACTTCAGTTTATCTGAATGCTGGGCACATTTGTGGTGCTTTCAAGTTTCAAAGATGCACACAACAAATTGACTGCAGTGGATGTTCATAGATAGCGCATCCTGAAGGTGTTGTAAGATTGTTATTTCTGTTACTGGAACTTCTGATGTAGAGGAACATCAGGAAAACCTGTTCCCTCTCTCCAGAGAGAGTTCAACAAACTTGCTCACTTGTGAGTCAGTGGTGTCCTAGGGCTGATTGTCCAGTGACTTCGCTTTTTGGCTGTAGAGCTGGAGGTATTGCTGAGCTCAGGTATTTGTTTTGTGCTGGGTGCTGTATGACCTGTTTTTAATGCATGTTGGATGAAGTCTAAGAGGCCTTCAGGAACTATGGGTCTTCTTGACTTAGTGATTTAGGCCAAAATAGAGTATGTGGACTTTCAAAAAGATTTTTGATGAGATGTCTCATCTAAGTTTCTTAAGATAAACTCTCATGGAGTAAATGGAGGGGCCTTTCATGGATCAGTAACCTGTCAGATGATAGGAATTAAAGGGGAAAAAGGATGAAAGGATGATAATTGTTTCTGATAAATTATTCAGAAACTTCAGGGAGCTGTAGCAGTGGGTTGTGATACTGAATGATTAACTGATATAATTACAAATGAATTTCAAAACCAATAAATATCAAAAGTATACATGGGAAGAGCACAATTGTAACTGTATCTATTCAATGGTAGGCTCTGAGCTGTTAAAACTCAGAAAAGAGATCTTCAGTCATTGTGATGGTTCCCTGCTAAGTGGCAGGTTGGTACTCAGCAATAAAAAAAGAATACAGGTTATTAGGAGCTACTGTGAAAAGAACAGAGGACAAATGAAAATTATTGTAGCATTGATGTGTCAATATCTTGAATACTGCCTGTAGTTTTGGTCACTGCAATATTCTTGTTCACCTATATGCTTTTGAAAAAAGGTGTTAGTATATGCCCAAAGAAAGATGGCAGGGATGGTTAGGCAAATGCAGTGGCCTCTGCTTGTAGAGACGATAAGACAGACTAGAATTTTTCAGCTTGCAATGAAAGTGATTGGGGATGGGGTTGTGGTAAAGAGCCATAAAATCATAATTTGTATGGAAAAAGCAAATAGGAAGAAATTTTTCATTGTTTCTTTAAACGGAAGAGCCTGAGGTTGCTTACAAATGTTTAAACAGCAGGCTTGAGGAAAGAGAAAAGTATACTTCTTCATACAGTTCATAAATAATGGCACTCATTGCCACAGGATGCTGTGGAGTTTGAGGATAAATGGGCTTAGCCTACTTCAATCCAGTGAGAAAGGGACTAAGCGTATTCATGGAAGATTGGTCTGATTGGGTTAATTATATGCAATGGTCCTGGTGTAATCTCTGGTTCACAATTGATTACCAGAAGCTAGGAAGGCATAAAAGGGGAAGGGATCACTCTGCACTTGCTCTATTTTATATACCTTTTGTCTAAGCTGCTTCAGCTGGTTTGGACAAAGGATACTTGGCAATGTGAAACTTTGGGTGATCCTAGATGACTGTGGAATAAGAAAGATAATTTAGGTATACATTAGACTGAAACTACTTTCCACTTTATTTTGCATTCAAAATTAGTAAATAAAAAGCAAATCGATACGTATTAATATGATGCCTTTGAATGAACATGTTTATCAAGTAATCAAAGCACGCTGTCTTTTTCCTCTCCCCAATAGAATCTTTGATTGGTGAAACTTTTGTTGAAAGGATTATTGATAAACTTCAAGCAGCTCTGTCTAAAGCTAAGGATCTTTCTGAAGCTGGAAATACTGAACCATCAGTATCTTTCATCTGCGATGTAGCCTCAAGCTTTTTCAGCTCAGTTAAAGGGTGTTTACTGATGCCATCCTCAGAAGACTTGCTGCTTACCGTCTTCCAATTGTGTGCTCAGAGGCAGGATGCTACGCACTTAACAGGTAATTTGGAAAAAGAACTTCAAGCAAACTTTTTTGTAGTTGATGATTACATCTCAATTCTTCTTTTTCATGAAACAGATTCAAGTATATAATAGGATATTGATTCACAGACATTGAGCACTTGCAGCTGTAACTGACATGAAAATTTGTGCTTTAATTTACAATGCCAGTAGTTACTACTAAACATCAAGTTCTGTACATCTTTACAAGGATTTTAAAGTTTTTTGATGTTAGTATCCCCGTGCTTCAGCTATCTTTGAAGTTGTGATATTCCACACTTTCTGGAATGTTAAATAAATTATTTAAGGTCTATGAAGTACAAAGAATGAGCGTTTTTTTTATTCATTCTGCAATGTGAGGTTCCTATGAAAAAATGTGTGCAATCACTTCATTAAAGATACATATATTTATTCTGAAACCATGTATATTGGTGAAGTTGCTCTGACAAATTGTGACCCATTTCTCTCTCTACCAGTGTCTCATTTTCAGATTGAGATCCTGATTTATATTCTTTGAATGCAGAATTTGGGAGTGATAAATTGGTATATGCATTTACTGATATAGATACAAAGGAGGAAATGTTGCAGTGTTGCCATAGAAGTGAAGTAGGACAACACTAACCTGAAAACCACTGCTGCTTTGCAAATGAGTATTGATGTTGTGAATGTTCAGTATTTCAGTATTTTAAAAAGATCTGCGGTTTTGAAGACCATATGAACATATTGTAGTAGATCACAGGAACATCACTCTTATTCTCAAATAAAATACTACCTGTGTGTCAGAGTTAATTTAAAATTGCTCTACAACAAGAAACCTGTATGTTTGCCCTTGATAGTTATTGCATGTAACCGCATAGAAAAGAGAATTATTTTCGTGCTCTAGGACCTTTAGACATGTGATTGTTGCTGTATGCTGTAGGTTGTAATTTGAGTTTACCTGTTTGTGGTGGTTTTGCATGTCTGTCTGTTTTTTTTTTTTTTTTCTTTTCCCTACAATAGATTTACTTGTTTGTAAATTAAAACACACTTGGATGTCTGGCGTAAATTCACTTGTGCGTCAACTTCGGAGTATGCAGAAACAGAGTACCTTTTTGCATAAATCTGCCCTGTGGGTCAAGAATCAAATTCAGTCTTCCTCTTTGGATGTTAAAAGGTAATTGTGATGTACATGTCTATTTCATAATATGTTGTTCTCCAAAACAAACTAAAATCAGTGCTATACTATTCTTTATTTAATTGGCATCTGTGTTGCTGAGAGTTTTTTCAGCCTGTCAGAGGTGAGAACTGTGGCGTAGAGCATAACTTAAAACTTAAAAATGCATATAGCATTGTATCAAAGTGAAATAAAGCAGCTTGCTTTTACTGGATAGCGCCAAACTTATTTGCAGTGTTTTCTCCTTTTCTCAGCCTTCAGGTTTTGATCTCTGCAGTTAGTGATTTGTTGTCTAAGCTTATGGAAGCTGACGGACAGTCTGGATATCTTGTGGAAGCTTATGTTGAGCATGTCATGCCAAACAAAACTGAGTGGGGGAAATTGCACGAGTCTCTATCCACCGAGGTATGAAAATGGTAATGGACTTGCACACAGTAGCCAATCTTACCTCAAGTCTCTGTCCTTTAGGGTGATAAGCATTCTTTATTTTGACATGGCGCTGCAGTTATGAATATGCATATGTCATGTAGAGGTTCTTTTCAGCCTCTGTCCATGACAGAGGACAAAATCTGTATGTTTATGGCCCCATCCAGTACTACTGGAGAAAATCAAAATCTATGAAATTACCCTTTTCTGCATGGAACACCAGCAACTTACTTTACAATTCAGGAATTTCGTCTGAATTTCGACAGAAAATACATCATGAAGATATCTTTAAGTTAATTCTTCTATAAGATTCATTTTGTGAAAGACACCAATATCTGCAGAGGAACATGGTACACTGACTATCAACAAAATGCTGACATACATAGAGTGGAGAGTGGGGAAGGACATAAATTTCCTGTCCAACCACCAATCTTCAGTAACCCTAGTATTTCTTGTAAAATATAGAGTTCTAAAGATACATATTCATTTCGGAGGCAGCAATGCAGTTTCAAGTTATCGCTGTGCATTTAGGCTTTTTTAATATGCTGGAGTGGGTCATCCTCGCCATTGTGCTTTTGGTGTTAATTTGTATCTTTCATGGTTATTTTTTCATAATTCTGAATTTTCAAGGTTAAACAGATCATAGCTCTTCTATGCATCATTAAAATGTCAATTATTTGTTCATACTCTTTTTATGCACATATTACAGTGGATGCACAAACCTCTTCTGGAAGGAAGGCTTAGTATGAATTGTGAACCTTTGGGATCATGTGTCAAGCTGTGTGGCACAACTAAACTTCCAGGCCATCTGTGTACTTCAGCCTTGTTAAGTAAAATGGTGCTACTTCTATTGGAAAATGGTATAGTCCATGGAAATGATGATGCTGAAAGAAAGAAAATTGACAATATAAGTAAGTTACAATGGTAAAACCTAAAGGAATTTGATTTTATAGTAGTTATAAATTAACCTGAAATGATAATTAGAAATAAATAGTTAAAGTTTGGCATATAGGTGTGAGAAATCATCCTTTTACCTTTTGTTGTTTTGTTGTTTTTTTTTTTTTTTCTTCTTTAGTTCTCCTTTAAAAATATAAGTATGCACAAGTATAGTGTTTATATTTCTAGGACCTTTTGTGATTATGTACATGCTATCTCAACAGAACTTTGAATTTGGAGAAGTTTGAATTTACAATGAACTTCAAAGCTGTTCATTGCCAAAGCATATGGTGCATTGGCATGAGTGGGCAATAGGAACTGTATCCATGCCATCAAATAAATGCCCTGAGTGTTTAGTCATAGTGTAAAGATATTTTGAGGCAGCAATTTTTCTTAATTCCACCAGGTGGAATCTTGTTTCTTTGTATTTATAGAATGCTCAAATTAGAGCCAGTATTATCAAATTAACAATTCTATCTCCAAAAGTCTCACCATGATGAGAAGTGTAATTGTTAGTGTGGGTCTTTGTAAGCTAACGAAGAAACCACATGCTAACTATTAGCATCAAATTTGTTTTGTTTTTTTCTTTTTTTCATATACACAAGGCTTTTTTTTCATGCACTTCAGTTACATGCTTTCTTAAGTATTTTCCATGTCTCTGTCAAAATTTTGGAAACCACAAGAGGAATCTTTTTTTCTGAAAAAAAAATATATATTTTAAAAAAAAAAAAAAAAAAAAAAGAGGGGGAATAGAGAGGAGTTAGAGTTCTTGCCATGCTTGATTTGCTTTAAAATTTCCTGAACATCTAGCATAGATTATTGTAGCCTTTTCTTCTCTTGTATTTTATGATGCAATGGCAAATATCCAGTTCATGCTCTGAAGCACCTAAGATTGCGTGTAAATGTCATCTTTTTAATGCATTAAAAACATAATTAAAAAACCCAACAAAACTTTGACCTGAAACTTCTTGCTTATGCACTGAATATATTCAGCAGTTGTTTGTAAACAACAACCTTTGTTTAATTAGTTGCAGAGCTGTTGTACTCATTACAGTGGATTGAAGAATTGGAGAATCCTCCTTATCTGCTTCTGGAATATCTTCATATGTTAGAAGAAATGCACATCACATATGAGAAGTTCAGTACACTTAGTAATACAACTAGCCTTCAGCAAACAATATTTGATAGGTATGTAAGAAATGTAAAATAACCCTTAACTCTGTCTTCATATTTTGCATTGTATAGAGTATTAAGTGCCACCGTATTTCCTTATGTGTATTGATTCAAACTTCATCCAAATGCTTCTGTTGTGAACTGTGCATCTGTATATATTAACCAGGGTCTTTCTTCTTCTTTGAAGATCAGAAGAACATGGAAGACTCTGGTCCTTAACCATGGCTAAAGTGATTCATGCGGAAAACACTGTATCCTGTCAGATGAAACAACTTTTTAAGACAACAGAAGGGTACCTTAATACTGCTGCCTATAATCTTTCAGTTTGTTGCAAATTTTGATAATGTTAAATGATACTGATGCTGATGAATGACAACTGAAAATTTGGTAATATATGTGTACGTATGTATGTGAAAGGTAGGTGTATGTAGGTATGTAAAAGTGAGACTCGGTTTACTGTGTGGGATTAGTTACATCATAGGATAGTAGATCATTATGAACCAACTGACATTTTGTTTACTAGTTAAATTTTTGGGTTTGTTTCAATCTTGGTGTTTTGCTTGTATGAATAGGTTTCTGCCATTAACAGAGGGCAGACTGCATACACTTCAGTGTCTATCACCTTTTTTAATTGAGGAAGAAAAGAAAGAACTTGTCTTCCACTGTGTGGCCAAACTTATGACATGCACACAGACGGAGCTTTCCAGCACTGATGGTGAGTATGTTCTTACCTCAGTCCACTTTATTAGAATTTAAGAACATTATTTTGTAATGATGTTTGCTTTTAGATAAAATGTGTTAACTACAATAATATCGTTTTTCCTAGAAAGAAATGTCTTCTCAGTTTGCATGTTTCTTCTAGACTGGTGTAGTAGTTCTCTGCCTTATTAAGGAAATACAAGCTATACTGCCTGGTACAAAATTAGAACTAAAGGATTTAGGCTGATATTGTTAAAAGATTTTTGATATTGCTGTACTTCTTGTTTGGTCTATCTGATTTAAACACATTGTAAATATCGAAGTTTTCAATTAATCATTTAGGCTTTACAAAGCATGCAAAAATATTACTATTGTCAACTGGTAGTGTCATGATTGTCTTTAGATGCTTTAGCAAGAACTCTTTCACAGTTTATGTATAATTTTTGAGTAGTTCTTCCAGTGCATGGGATATAGTGTGCTGAGTCAGAACTGCTGTACCCACACTTTCAGCAGCTTTTGAAAAATTACTTAGAGGCGATTGAGGTGTGTTATAATATTGTTTTGAATATCCTTTAGAAAACCTTTATGTTTTCACAAACTTGTTGCTTTTCAAGAAAATTCTTTGGAAATGCTCACACACAGTCCTTCTAGATGTTTGAATTAGATGTTGTTTAAAAGAAAGAACTTTCTCTTTTTTCTCAGTACCCTTTTGTGCTTTCTTGCACATACTTTTATTGATCTGTCTATATAAAAACTTGGAAGTTGATTTTGTATTTTTTAACAGGACTGTGCTTACTTAAATTGAAAAAACTGTCTTTGGTGACTTTAAACTGTGGACATCTGTCCCTTGGCAGTGTCCTCAGGTTTTCAGATAAGTTCTTCAAATGGATGTCCCCAAAGTGTGAAAATTTTCAGTGTCAGTGTCATGCAGCAATTGAGAGGAATCTTGAATCTTTCTACTGTGGTAGTTTCCCTAACTCTTACTCTTTGGACTTAGTTAAGATTTCCTGGCTTTCTGAGTGTACTGGTGAACCAACCAAATGTGGCTGTGGAACTTTAAACAGAAAATCGGAGAAAGAATCCTCACTCTTCCCCTGCTGTGGCGTGCTCTTCTTTGTAACGCTGGTCTGCATTTTCTCTGCTGCTGCTTCTCATTTTCCTAGGGATTCCTGAGCAGACAATATATACCCAAATTTTCCCATTAAGTGTGATGTAGGTTGTAGGCTTACCGTTCAAGTTTTAATTTTTTTTCAGATCAGGAAACTGCTGGTAAAGTTCTTATAAATCATTGTACTGCTGTTTAAGTGAAGTGGGTTTTTTGTTTGTTTGTTTTTGCTATGCATAAATGGTACTTTAATTGACTCAGTTCTTTGTCATCATGCTTGTAAGAAATGTTCTTGTTCTCCAGGAAATCTAGATACATGCAGTTTTCCTTAAAAATGGAAAACAGTACTAATGCAACAGTAGTACTTCACTCTGAAAGTAAAAATTAACACTCCTACAATAATATTGGAATTCATAACTCACAGTTAGATTTACTTAATTATCTGTCCAAATTAGTGCTTAGCCTACTACATTTTTAGTAGCACAAATAGTTTTAAATCTTAGCAGGTATTTTTCCTTTTTGTTAATTGTATAAACCAACAATTAATCTTATAGGAGTTTTGGTTGGTTTGAGGGGGTTTTTTTTGGTTTTTTTTTTTTTTAAGTTTGGGTTGGATATAGTATTTTTGATTTAAAAATGGCATCTCTGGATTCAGTGTTCAAAGAAGAAAGCTTAGGTATTATCCAAACTATCTTATGATACGTCGTGGTTTAACCCTGCCAGCACTTAAACACCACGCAGCCGCTCGCTCACCCCCCCGCTCCGGTGGGATGGGGGAGAGAATCGGGAGGGCACGAGTAGGAAAACTCGCGGGTTGAGATAAAAAGTTTAATAATTGAAATAAAACAAAGTAGAACAGTAATAGTAACAGTGATAACAACAACAACAACAGTATACAAAGCAGGCGATGCACAATGCAATTGCTCACCACCCGCCGAACCGAACGAGAGCCCGGGACCCAGGGCCTCCCCYCCTACTCCCCCGCCCTTAGTTTTTATACTGAGCATGACGTTGCATGGTATGGAACACCCCATTGGCCAGCTGGGTCAACCACCCCGGCTGTGCTCCCCCCGCCAGCTTCCCATGCACCTGGCAGGGCATGGGAGGCCGAAAAGTGCCCGGTGCAAGCACCACCCAGCAGCACACAAAACATCAATGGGCCATCAACGCTCCTATTATACCAAACCCAAAACACAGCACACCCTCCCCAGCTACTGGGAAGAAAGTTAACTCTGTCCCAGCTGGAACCAGGACATGATACTAATGTTAAGTTCAAATAAAACGATCCAGTCAATTGACACACATTCTAATGTTTGTTTTGTCGTGATAATTAAGACCTATTGAGTATGATATTTTTATTATGTTATAGGAGCATTTGGGTGTCTTTCCATTTTGAATTCCTGCTTGAATGATAGAAGTATTGATTGTGATCACCTACTACCTGGAATACTAAAAATCATAATATCTTGGAAAAATGATAATGAGGACAGCTTTCTCTTTAGCTGGTGGGTGCAACTTTGAGATAATTTGACTTTTTTTTAATTTCCAAAGCAAGAGTTTAAAAATACAGAGTGGTTATTAACTCAAACAAAGTCAGCAAAATCAATTTGTAAGTTACAACCTCCATCCACTTCTCTAATATTACATTTTTAAGCCTTTGTAGAACTGCTTCCCTCAGTTTAATATACCTGTCTTTAAGTATCTAATAACTCATACTGAAGAAAATTACCCGGGTGGTTGAAGGCTGGGAAACTAGGAGTTTTTTTAATGCACCTAGATGTCAACTGTTTTCAAAAGCATTCAAAACTGACCAACTTTTGTTGGTGTTGCTGGATATTTAGTTCCAAATTCTGATTGCTTATTTAGGTAGCAGAAAGAAGACTTGGATACCAAACTTAGGTGTCCGTTTTTTAAAATTCTGGACCTGAAAATGTAATTTGGAAAGCTTCCAGCAAGGAGTGAAAATATACTGAGGTTCATTTGCCTTGAGTATAGTGAGAAAAATCCAGGCAACAGTCTCAAAATAATGTACGCTATTTGCACACTTGAGAGCTTATGTTTTATTTTTAAAATTAGTAACTTAAATGATTATTTTTCTTGCATTGATTTAGTTAAAATTGCTAAATTTCATAGTTTATGTAAGTATATTACTTGAGTGAATATGTAAATTGTACAATTTTAGGAATCTGTATAACATGTAAATGAGCAAGTAGCTCTGATAGACTATTTTGTACCTGTTGACTGACTTATTTAGACTTGGCAGCTAATGTAGTATTCTAACTTTGAAAGACAGAGTATCAAAAGCACCTAGGTCAGAGCCTGGTGCAAGACTAATTTGTCCTAAGAGGAGGAGTGAAGGCAAGAATATAAATACTCGTGTCTACAACGTGAAGATATGTAAGCTTTAGTTGTATTTTTATTGCAGCAATCTGAAAGAAACAAGTGCTCGGTTGCTTGGTTTCAACATAGAGATGATCCGTTGCCTTCCCTTGTTGCTGAAGTATTCCACAGCTCCTTTGGCTGATAATGAATGGGACTTTATTATGTGCTCCATGCTGGCTTGGTTAGAGGTAATATGAAAGAGGCTATTACTAACCATTGCATTGCAGCTTTTAACAGGATCCTCCTGATGCCCTCTGAACATACTGGACTGATGCAGGGGAGGGAGGGGTTAAAAAAATAGGCTATGAAATAACTAAATTTTTGTAATCTTACTGGGCTGTCTGATCGACATTTCATCCTAAATCTTTGAAAGCTGTATGTTAAAAGTTCACCTATCTATTTACAAAGTGGAAAGTTTGGTATCAGAATGATACAGTAAAACATTGTAGAAGCTATGCCACATAGCAATTAAATTTGAACAAAGATGCATGAGGGTTGCCAAGAGGAATGGAAATCAGAGTGCTCCTAATGGTTCTTACTTAGAGTTTAGAATACAATGGTCTTAACAGTTTTAACTTTGTTTCATTTAATGCGTGGGTTAACTTTCTAGTACTTTAGAGTAATGATCAATATTAATAGCTGGATACTCAGCATTTCAAAGATAACTTATTTTAAAGCATCTCAATCGAAATACAGAACTAAGAAAATAAACTTTACTTACCGCATAAGTGCTAATGTTCCTTTTCCAGTTTTGATGTACTTACCTTTTTAGATTATTCTCTGGATATGGCAGGCACACAGTTAGCTTAGAAAATATTTGACACAATGTTAAAAAGAATTGAACAAAATCCTTTTTTCATTGAACTTTGACAAAGGTCACGTGTGGCTTAAAGCACAAGCAATACTGTATCTTCTGTTTCTTTCTGTATATGGAGATGAAATTACCTCCCCCTTGAAATAATATGATGTTTAGTAATGGCATTGGTAATTGAAGAATAATTTTGAAATGTGTCTGCTGTAGGTCTCTATGTTGAAAAATAATATCCCTTTAAGACCAAAGTCTAACATGACATAAAAATTAACTGAAAGAAAAGCAGTGTCTGCATTTCAATATCTAAATGATCACATGAAACATCAAAATTATATTCTAACACTGTTAGAAAACAGGTCAGAGTGAACAGCTGACTACTTTATTAATCAAATAAAGATACAGAATCTCTCACCCTCTAGCTTTTTTGTTTGTTTGTTTGTTTTTTTGTTTTAATAGTTATAGCACCCTCTGTCACTACACACTTATAAGGGCAGCTTATAAACTGGAAACTTCCATGTGGCTTTTCTTGGTCACAGGATTAATCTTCTTACCTATGCTGTATGTCCCTCAAAACTGTATTTTTTTTATTTAAAAAAAACCAAACAAACAAACATCAAACTTTTATGAAAAACTTGTTGCATAGATTAAGTGCTTGGGAATATTTTTAATATTTAATGATATTCCTTTTTTGGGGAAACTAGTAAGAATAAAAATAAAAAGAAGGAGCTTTGTTGGGGGAAAGGAAATATTCTCCTGATCGCCACTTCAATAATTTCAAGTTTACGATAGTGTATTGCCAATTTTCTTCTGCAATTTGGAAATACAAGCATGATATTGGTACAGCTTTTATGTTTGGGAGAGAAAAATGAGAGCACTTCACATATCGATTTTGGCTGACTTGGCTGCACAAGTACTCCAGATAAGCTACAGCTGCGTACATTTCTATTTGAATCCACTTGGTGGCAGTTTCTTTCTTCTTCAGTTTTCTCTTCTTCTTCAGATTATATATTAAACTTCGTTTCCTATTGTACCCCCCCCCAAATCGTTTTAAAATGGTCTCTTTGCAATTGAGTCTTCTTTGAAATTACACTTTCTGGTACAGACGGGGAATGTGAAACAGATTTTTTAAAGCAAATTTATAGTTAAGAAATCTTCCTCTTTTTTTTTTTCCTCCTAGACAACAAGTGAAAACCATTCGTTTTATCATGTTCCGCTTGTGCAGATTTTTGCTTGTGTCAGTTGTGACTTGGCATCTGCCCTTAGCGCTTACTTTGAAGCTGCAGCTCCTGAAACTACTGAAAACCTTCCTGTGAACTTGATCAGTGAATGGAAAGAATTCTTTTCTGAAGGAATTCATAATTTGCTGTTACCTTTGTTGGTGAAAGTCACGGGCAAGTATATGGCAAGGAGGGTAATAGTGGTACCTGTCAGGCTATTCTAAAATAGAACTTGACGGGCCGTATTTTTGAATTTATAGGAATATTATGTCAACATAGCTTATAAAAACTCTTTTTTTTTGAACACTTATATGCTAATTAGTAAAGTAATTGCACTTAATGTTGTTGACTTTTAAGATTAGATGGATTCTGATAAGCAGAGTCTGTTTCTAGTAATGCTTGTTTATGATATCATCCATACATTCTGTATCACAGCTTGTTTTTCTCTCTTTTAAATAGGAGAAACCAAAAATGCATCTGAAGGCTCCTTTCAGAACTCTGTGTTAACGTCTTTGGGTGAAGCTCTAACGTACATCTCGAAGGACCAGTTATTAAACCATAAATTGCCAGCAAAGTTTGTTGCAGGCCAGAAAACAAATCTTCCAGATAAACTCCAGACTCTACTAAATACCTTGTCTCCATTGCTGCTTTTCCGGGCTAGACCTGTACAGATTTCTGTCTACCGTATGTTGCATAAGTAAGAATCAACAAATTTCTCACTTCCCTCACCTCTCCCCCTCTTTTTGTTTTTTTTTTTTAAAATGTGCTGTAGAACATGCACTTACAGATGTGTTTAGCAAAGTCATGTTCCATTATGGGAGAAAATCCTTAACTGGGCAATTTGTGTTCTGTATTGGAGAACGTTAGATAAAGCCATGAATGATAAATTTAATTGTAAAAGTAGACTAAATATATACTGAGAAATTTTACTGCAGTACGTAAAGATACAATTTTATTTTCTGTACCATAGTTACATAGATATCAGTATCATAACTATAAAGCTATTTATTTTTAGCCCCTGTTTTAATACTCAGAGAATCCTGAAATGTAAACTGAAATATTCCAGGTTTGATCTGGGTCTGGCAGTATCATTAAATAGTATAATCTTTTTATTTGCACTAGTTTAGATAAGAAAATGAAGAAAGTGAAAAAAAAAAGTGTAGTATTCTTGTGAACTTTTTGGATATCTCTAATACCAAAAGGAGAATAGAGAATTTGAAAAATAGTATGTGCATTTGACTGCTCAAAATGCAGATTGCGAGGCAGATGGCTTAAGCATAAGAAGCTACCATCATCTTTCACTTACACTGAGGCATAAAGTTGCAATAGCTTTATTCTGAGATAGAGAAGTTTATTTTAGCATGACCCAGGAAGTGTAAAAGGTCTGGAAAAGAACTGAGCAAAGCTACATGCTCGTTGGCTGTCATTCAGGAGCCAACTTTGCAATGGTGACATGTTTCTTAAAGATTCTGTGTTGTTATTAAGGAATAATTGCCATTATTTTATTGCTTATCATTAATGTTGACATTGATAAGCAAAGAACTATGCATCACATATATTAAAATAGTAAAAATTAAATCTGATTTCCTTTCCATATTTCTATAGATTAATGCCTGAATTGCCTAAATTTGATGACGAAGATCTCAAATCTTATGGTGATGAAGAGGAGGAATTGGCATTGTGTGTATTTTTTTCCTCATGTTTTTTTACAACTGTTTTCTGTATCTTTAAAATGTGTTACAAGAGTTGAGATTTGCAGCAGAGTAGTTGTCTGTCAGGAGATGTTAAAAGAAAAAAATGACATGGCTATGACAATAGGGTCATAAATATTGAAAATATTCAATATAATTGGTTAAGTCTGCCTTTGTGCTAAAACTGGAAACAATATTTGCAATTGTTTTCTAGTTACTAAAGTAAGTGCAACATATATGCTCAATATTGTAAAATCTTGAGAGGTTTTTACTGGACTGCTGTATTCAGAATGTGTCCAGCTATACAGGTAACTTCAGTTTCTTGAACCTCCAAAATTGACCTGGGTGTTTTACACAGCTTGAATCTGATGGAGTCAACAGTTTGAGGAAGAAATACAGTAGCTGATTTAAAAAAAAAAAAAAATTTTTTTTTTCTTTTTCACCTCGGCCCAGTGGTTAATACCTTTTCTTACTATGGAGCTGCAAAAGGCTTTTTAATCCAATGCCAAAGCCCAAACCCAAACCCAACACATTCAGTGATTAGGAGATCCAGTGTTCAGTTGCTCCTTTTTTGGTGTGACTTGACAAACAAAGCAAGCAAGCAAACCAGCAAACTGTGATGTAGGTTAAATCAGCTCAGCCATAGACCACTTTCAGATTAAGTGATCAGCATTCAGTTTGTATTCGTCTTGCAAGAGGTAAAAACACCAACTGTCCATTTCAGGAAAAAAAATTAAAATCTTAAAATCTAGCACTAATGTGTGAATCTGAAAGGAAATTTTCCTGTAATAAAAGGCCCCTTTTATGTTCTACATACCTGGCTTTTCTAACAGGTTTCTAGGAAAGCCGTGAATATAAATTCAGTTAATGCTCGGCTCAAGATTTGAGTTTACTATGCCAGACAACATTTTTCCATAGATCACCTCCAGCGGCTCTTATGTCTGTCCTGGCCACTCAAGAACTCTTGCTAGAAAACATCCTGGAATGCATTCCAGTTGGAGAATTTGCAGTTATTCAGCCCCTGAGCGATGAGTTCTGCCTTGTTCTAGGATATCTTCTCACTTGGAAGTTAACATTAGCTTTCTTCAAAGCAGCTTCTTCTCAGGTATATGTTCAGAGTCTTTTCCTTTTATCTGAATTTCTTAATGTGCTTATTTGGTTTGAATCCTGAAGTTTCATCCAGCCTTTTTATTCTTTTAATTACATATCTTCCTACCTCTTGTTTTTGTGGAATTAGTGGAATTCTGAAAGCATCAATAGACTTCTATTTCTGCACTGCAATAGTTAAGGATGTTAATATTAGAGTAATAAAGAATTAAGTTTCATTAATAGATGAGTCTTTCTGGCATTTTCAAACAAGCTTGCTACATTTTATGATCTTCTAATCATTCAAAATGGTGCAGAGAACTAAATCACTCTTCTAAACACTTGTTCTGAATCACAGTCTTGCTTTTCCTCCCTACAGGAACATATTTGTATTATTTACRGAGTAAGCTATATTTGTTAAGTCTCATCTGTATTTTGTGTGTGAGGTTTTTTTTTTCTTTTTTTTTTAACACTATCAGCTGCGAGTTCTCTACTCACAATACCTTAGAAGAACTAAAAGCTTGAATAAACTGCTTTATCATTTGTTCAGGCTTATGCCTGAAAACCCTGCCTTTTCTGGGCCAACTTYAGAAGTTCCAAATAAGGACACAAAAACCTTCTTTACTGAAGAGCTTCATTTAGATGTCAAAGGTTAGTAAAAATTGTATTTGTGCATTTGAGAGAGTTTTGATATTGCTGAAGTTTAAATATGCTTTTCTGCTTAAAAATACGTATTTAGAAAATCTTACTATAAAACAGATACATACACACAAACAAATACATACATATGTTTAAAAATCTTTGGCTAACACTCCCCATTTGAAGCTTAACCAAAGTTGAAATGTTTTTCAGAAAAATCAAGGAAAAAAAAACCAAAACAGGAAATGCTTAGATTATTCACTTACGATAGAAATAATACATTGCTACTATCTGAATCCTGAATGTATGCAAAGATTCCGAATACTAAAAATGTGTGATCTATTCTGGGACTTCTCCATTGCTTCTAGATATTTTTTTTTAATGCTAAATGGAATTTCTGGGGTTTTTTTCTATTTTAATACATAAATAAAAACATATGAAAAATATATTTTAATATATATTTTTTGAAATGTTTGAGACGTTAAATTGTGTGTTGTTTTCATCACACTGTTCAGAAGACCCAGTTAATCAACCATGATGAGAGAAGATACACTGTTTTTTTTAGCTGAGAAACATGAAAAAGAGAATTAGTTTTGAAAGTTACTTCATTGACATTGTTATTTTATGTACCTGTATAGATATAAGCAAAGATACTGAGTTTTTAATTTTTTGCTTGAATATCACTGTGTGTTGCAAAATGATTTATCTGGATGACAGTAAGAAAGAATTACTAACATGACATCCCAAGAGAAATATTTCCCTTATCTCTTTATGCACTTCTATAGAACACTGCAAACCTCAAACGTGCTCCAAACATCTCGTTGTTTGTTCACTCCAAAGTGAGCATTCTGTCATTTCTAGAATATAAAATTATTCTTGATTTCTGGCAGTCCACCTAGAGTTCATCTTGAAATTAGCAGATGAATTCCCAGTTGTGAAGTGTTAGTCTCAGAAACAAAGAAACCAGACTGATGGAGAAAGGCAGAGTCAAACAAGCACTTATAGTAGCAAATATAGAAGGAGCATGTACATGAAATTCCAGTTACCACAGTTATGTTGGTATCAAAATTTTTGTATGTGGTGTGGAGGAACCAACATTTGTGACTAATGTGTTAAGAGTATTTCAGCATCCTTTCTTTCCCTCCCAGGGACAGGAGTCCTGTCATCCCAGATTCCGCACTTGGCCTGCTCTGTGTACCATATAACACTGAAAGACTTGCCAGCCATGGTCAGGCTTTGGTGGAATAGCTGTGAGAAACGTGTCTTCAATGTTGTAGATAAATTTACAAGCAAATATGTCAGCAGCGTGCTTTCTTCACAGGAAATATCTTCTGTTCAGACTAGCACACAGTTATTTAATGGCATGACGGTTAGTAAGACTTTTTGTCCTTTTTTTGATTTACTTTAGGTTTTTGCGAACATTTTAAGAAATGTTACTTCTCAGAACCAGACTGTATTACAGTGTTTTATGTGATTGCATTTTTGTTCTAAATGACTGATGAAAACATAATTTAGCTTGGTATTGATATATTAAGCTGATGTTTATTAATATTCTGTTTGGAAAAAAAATAGAAAAGAATGGGTTTTATGATGTTGGAGAAGTTGAGGAGGTAAGTGGAAGATACTGCTATCAATATACTTTTTGGTTCATTAAAAAATGTAAGCAATCAGTAGATTGAAGAGTGGCTGGTAATTTCTGTTTGGTTTGCCAAGATATGAGTGGATTTTTATTTTCTTTGTGAAAAGTGTCCTCCTGGTCTAAGAAAATTATTTAATGTGTGTAGTAAAGTATTTATGGTTTATATATATATAAAAAGACTAGAGATGGTGCGTATCTCTCTGTGAGTTTTTTAATATGTGCATTTTTTTCATAGGTAAAAGCTCGGTCTGCAGCACGGGAAGTCATTGCTACCTATTCAGTTGATGATATATTTATTGAACTAATAATACAGCTTCCATCAAATTACCCACTGGGATCCATAACGGTTGAGAGTGGAAAGAGGGTTGGTGTGGCTGTACAGCAATGGCGCAATTGGATGCTACAGTTAAGCACGTATCTCACACATCAGGTGAGTTTAGAGAAAGCCCATAGCTTTGAAAACTTAAGATAGAAAAATATTCCTAGTAATGTAGTATTATTTAGATCTGTATAATGGATCTCATCAGTAGATCTCAAAGGACTTCATAGAATTGGTCACTCTTACCATCTGCTTTTCTCCAGATGCTGAAACAAGAGGTAGAATTATCTGCCTAATAAGTCCTGTTAAATCCATAGCCAAAGTTGAAAATTTAGATCTTTTAAGACACGGGCCAGTGCTTGCCCCGTGTGGCAATGCCATCTCAACTATAATTTGGAAAAAAAAAAACCAACAACCAAAAAACCCAGTACATTAAATTCTCTAAAAGATTGGTGGTTGCTGAAGTTGCATCATCTGTGGTTAGAACAAAACAAAACAGTGACTGAAAATTTTAAAATCCCCTTTTAAGTGCTCCTAAGTGCATTCTTTTCATTGTGATGACTGCTTGCATTTCTATAGATTAGACTATCATCTGTTATTTCATGTGTTGGCTTTACAAATTATTCACTGCGTATATTGCACATAATTTCAGATTATAAAGCCTTCAGGCTTTGTTTCCTTCATGTGCTTATGAATAACAGTAAGAATATTCTGAAGGAATTCTACAGTATTAACAGCTCTTTTCCCTCTGTTAGAATGGAAGTATTATGGAAGGCTTATCTTTGTGGAAAAATAATGTGGATAAACGTTTTGAGGGCGTTGAAGATTGCATGATCTGTTTTTCAGTCATTCATGGTTCCAACTATTCTCTACCCAAAAAAGCTTGCAGAACATGCAAGAAAAAGTTTCATTCAGCTTGCCTGGTAAGTACCTAGACTAAATTTTTTTAAATAGGCAAAATAGCCATTTATAGTTTGAACCGGTAACTTCTATTGTAATACCATCAATTCTCCATTATGTCGTTGGAGTACCTGGGATTAACTGAACTTATAAATTATTTGTATGGATTTTGTACTAAGCTGTAAGGGCATGTAATGAGAGAGGCGTTGCTACACTTCACAGATAATAACTATCCGTTTTGTGTTCACTAAGACATAAGCCATTACATCTACGTAGGTTGCAGCAACAGCATCTTGTTGTTATCAGCTCAGATATGGGAATAGAAAAGGTTAAATTTAAATTTATGCAGCATACTCTTTAGTAAACTATGCTGATCTGGATAATTAACATTTAACTATATTCAAGTCATCGTAGGCATTGGTTGTATGGTTAGAGAGTATACTGCAACAGGTTGGCATCTGTATGGCCATACACTGGAGGAATTATTGCTGCTTTAAAAATGCTATCTTTTTATTCTAAAATGAGACTGGACAAGAATTCCTTTGTGTCAGGTTTTTTAGAATAAAACTTCAGTATTGTGTGTGTGTAATATGTGTATATGTGTAATATGTGTATATACGTATGTATATATGTATATATATGTATACATGCATGCATACATACACAAGTGGAAAGGGTTTTTTTACTGTTTCTTGTTTTTTTTTCAAGTATAGTTAATGTTTTGATAGTTATATTCATTGGCAAAGAATGGTTATTATTGGTGATAAGCCAGTATTCCCGATACTCAGCTTGCATTCGTATATTAAACAGTTGTATTTCTCTTTCAGTACAAATGGTTCACATCCAGCAACAAATCCACCTGTCCACTCTGTCGAGAGACATTTTTCTGAGATAAAATGGTCTTTCTTCTTTCTGTGAGCTAAGTAATAAATGAAGAGGAGGCAATAAAAACTGTATGTTGAAAGAAGCTAACTTGGAATAATGTCAGTTACTTTAAATTCTTGACTAGTAGGATATGACACACATTTACCTCTGGACTGTTTTTTGTAAGTTTGAAGATCCTTCTTTGATATGAAGAAATATATAAGAATAATTTATTTTAATTTGTATATTTTTAAGGTATTGAGATATGTTAAAAATTCAGAAGTAATGCAGAGTTATGTCTGGAAAGTGGTGTTTAAGCCACAGCATAGTTGATTAAAACCTCTTATTTTAGGTATATTCTAACATGGTGTTATGCACTTAACCCAGATCATGCCTCTTAGAATGTAACATAGGTAGTATAAAGACTTGATTTTTGATTATAGTGCATTCATAATAGTTCCTCTTATGGGGAAAAAAGGATGTTGTTGCTGTTAGACATTAAGGCATGGAACTAGGGTGATAACCTTCTGTTAAGCATAAAATTTAAACATAGCATGCTCTAAATTAACATGTTTATAAACTGAGCTTTCACCTTTAACAGTCTCATTTTCTCAAAAACCTCAGCCATCTAGCACCCTAAAAATATGAAAACTTGGAAGCCCAAGTAAATAGAGAGAGTACAATCATTTCTGCATGACAATGAAAAACACTACCTATTTATTGACGATTGGCTTTTAAAGAGGAGGCATACACACTGATCAATTCTTGTTTTCATTATTTCAGTTAATGTCTTCATTAGCTGGCAAATTAACTATCATTGAATATACATTGTACTTCCACTGTCCCATAATAATACGGACTCTTAAGTGAACAGAAGTATCAGAATTTAATATTGTCTTCAACTATACATTTTTTTATGATTTTTTTTTTTAACAGCAGTAGCATACTAATATATTCTAACTTGGATGGTATTTGTGGTGGATTTCTTTGAAAAGTCAATAAAAGGGGAGGAATAAATGACTTCTGTTAATCTCTGTAGTCTCTGGATTGCTGTCTCTTCCTCTGTGTGATAAACTTTCAGAAATTAATAGTGTAAATTTTCAGATGCCAAGTTTATAGCATACTCAATTGGCTGTACCTCAACAGCTGGTTTTTTTGGATTCTGTATGTTTTCTCAAAATTGGTCCCTTTTGAGGTGACAGCTCTAGAAATGATTTTTAGCTGTTGATAACTTGTCTGTATTTTTAACAGGTAACAGTGGGCTTCCAGAAGAGAAATTTCCTGACATTTTTTGAGAGAGAATGGAAAGGATTTAAAACTGGTTTTGAAAAGGTCTAACTGAAAACACAGATTAAGGAGCAAGCTGTATTGTTTTCATAATTACTGATACTAAACCTCCAGGATTGTCTCTGTTGCATCACTTTGTTTCAGACAAGACTGGTTATTCTAAATGACTTATTTGCAAGTTCAATAACTGATTTGAAGGCTAGTTGTGGTTAACCAGGTATTGCTTGAAAAGAGACATCTTAAACTCTTCTAGCAGACCCTAACTTGCAAATTGTCTGCTAGGAACAGCCTTGTGGAGAGCTTTTGTCTTGGTTCTGTTAGAACAAAGAAATGCGGGTGCTTGCAAAGCAGCAGTATGTCTTTTGACACTGGTACTTGCTGACAGAGCAGTGTCTAGGGGTCTGGGGGAGCAGAATTTTTGCTTTCTTCTTGGTAAGTTTGACACTACATAGAAAGTCTGTATCTACCATGCGGCTTAGTCTCATGTGCACTGAATGCAGCAATATGCCTCCCCAAACTCTCCAGAAACAGTGTTGCATTCTTCAGTCTTTAGGAGAAGGGAATAGGCGTGCCCTGGCAAATGCGAAGTGTACGTGCAGACCTCTATCTAGGCATGGCAAGTTTCAAAATTAAAAAAAAAAAAAAAATTACCTGGCCTGTCACTAGTTCCCAGTCTTCACCAGGATGATGGCAGCATAATAGGAATCAGTTCTTGCAGAGAACTCACCTATGTTCTTACTTGGATTGCATTTTGAAAAGTGCTTCCACTAAAGTTGCAGCAGACAGCAATACGGTGTGGCCAGGAGAATTGACTCATTTATTAAAGTGGACACATATATTTTCTTGTCCAAATATCCAGTTGTTAGATAGTCCGGTGCACTTGTTTTTTGTTGAAAGCATGTTATGTTTTATTACACTTTCTGTTCTGATTTTCATTATTCTGTCCTTTATACTGTTGAGCATTGTGATCTACTGTGCAGATGACTACCCTTTTTTATCTTTGATTACCTCTTTTAAAACTAATTCTTTAGTTATAACTAAAAGCTAGACAGATTAACTAAAACTTCCTTTTGTTAAACRTGTAGTTTGATTCTATTACATGTTTTGACTGCATCTTAAAATTGTCTTTTGATGTTGTGACTCTTGCTCAGCAACCTAACTTTGTTAGCAAAAGTCGTTAACAACTCCTAGAGTGGTCTGAGGATGACAGCATTTTGGTTTATTCAAACAGCCCTACGGCTGTAATTATAACCTCAAAAACCATGACTCTACATAAAAGCAAAATTGCTAAGCATAAAACCTCCTCTCCTTACAGTTTTGTGAGGAAAAACTGAACAAAAAAAAAGTGTGGCTTTGCAAAGGGTCTGCCATCAAGGCAAAAAGATTCTAGAAGTAGGAGGCAGTAGAATTGAAATACGGCTTCTCAGAACTGACTAGTTGGTAAGCTGCAAGAACAAAACTTTGCTTAAATTCTTCAATGGAAAACTGTGGAAACACATTCTTTCATAGATAGCCACAAAGTTTCCTTGGTTTCTTAACTCTGACATTCCTTACACAAGTTATTCAGAAGGTAAGAATCAACGAAGTCCTGAGCCTAGCCTCACTTTGGTCAATGAAACACATTTTTTTAGACTCAATAGTTTCAAGTACTAGAATTTCTTGTATATAGCATAAATATTGAGTAACATCCTTAACATTACTGAGTCTTCCCTCTAACCCCTCCTACTGTGTGTTTGTGTTCATATTCATGTTTATCTACATAAAAACAAATTGACAGAAAAGTTACTGAAGGGGATGTATTAGGTGTGTTTGAATTGTTGAATTGAATTGTAGTGTTGCTCTTCAGTAGTCTCCTAAGCTGGGGAATGGTGACTCTTAGGATGTGAAACAACCACCACTGCACAATTCCTGCTATCCCATCCTTTCTCTGTTTTCTTCAGGATGGTATAAGGAACAACTTTTATGCCAGACCACTGTAAGCTGACTTTTGACCTGTATCAGTCAAAAGCAGCTTCTCACATTCCATTGTGGTAAAATACCTCAAATGGTCTAGCTAGGTTTGCAGTCACGTATTTCTGCAAACAGTACCTACCCTTCTTAGGTGTTATTCTGCCTGTCCAAAAACTCCTTTTTTCAATCTCCTAGAGAAATTTTTTGGGTGGTCAGATCAAAACATGGAAGAACTTTTAATGTTTGTACAAGCTGGGTAAGTACGGAGTTGCAAGTTTAGTTCTGAAGTCTTAAATAGAATAGTCTTTTCAGTGCCTCAGCATCCTACAAAAAAAAACTTGGACCTTAGTCCCCATAAAAGAGCTAGCCTAATGGTTTATCATAACATCACTTAAAGTTTCTGTTGACACAAACCCTTAAAGGTTCAGTTTCTTTGAAAGCATTCTCCCAGACAGGGCTAGTGGTGCTGCATACCTGAACTGTCTCTACCTTTGTGCTGCATGTGAGCAAAACATCTTCCTCCTAGGACTGTGCCCACTGCACAGCACATGTCTCATCATGCCGCTGGGACAGTGCAGTATTAGAACCTTCTGTGGGCACCGGGAGTGGGAGGAAGCTGCAGAGGAAAGCTCTTCATCAGGGTCTGGTGGTCAGGAAACAGCTTCCTATTTTGGATAGTGATTTTGAGAGAGGACTTTCGTTCCACTTCTCTACTTACAGTCATTGTTTTCAGCTACCTAGCCTTTTTAATAGCATATGTTTTTTTCTCTCGTTAATACCTTTTCAAGGATGAGAACTCTTCATCTAATCTACATCTCCATAGTAGTACCCTCCTTGTAAAATGGCATAAAAGGGAGCACAATCACCACAATATTTTGCCCAGAAGACTTCAGGAGAGTAATAGCTTGCCTTTGTCCCAGCTCTTGAGATACACTTACTGCATCTTTCTGTTCAGAAGTACACTGTTTCCTTACTATAGAAACAAACTCAGTATTTGTGCCTTAGACCTGTAGGAGTGCCTGATACTACATCAAAATGAGTAACACTGATTCCAGATATTCATTTAAACCCAGCATAGGTATAGACTAGCTATTAAAACAGGAAGAATTGTATCAAGTACGTTATTTTAATAGGCCACAATGACAAATATACAAATACCTATTTATAGAGGAAAAAGTCTTTAGTGCTTAAGTGCAAATGCAACAAGGTAGGGTATTTCACAGTTCCCTGCAACTGTCCTGCAGATAGCCAGAGGACAACTGTACCTCTGACAACAGATAATAGCTGGTTAACATCCAGAATAAAAATAGTCTTGATCAGTTTCACTGCAGTAATCAGGAAGTGAGGATACACCTTAAGAGGGTGAAAATCTTGGCTTAAAAATTGATTTGACAACTTCAGTACTCTGTGTTCAACTTTCTGCATGCTTAGTATCTGGAAGGTTAAGAGCAGTTATCAAGACTTCCTAAATTTGAGGATAGTAAGCATCTCTTGTCCTGCTTGCCTGGAAAGTACTCGTGTGCCTTCTAAGCCACATTTCTTCATTGTTTCCAGAATTTCATCTGTAATTGAAAGTGCAGGGTTACAACTGAGTTTATACAGTAATCGGCTAAAAGAGGCAGCGCGAAAGTATTTACCAAACATAAGCTGTAAAGCAAAGATTATAAGCTGTGTCCTCTTACTCTTTCAGACAGTAATTTTTATGCAAAGTAGTCTTCCTCCAAGAACAAATAAAGTTTACAATTTCCTAACTGAAGTTCTGTATTTTGGTATTATTAATAGCAATGAAAAATTCAATTATGAAGCTAATTTGTAGGAGAAACTGAAATTTGTAGTACCTTCTCTCAAAAGCTGCCTAATCAATCAGGTGTGAAAGAATAATCTTTCTTCTTGAAACTACTTGATAACGTATAGCCATTAAGTGTTAGATCGGAAGGAGCAAGTTTGAATCTTTTCTCTACACATGTCAAAGTGAAAGACCTCACATTTCCAACTAAAGGCTTTTGCCTTTTAAGTTTACAATGCCATTCTCTTTCATGAAAAAGSGTTGGCCTGGCTTTGTTACTCAGTTAGAAGATTTACAGTCACCTTTCAGACTTGGAACTGAAGTCTTGCAGAGCTGCTGGGCTCAGGACCTATGTATTACCATTTTCCAAACTAGCCTAGAGAGTTCTTAGTTTTGGTAAATTTGCTTACATTTTTGGTCTAGCTCACCATACGCTGGATGCACAAGGCATGAATTCAGAAAAAGGATTCCAAGAGGCATCAGGTTATGTAAAAGTCCCTCTGTAGATTAGACACCCACACAAACTTGATGAGAAGCACAAGAGTCCACAGAGATGCCGTGGTTCATATGAAGCATGCAGATCCACTCTAGCTGTCTGTGGCATTTCTAAAAAATGACCTAGAACACCTATATGAATTTCAATACATGCTGTCAATCTTCAATTAGTTGCTATCACCACATGTTAGATTCAACTGATGTTATGTACTACTTTTTGTTGTTTACTGAAGTCTGATAACCTACAGAACATTGCTGTGATCAACATTTTGATTAATACAGTGTTAAATCTGGTTTGGCACATTTAAGGGTCCAAGGAAAGTGATCACCTGGATTATTTTCTTTAATTGTGACCAAGTAGAATAATCCTCCTGGTGAAAGTAGGTCTGGTACTAATGGAAAAACTCTGTCCATTACTTCTCTGCCCCTTTTGCCACCAGCCCAGGATGCCTCTATGCCATGGCTTTCCACCTAGGAAGAATGAAAGCAAAGATTGTCTTAACACAGAATGATGGAAGTGTCAGTGGTGTACTTATAAGAGAAACATCACCATAATCTCTACCTTTAGGTGTCTGCCATTAGAAATCTGACAACTTTGATTTCAGCAGCTTAGTTTATGCAGCAAAATTACTTCAAAACTACTTCCTACACGATGAACATACTACTTCTGTTTCAAGTTCTATTCTTAAACTGAATTAAAAGAGTTACGTTTTGTCACATGCTTTGTATGTATTTTCTTGTAATGTTCTATGAGCTTGTTTGCCAAATGGAAGGTGGCCAGTAAACCCTTTAAATGTTCCTGGGTCCAATTCTGAGAGTTGGAGTCTGCGAAAGCAAAGGATATTTATTTTGCAGGGAACAAATGCATTTTCCGTTGAAAGTCTTCTATAAGAATACCTTAGCATGCCTAACAGAAGTCTTACATGGTTTATACTTGATGGAGAAACTGGATATTGAGAAGCAGCAGCTAGCAATCCTTATTCCCATGTAGTCTTTATAAGCAGCTCTAGTAAATCATTTTCACTAAAACAGTGCTGGTCCTACAACATCCTTTACTATTTCAAAAAACCCTGCAGTTTTCATACCAGAGCTTATATGATTTGCCATCTCACCTCTGACAGTAGAAATACCATTTTTATTGCATATTTCAAAATTTTCCTACCTCTTCAGAAGGTGTTGCCACGTACGGTGGGTTAAATAGCAGTAGATCAACCTTCCCATTTAATCTTGGAGACAGTCCTTTGACCTATAGATGAAGTTGATGATTCTTTTGTTTTGGTTTGGGTTTTTTTTGGAACATAAAGAATGCAAACATTTTGTAAAAATACAGTTACATAGTACTGGATATTCTGAGCATTTCAGCCTGACTCAGGAACACTAAACTTTAGTTTCTATGTGCAAGCATCAAGAAGTACCTGTGCATAGCAGAACAATTTCAGTAGTCTTAAGACTATGTTATGTATGGGATGTAGAAGAGCAAGAGACACATATGCGGACACAAAGGTAGTACTTTATTCTTGCTCAGTTCAGAATTTAAGTTAGATATAAAAGAATTTTGAATTTACCATTGGTTAACATTTGTTACCCAAAATGATCAATCTGTGACAACTGCAGTTCAGTTCTCAAGTATGAACAGTTGTTCATCCATTTTAGATCACATTTATTGTTGCCTATCTTCATCATCTTTTATAAACATATATATGCAGGGTATTTTAAACAAATATCTTGCTAAAGAGATGAGAAACTTAAGCTTTTCTCCATATCAAATTTTGTAAGAAACAAAAAGTAACAACATACACAGTTCCTAATTAAACCAGAAAGAGTTGAGAACCAAGAACTGCGTAGCATTAGAGGAAGGGCTATGATAATGTCAGGTCACTGCAGAGTTCCCTGTGCAGCATTTTCCAAACTATATCTACATAATTTATTTTTTAAATTAATTAAATTAATTTTTAAAGCTTAAATTTTAATTTTAGAGCTTGAGTAGTTTGTTTCTCCCTTCTTTCAGAAACACTTTGGCATTTTGTTGTTTTCTTTTTTTCATCCATGCTTATTAAGACAATGTTTGTTCTAGACTTTATGGTTACTTTTCAGTATCTCTAATAAGTATTAAAGAATTACAAAGACTATAAAGAAGATATTATTGAAACATCTATCTTACCAAGTCAGTAATGACTGGCTGAAGGTGAACACTGTTAAGCAGAGCTGTCTCCAGTGTACAGTAAGCGGCCATCGGGTTGATATCTGTACATCTAAAAGCAAAATATTACAAAGGGTAACTTAGTGGCTACTGTATCTGGAAGTTTAAACCTGTGAACCACATACTAATTTATGCACTCTCAATGAAAATATCCTTTCCAGCATCCTTTACTTTGCAAGTAAATAGCAAAAAATAGCCAGTAAAATACACACAGTGTATCAGCAGCTAAACCACTCAATGCTACAGTGGAATTTTTAATGACTGTCTGAAAGCTGAAGTATAGGATTTCCTTTTCAATGCTAGCTCTGCATAAATATATATGCATACCAAGTCTGTAATAAAATTCAGTTACTGCCAACACCCAGGTAACTAATGTTATGTCATCAGGCCTCACTTAAGACTAGTCAATGGCTAAAATGTAGGATTCAATCCAGCATACACAAGTGTAAGCTTAGCAATTTGTCTAAGGAGTGGGAAAATGGAATTTAGTTGCACGACTACTTAATTATTACAGAACCTGAAGTAAATAGTTTAGGCTCTCTTTGCTTTGATTTCCATATCTGTAGAATGGAGCTAATATTTCTTTGTGAAAAGAATAGTTTTTAAAATGTGAAAATGAAAAGTATATATGTGAGGGCTAAGTATTCTTTATTATTGCATGCAACAGTTTAAGTAAGTGCTATTATACTTACATGTAGAGTGCACTGGATCCGATAATGGAAGAAGCTAGAAATGTTGAAACCACACCAGATCCAGATCCTATTTCAAGGCAGATCTCAACTCTAAAGAGAGAAAACTCTGGATGACTTTTATTTGTAACAGGTAAGAGCACCTGCAACAAACGCAGAATTAGTCAAGACAGTGTTATGAAACCTGCTGCCGAAGTGCCCTTCTCCCAAACAGGCTGAAATACTTGTGGATCACATGGCCCTCAAAGCCCACATTATGCCGTGTTTCATAATGGCTGCCAGGTCTACTTGCGCCCATACAGACAATTTCTGGTTATCACAAGCCACTTTGGGAAACATGTATGTTTCCCCCGTGCCTAACGTTAAAGTTTCCATTAACTACACAATCTCAACAGCACAGGCTACATTTCTACAGCATTTATTGCAGCAAGATTGAACTCCAACAGAAGTTACGGAAGATCACCGTGAAGCCACACAACGAAAGCAGGGCTCAAACACAGAGTACCTCAGGAGAGTTTCAGCAARCTCTGGGCAAACAGCAGTGGCAGGCAATTTCAAAATAATCACGCCTAAGACTTAACTCCTTGTGCGGTTTCTATAGCGTTTATAGTTATGTTGACCGCCGCGGAGATGACAGCCACTGACGCCGGGCAGTCACCCAAGCAGCTGTGAAACTCCTGTAGCTTCTTCAGGGCTGAGACACGGACGTTTTACCAGATTCAAATACGTGCTGCTGCCAACAAAGCAAGTATCAGCCCTCTGCACAGCTGCTTGTGCAGTTACCCTCCAGCCAGCCACCCTACGGCCAACAAGCGGGGGCCGAAGCCGCCCTGAGGAGAGCAGCGGGCCCTGCGCTGCCGCGCTCCCCTCAGCCAGCCAGCCGCCCGCCCAAGGGGGCCTCTCAGGGGGGCACCGCCTCCCCCCGCCCACCAGGGCCTGACACCCGGTAGGCAGCTCGAGGGGCGCGGGGCTCGACGCCCCCTCCCCAGCATTTCGAAACCCCGGGCCCGAAGGACGGGGCAGCTGCCTCTCCCGTCCTCGCGCAGGGAACCGTTAGCACCACCCCTGGCGGCACGTGGTGGCCCCGCCCCCTCCCCCAATTGGCCGCTTCCGGGGGCTGCTCCCACGCCCTTCCCCGCCGCGCCTACCGAGCCTCCCTCAGGCGGGCCGCGTCCCGCTCCAGAGCGTCCAGCAGCAGGAAGGTGTCCTCGGCCGGCTCGTACACGTCCCGGAACGGCCCGTGCGGCCCCACGTGCTCGTACCGCGGAGTAGGGAGCCCGGGGGCCGCCATCCCTTCCCGCCCCGCGGAGCGCATGCGCAAGCACGCCCACCCGTCCTGGCCGACGCGGCAGGGGAAGGGGGGGGGGCCCGAGGGCGCTACGCGGCGCGCWGACGCCAGGAGGGGGGGGGGCAGGGGCGCGCCAGGGCGCTGGCGCCACCGACACGGCCAATGGGAGGGCGCCGGCCTGGCCCCGCCCCTAGCGCGGGTCTAACGGCGGCTGGCGGGGCGGCGGGAGCTTTGTCCTCACGGTCAGTGACGTTCGAGCGCTAACTTCCAGTGAAAACAGCCGTTTTTAGTGAAATTCCGACGTCAGGTTTCATCATGCTGATTTAATTGATCCACATTACAAATCTTCGCTCGCCAGGAAAGGTCAGTTTAGGTGAGCATAGCGATCCCCACAGAAAGTGACCTGGCCGTCCCTGGAGGTTGATATGAAAGGGCGCTGCTACTCTTGCTAATTATTTTTGCGCCAGCTTMCCAAATGAATTGCTTTTCCATCACGAGGAGTACCACCTTTGCACGGCCAGCTAGCAGGAGGCCCAACAAAAGAGGTGCTGAGGCAGCTTCTATGTAGCAGTTCTACAGCCAAGCACACAGGGGAGAGACTTTACACTGATACTCAAATGAGGCTCTTTTTTCCAGCTATGAAAGAATCTCTTTCTGTGATGCCTTGCCAGCGACACTTGACAGCATCCTTAGGTCCAGCCCTATGAACCCCCAAATTCAGATGAAAATGAGGCTCTGCAAAACTGAGAATTGAGGGGAAATTCCAGAGGAAAGATCAGATTAATAATCTGCTCTGCACAACAAGACAGAAATGAACGAACAGATTCTGATCAAAAGCAGGAGAGAGAGGGGTATGAGTTCTAATTCCCATGAAATGTCTGTGTTCAATTATTAATGCACGGAACACTCAAATTCTGAGACATTTATCTAATGTCTAGGTCAATGAAGGAAAAGGGTGATGCTAATAAACAGGCCAGAATCTAAAACGTTACTTTTCTAATAATTTYGAAGAACATGAGTTTTGGGAAAAGAATGAAAAAAAAAAAAAGAACATGACTAATCCTGTAGATTAGTCTTTGTTGCCTGTGCTGGTTTTGGCTGGGATAGAGTTAATTTTCTTCATAGTAGCTGGTATAGTGCTGTGTTTTGGATTTAGGATGAGTAACGTTCATAAYGCAGGGATGTTTTYGTTACTGCTGAGCAGTGCTTACACAGAGTCAAGGCCTTCTCTGCTCCTTGCACCACCCCACCAGTGAGTAGTCTGGGGGTGCACAAGAAGCTGGGAGGGGACACAGCTGGGACAGCTGACCCCAACTGACCAGAGGGATATCCCACACCATATGACGTCATGCTCAGCACATAAAGCTGGGAGAAGAAGGAGGAAGCGGGGGGAACACTGGGAGCGATGGCGTTTGTCTTCCCAAGTAACCGTTACGCTTTCCTGGAGATGGCTGAACACCTGCCTGCCGATGGGAAGTAGTGAATGAATTCCTCGTGTTGCTTTGCTTGCATGCGCAGCTTTTGCTTTCCCTATTAAACTGTCTTTATCTCAACCCATGAGTTTTCTCACTTTTACTTTTCTGATTCTCTCCCCCATCCCACCGGAGGGGAGTGAGCGAGCGGCTGTGTGGGGCTTAGTTGCCGGCTGGGGTTAAACCATGACATTGCCTTAAGTACATTTAAGGGTTGAGGTGTGCCTTGTTTGCTAGCCTCCATTTTTGGCTCTGGAACTAGGGAAGGATAACCAATTTCCGTTTTTCACTGGCAACTGTAAATGGCCTCTGTAAAACAGAGGGTATCTTCCATTCCTACAGAAGAACAACTTGGTTTTTGAGCAGGTCATAGTTCATAAATGCAGCTAACTCATTTTGAAGCTAGGTTTATTCTGTTTATTTCTGTATTGACCATAGGTCAGCTTTGCATAGGAATATAGGAGAACACAGAAAGGGTTCCTGCTTCATGGAGGGGTCTCACGCTTTACCCTGTGAAATATATACTTTATCCTGAAAGTTCATACAACATCTATTCCACATACCCACGTGAGGAGAAAAAGATGTCATCAATATACTTAGTCCTTGCAGTAACAAGAAATTTGTTTGGGTAAATTCTTAGAGAAAGGACTATGCCTGCACACTACAGACAAAAAAAGATCAGCCAACGCTGAATCTCCGTGACTGTTGCAGCAGGGGACAACTCCATGCTCACTGCAGATGTGGTGACTGGTGTTACCGGTCCCCGGTGCTGGACACCAGCTCACCAGCCAGGTATCTGGAAGACTTAGCTGAAAATTCAGTATTAGTGCATCCTGCCTTACAGCTGCCTTTAGCTGTGGCCCACCTTCAGCGTTTCCAAGTAAAATCAACATGCTAGTCTTTAGCCTCAAAACCAATGCCTTTTCAAGTAGCTGACAGAAATTATGGAGAATCATAATTAATATACCAGAAATACATGCAAAGAATTATGATCAGCCAGTAGTAAGCAAATGTCCTTTATGTSCAATCTTTTGGGATAAGTCAATGCAATCAGGTATCCAGAGATTAATAATCAGAGATCCAAAGAGGAAATTTTAACTCAAGGATCACAGAAATGAAACCATCAAGCTTTATCTTAAAACAGTTTAGGTTCCTTGCTCCACTGTCTAGCATGTAAAGCAATTCTAGAAACTCAGAGGTTCAGAAAACTTCAGTTTCCAGAGTAAATTTATTCATGGACCTCATCTTGTACTAGTATTACCTTTTAGTTTAAAAAGTTATTTTCTTTTAATTTATTCCCCCATATGAAGTGTTGTCATAACCCATCTCAACCTTCATTTCGCCAACAAAATTAGCCATTGTTGCCTCCTAATTTATGTCCTTATCGTGCTCTTTCCTGAACCTGTTCTCATAGGAGTTATTCTGTCTTTCAACATGGTGTCTGCATACAGACTAAATGAGATCTTAGCCTGTGAGAAGATACTAATGGTTTCCTTTACTGGAAATCCCATGGCTGATGCAGAGTAGGATTATCACTTTTGTGTCAGAAAGGCGGGTTCTGACCGAGGTTAACAATGTCTGCTCTTCCTAAATTACCTCCATCGTCAGTGGAGTGAGATGATAGGCTGCTTCAGGGGGCAGTAGTGAGCAGGAGCCTGGCTGGAGACAATACCGTTTTTTTAATGCGAAAGGAAACCCAGAAGATACTCCTTCATTTCATCCGTCTTCCCAATGATTTGCTTCTGCGCCAGAGGAACAAGTACTTGTAAAACATATTAAGTTCACATAAAATTCCATTACTTTGGCAAAATGAAGTCATGTTAAGAGACAGAATTTTGCACTGTGTCCATATTAGGAAAATTAATTCTTTGGATATATTTTTTTAATCTCTACAGGTGGTCGGGCTTTGGAGTGCAGTAGAAGAAATGACTTCACCATCTTCAGCTGTACTGGTTGTTATTTTTGGCTGTTTCATACTTCATGAAATCTGGTTAATTATTATTGTTTTTTTTAATACTTATAAGTCCTTCTGGGTGAATTTTATAAAACATTTATTTTTACTGCTTATATAACTACCTAAAATGTTTTTCTTGGTAGACAACTGTACTGTTTTTGCCAAAACAGATTCTATTTCAATTTTGGGAAATTGTTGGAAAGCTAATATTCCCGTTTTCCTGTGCCTGTGCCATGTTATTAAACTAGGCTTTATGGAGATGAAAAATTGTTCTTGACAGGAATCATAACCATTTGTTTACACTAACTAAGCTGTATGGCTCTATCCCATTTGGAATTCAGTGCCGTTCCTCTCATACAGTGATGCTTAACCCGTAAATTTCTAGCTGCCTGTCAGCCCTCAGAGGTCTCCACCATAAACTTCTCAAACATTTCATGGCTGTGTCTGGTCCTCTGTGTCCTGGAAGAGACATGGCCTGTGCTGGACCCGTGAATACTCCTGTTTCGGTGCATCTGAGGAAGTGGAGCCACCAGGATCACTGCAAGGACAGAACTGCTAAGATAGGTCTGGAAGAGATCTCTTTACCTCTGTAGTCCAGCAGGCAACCACATCATATAATCTCTTTCTTAAACTGAGCAAGTTATCTTCCTAAAAGTAGCTAGGTTTCTTGCCATCAATATTTCTAATGAAAAGCTATTATAACAGTTAGTGCTCTAATGATTAGAAACCTTGTAATTCCCAGCCTAAATGCAGTGCTGATGATAGGTTTTAAACTCACTTATTCTTCTGGCAAGTACGTAAGCTTAAGCGGTTCTTCTCATAGTTTTTGCGTGATGGATTTGTAGACAAAGGAAGGCTCTCATCAGCCTTTGTTTTGCCTGACTAARTAAGATGTGCTCTTAAAAGTTTCCTGTCATAAGACATTCTTTTCATTTCTCTTACCACTCTTTTAGACTCTCCGCGTATGGATTCAAGTCTGACTTCACCCTGAATGTGTCTTGTACAAAATATTCCAGGTAACGCCTTACTGAGGCTTTGCAGAATTTACTGGCTTCGTTATCTCTCCTGGAACTTTCCTGGTACATCCCAGGATCGTGTTTGCATTTTCCTTGCAAAAGTGGTTTCTTACCATTTTGTGAGCAGCTGTTTTTCCTCAGTTGTTCCTCAATGGTTTCCAAATAACTGACTATAAAGTGAGAATTCTGTAGCATTTTATTGGTTTTACTAGTCCACTTTGCATGCCTGTTGCTCATGTTCTGGTCATTTTGTTCCCCTTGCGTAATGTCTCCTGACTTCATGTAGTCATCAGAGTGATGTCAAGGATATGGATAAAAACACTAAGTAAAATCAGACCCAAGATTGATCTTTCAGCAAGTCACCATTAGTGACTGACTTAACCTGATACTATTCCTTTTCAGTATGATGTATGACTATCTAAACTTTATTCAGTTTCTTGTTCACCTCATGTTTCCTCTGCCAATTCCATCATCTCCAGCTTAGTTCATACTTTTCCACGTAACATCACATCAAAAGCTGCATGGGAGTTWAAGTAGATTCACTGTGCTTCATTTTTCTTGTTTAAAAATGGAGACAGACACCGCAGTGATGTAGCAAGATGTACTGCCTTTGCCATCATGGCCAAAATCATCATCCRTCTGTTGTTTTTAATTGTTATCCCAGCTTAACGGTACAGAGGTCCTTCTTTTCTTCTTGTCTTTTTGCACACACATGCAAAACTTTTTGCTCTGTGTTTTAATATCTTCATTAAGACTATTTCACATTGATTTTAGCAATTCTTATTTCACGTTGTATTTTCTAGCTTGTAAGACATAACTTTTTTGTGGATCAGTCTTTTTTTCTATTACTTTTTGACACTCTGCATCTTCATATCTTGCTTGAGATGGTTATGTAACCTAGTAGGTTTGAAGCCCATTCCTGCATGCATTCATTCCCATGCTTCCACCTTTAACCACGACCAAATATTTTCATCCCCTTTTGACCTGGATTAAGACCTCTTTCACATTCACGTCCTGAAATCCCTTCCATAGTTTGATTTATTTCATTCAATAATTCTCTTAATTATTAAAGCTTGTCATTTTAGAGTAGTGAGTTTTAGTTACAGACCTACTTTTGTTTACCCTTTGTTTAATTATATTAAATTATTCCGTGGTCAGTCATGTAAGGTTATTTTCCTTGACATCCTTGAAGTAACATGCTCATTACTTAGCAAAGTCAAAAGTAGTATCATCTTTTTACTGCTTCCCTGACAATTAAGTGAAGAACTATGCTACTGTTGATGTGAAGAACACTTGGACGTTACTCATTCCTAGTCTTTGGATAATTAACTTCTTTTTCCAAGTGTCACATTTCCCAATTACATTTCCCTTTCTAATCATATTACTGAGTTCCCTAACCATACCAAAAGCCAAACCTTGGAGTTCATACTCTGATAAAACTTTTCGACTCCCCGTTCTCCATAGATACTCTCGGATGAGCCAATGCTGGTTTTTACACACTGTTCTTTCTTTCATATTTCTAAGGTGAATAGATTGAACCTTTTTTCACTTCCTTGCTTCCCTACTGACTGATGAAAATTCTTGCCCTTACGTCATGACATTGCTTCAATACACCGTGGCATGGTAATGTTTAATCCCAGCTGTGGAATTTTTAGACCCGCAAAGGAAAGGTCCAGGGATGACATATTAGAGAGTAAGAATGATGGATACTTGTTTATAGCCCTTCCTGAAAAGATCCCAGAGTGCATGCTAAACTTTACAAACCAATTACCAACTATTCTATTGAAGGAATTACATCACTCATCATTGAAATGCAGCTACCTCAGGGAGAAGGCAAGGAACTTTTTAATAGTGCACAAAAGTATTTCAACACTTCAGGAGAGAAAATGAATAATACCATAATCAACTGAGCAGAAAGAGAATGTTTAGGTAAGTAGTCATATATAGTTGTTTTAACTGGATGTAGGCCAGAAACCTAGGAAAAACCTATTGCTAATGCAAAGAAATGGAATTGGGGTTTTAAAGTCACAAATGATCCAGTCCTTTGGTTTACATTTACATCTTAAAATGCAACACCTCAAGCAGCAGAGTCGTAGCAGAGCTTTCTTTTATAACTGGGTTACCAACATTGCCTCCTTCAGCGGGTAGGAACGATGTCTGATTTCCTCAAGAACCTACAACAATGTGCCTGAGGGCAGATTGGCTCCTTCAGCTATTTTCAGGGCATTTCTGCTTTTTCTTGCCATTTTAAACTGTTAGTTTTGAGAGGTAAATAAGGCTAAAAAATGTTTTATTGCATTGGTTTCTGACAAACAAACTAGGAAGATAAGAGATTCCCTTACTTCCTGCCTGCCCAAATACTGAAGAGAAGTCTCTATCATGACTGCTAGTTTTGAGTGTGCTTTTTTATTTTGTCTCCAAAGACTTTGAATGGAGACTTCAGAGAGAAAGAGAGAAAACAGGAAAATGATGTGCAGTCACAAGGCAATAATCCTTCTTGACAATTATAAAAGATCAGGAGTCCTTTTTAAAAAGGTTAAAAATAATGTGGATTACTCTAATCACCATGGTAGTCTGTCAGCAGCACTCGTGATAGTCTGAAATGTAGCTGTATTCCTTGTACGTTTTAGCTAGAACCATCACCTACAGGAAGATGTAAGCGATTGATTTGGAATCTTTTACAAATAGCAAAATTGCAGTGCAGTCAGGCTCAGTAGGATCATGTCAAGGAATTTACCAAAGAAATGGCTGTTTTGAATGTATGCATACATCATACAGAGACTTTTATTGTTTTTTAATTACATTATTAATGAAATGTATGTTTCTGCAGGGAGCAATGCGACACAGGAAAAAAACATACTGGCTAGAAGGGCATTTCTCCCAAGGCTGTATACAATAGAAAAAAATCTTCTAGGATACACGTTCAGCAAACACATTCTAAAAAGGATGAAATATGTCTCCTGTTTCAGAACTCAGGCTGAACTGACACTTTCGTTACATGAATAATATCTATAGGTGTCAGTCCACTGGAACTGGAGTGAAACAGAACTTACTGAACAGCTAAGCAAAAGTGACTGAATAAATTCAGAAGTTATCCCAAGAGGGACGGGTTTTCCTGCATCTCTTTGAGAAGGCTCTTTGGTTGCTAAATCTTTCTCTCCTTGTTTGATAGAACATTAAAGTCTATGAGCTAACCAGAGATAACACCCTCCTTTCTGGCTTAGAGAAGTTTTAACAAGGAAATCAAAGAATATGTGCACAATTTCCAGGATAAAAACAGGTTGACAAATTGCTCAAATTATCTGAAATAGTTCTGACATTGTACAGGACTGTATAGAGAAGCAGCAACACTACAGTCAGTCGGTTATTTAAACTAGGCAGTGTTAGAGAAAACTATAATAAACACCGATCTTGTCTTATCATAGGCATCTGAGTAGGTATAAATACAGCAGATTAAATCTTTACCTATTTTAAATTATTATAACTTTATTGACTGTCACTCTTCAGAAAATCGATCACTGTCATGGAAAATCAGTGAAAATCTGTTTAACAAATGCAACAGATAGCATAGGAATAGCTTAGGTTACAATAGGAGAGAAAATAAAATTGGAAATATTATAATAAGTGTCCATACATATATAATGGCATTATATAAAAATGGTACTGTATATACATAATGTATGTTACATGATGATGTATGTATATATTTTTATATACATATATAATCATATTTATTGTGTATTGGTTTTGTAAAGAAGCTCATAAATGGATGATGGAAAGCTGTTGAAGCCAGGAAAAGACTCTGACTTTCTGGAGAATAGATTAGATGCTAGACAAGGGAAGAGTAAGAACAAAATGTGATTGAAGCTTTTAAAGCAGCGAATGCTGAAAACGACATTGTATGAACTGAAGAAATTGAAACTTTCAGTGAGTTCTCGGGAACCCATAAAACTTAAAGGCAAGAAATATATTTTTTTCACAGTATATAATTAAGTTATAGAACTAATTTTCAAAATATGTAAATGAAGCCAACGGTTTGAAGCAATTTATTTAAGGAACAGGCAATAAAAGACACTAACTCTTTTGCTTCAAATAAAAAGCAGCTGTCCACAAATGGGCATTTAGAGTGAGATTTATTAAACGGTCAGGTTATTCAAACATTATGCACTTAGTTTTAATTCTGATGGGGTTACTCTACATTAAGAGTGACTACTGAGAGTCGTTAGTAGAAAAAAAGTAATTTTCTGTTGACTTGCTGAAGCAGGTTACACCAGGAGTATCAGGAGAAACTCATGAAGCAAAGTGATGCAGTTTGAACTGAGTCATCTGTAAAGACTGTTCCCTAAGAACAACCAAACATTGTGAGAAGGTTTGAGCTGATTTTTTTTATCTTACTATTTCTATTAAAAGGCCTCTAATTATAGGATCAGAGAGTCACTCAGGCAGGAAGGGGCTTCAGGAGGTCTTTGGTCCAACCTCCTGCCCAAAGGAGGGCCATCTCTGGGATCAGACAAGGCTGCTCAGGGCTTTCTCCAGGCAGGTCTTGAAACCCTTCAAAGATGGAGCTTGCCGAACCTCACTGGTTCCACTGCTTGACTGTCCTCAGGGCGGGAATCTGTTTCTTACATATCCAGCCTGAACCTCCCTCGTTTCAACTTGTGTCCATTGCTTCTTGTCCTTCCACCAGAGAACTGGTCCTCCTGGTTGCCATTTGAAAATTTGCTTGGGAGTCCTTTATTATACAACGTGCTTGTAAAAATGTGAGGGAAAACACCCACTCACCCTGTAGAAGATTTTGTGTACCGTGTTACGGCTGACACGGCCGATACTGGTTACACTGACTGATACTCGATTAGGCAGGCTGTGGTTCTTGCATTTGTAAGTGTTAGAATCGTAGAATAGTTTGGATTGGAAGGGACCTTTAAAGGTCATCTAGTCCAACCCCCCTGCAATGAGCAGGGACATCTTCAACTAGATCAGGTTGCTCAGAGCCCCGTCCAACCTGACCTTGAATGTTTCCAGGGATGGGGCATCTACCACCTCTCTGGGCAACCCGTTCCAGTGTTTCACCACCCTCAGCGTCAAAAATTTCTTCCTTATATCTAGTCTGAATCTACCTTCTTTTAGTTTAAAACCATTCCCCCTTGTCCTGTCGCAACAGGCCCTGCTAAAAAGTTATTTCTTTTCTTGTTATGTGTCTCTTTCTCTTTTGTTTGGATATATTACGAACATTTTGCCAGCATGTTCTTATCTATACTATTTCCTGGACAATTTTAATGTGTTCATATAGTCAGTAAAGGAAAGTTTGACTATTAAGAAACTAAACAAAATCGGCATGTAGTTATGTTTTGGGCGGCAGTTTTCTCTGTGTGTATTTTAGTATGAAAATCTAATAAAGAGATATTAGAAAGGATTTTCATTTCAAAACAGCCTAGAAATGTCTTTCATAATGACATTTGATACTCCATTACAGTCATGCTTCAAAAGYGGGGGGGTTAGGCAGCTGTCTACCAAAACACTGGATGTTGACGTAGCAAGCTTAGTAGGTACTGGATAGAATATGTCATCAGACACCTCAGAGCAAAGATTTTCTTGAGGGTTATATAAATAAAGCATCTTGACAGACTTAGGAAAAAGACGCTAATATTATGCAAAATATATGTTGTCTACAGCTGTATATATTGTAGATGATTGATGAGTATACATTGTAAAAGTTCAGGTTGTAGGTATTCACATAAGGCTCTTTTAGTAGAATCATTTCTGAAATCATACATTGTTTGGTCAAAAAGGAATAACAAAATTTGGCCCATAATGAAGGACTTCTTCGTCACAGTACAAGACAGTCAAGATAAGACTGCCACCAAAATAGTCTGACTTAACACTAAGGACTATGGATGGGAGTCCATATTTGCTATGGCTTTCCATAGCAACAAACATTTGCTAGTACTTTATAAATAATGAAGCAATCTTGTATTTCATGGGTTATGCAGGTTTTCAAATAACTTTACATCAAGACTTTTCTTTAAATATGTTCCTTAGGTTTTTTTAAGGAAAAGAAGGAGAAGATGCAAAAAAGCATGACTGAAAGAACAAACTAAATATATTGTGGGAAGGAGCCTGAAGATTAGCTTCTTTCTGGCTGAGTTAGCCTGATCCACAGTCAGAATGTGAGATTTGGGGAACTTTTTTTTTTTTGGCTTGTAAGGCTACATGGTGTAACATTTTCATTGGACTAGACTCAAATTGAGTCTTTGTCCAGCAACAACAACCTCCTTAAGCTGTCCGTTTTTCACATGCACACCTGTTAATATATTTTAAAGGAAATACTAAAAATATGTTACAAGTAGAGACATRACATATGTCAGTAAGAATAAATGAGGTGATTTAGAATTGTATTAAAATCTTCAAGGTGCCTGGTTGGTGAGCCATGCTCTAAAGCGTTGCAGATTGACCTCAACTGGAAACAGGATATAGCCGAGCAAGTAAAATTTCTGCAACGGGTCCTTGTCACTCCTGCTCTCTTTGTGTAGCACATTACACTCTCACTTTGGTCTCTTAGTGTGGAGCTAAAGTTTGTAGGAAATGTTGGAAAATATTTTGTGATCTGTGGTGAGTTGGGTCATACATAGTCAAAGCTCTGTAGCTCTGCGTCCATTGCACAGTTGCATGCAAACTTGGAGGACTGAACTCAAAGATCCATGTG
Organism: Phoebastria nigripes; assembly: GCA_035582835.1. Lineage (NCBI taxonomy): Eukaryota > Metazoa > Chordata > Aves > Procellariiformes > Diomedeidae > Phoebastria > Phoebastria nigripes. Next base: position 1,692,068 of record JAYKAV010002933.1, on the reverse strand, counting down.
GTCCCTTTCAGCAGCAAATCCCCAGCTGGGAGCAAAGAGGGAAATAAAAGAGTGGAGACTTAAAGCTGCAAAGGCTGAGAAGTTGAGGAGGAACTCACAGGGACAAATTTCCTAGCAAGAAGAAACATTATAAAACAAAAGGCAAGCTCCACCTTGAAACAAGGAAAATGTTATTTGCTGTATAAAGATCTAAATATTTCTTGTATTGTATAACATAAATTGCAGTTCGTTTTCCTTTTGCCGAGTCTGTACGTGTTTTCTTCAATTGTCACCTATATCAATGGTAAATTGGAAGGTGCCAGAAGAGTTGGGGGACATTTGATCTCCTGGGGCACCTTTGGTGCCTAGGCACAAGGACTGGCAACACCTGGTTTTTTGGAGATGTATTTCAGGAAAGTGTGTGGGGAAGTCTGCCCTCGTGAAGCATGCTGCTGAGGATGGCTGGATCCTTCCTAATCAGGGAGAATCTAAAGTCTTTTAAGCCCAGCATATGTGTACTGACATAGAAATAGGATGAAYAGCTACAGAAAAGATTAATTGGCAGTGTTAATTTAAATACTAGATGACCATAAATGCAAATGTGAATATTAGGTAAATATCAAAATTGCCATTTTTATTTTTCTTCTAAAGGGAGTACTGCTTTCTAAAGGGAGTAAATGCTCCCTAAATTGTAGACACCCTCTAGTTATCTATAATACCCTCACTTTACAAACAACAGTCTTTTGAAACATCACTTTCAAAACTCTAATAACTTGAACAGATGTTCAGTCAAACAAATATTTTATGAGAGAYGTCAGTAAGCTCTAGGAGATAAAATTTGGGATGGAAATCAAAACTTGTAAATAGATACATAAATAAGGGCACTATTTAATAGGTCCACAGCGATTGCACATGGAAGAAAAATGTTGTAAATCCTTTCTGCCTGTCATAGTCCAGTACATATGTTAAAGAAAGCAAAACTAATCAAACACTGAAAGGTGGGCTGGTGGTCTGATTAGCTAATGTAATTCTCCCAAATAAAATTAATTTTTTCTAAAATATGTTAGATGTTACAGTTAAACCTATCAAATAAAAATTCATATGGCCATGTTTTTTTCATTTCCAGCTTAAAATAACAATACTGACCTTGGCACGAGGTAAATTCTTGAGATTAATGACCAGCTTGGGTTAATGATCCTTGGCTGTGCTGCTGACCTTCATCTCCTCCCAGCTGGTCATTAATCCTCAGGAAATTTACTGCACCTTGATTGTTATTACTTACATAGCCCATGGACAAACCTCAGGAGCTGTGGCAAATATGTAAGTGGTACTTTGCATTGAGAACTTACAACAGAAAACAAAGCAAAACCAGCTTTGAAACTTTAAAAAATAAGAAAGGCAAGTCATATGACTTTGATCAAAGCATTAGTAACAGCCTTCATTCGCTGTTTTCTCTGTAGGAGTCTTGGAGCAATTATTGAAGAATATTACAGAATACGAAAAATGTAGTGTTTGGCATTGACTATCTGGTTCAGGGATTTCTAAAACAGCTATCAACTTTGAATTTAAATGCCAAATACAATATTTTGCCTTGATGTAATTCTTCAAAGTACCATTCATTCTCCTTTCACTGGAAATGGTGCAAATCAGAACAATGCTTTTATGAAGGTATAAAATGAGTGGGGAGGTTTTTGCTCATCAATTATTTTTCCTTACCCACCTGTCACATAGTTAACTCTTGCACTTAGCTACAGCTCATAGATAGAGATTACGAGGCAGAGAGAAGAGATGATTTGCCTAAGACCTCACAAATAGCCATGTAGGGAGTTATAATTAGAAGATGAGATTTTTCTAGTTAATGCTGATGTTAGTGTTCATTCCTGAAGACCATTTTTCCTTCTCTGTCTGTGCTAAGGATGTGAAGTCTATACACCTGATGACGGTATATAAACCAGAGTTGCCTTTCCTAGCACTAAGAACTTYGATGAAGTTCCAGATATAGAAACAAATAAGAAGAAAAATAAGTGATATGATACTCCTTTCTACAGCTGTTTGAACTGGCAGTTCTGGAAAAACAAAGAAACAGCACAAAACCCATGACTGAAATCAGACATAAATACTTTATGGTGTCAAAGGTCTTACTGTTAAATTTGGATCTAACTAAACTTCCTTTTCCCTCCAAAAATGAACAAACAAGAAACCAGGAGTTTGAGTAGAAAGACATCCTAGAATACTTTAGCCATGTAAGTTAGTGTCTGTAGAATTTATTTAAGCAAAGACACTTTTCTTTGCAAGTTAATGGCTTTAAAGGCCAAGGAGGTGAATTATTATAGTGCAGACCACCCTCCTGTAGAACAGAAGCTATATAACCTCAAATAGGGTATATGGAGCATCCTTTACAAAAATCCCCATATGATTTGCAGACTACCTCCCGCCTCGCATGTGATACTTGGAAAGAAGCACGGTGCACAGCCGCACGCCCTAAGGAGGGACGCGGGAATGAAGCGGGTCATTTCTCAGGTGAAACTCGGCGCTGGCAGGGTACAAAGCGCACAAGTTTACACTTTTCTTTGGAGAAGTCCGGCTCAGTCTCTCAGGCGCACAYGCCCTGCAAGCCCGTACGGCCCAAAACCGCTCACAAATAGATAGCCATGTGCAACACATCTTATTTAAAGATAAATTCGAAATTTATCCTGCTGCTGATGCTGCAATAAGAAGTTGTACCTGGGCAAGGGTGCTTATTCTCCATCTGTCCATGAGCATCTCCAGCACTCCATAGCAGGGGGGGTAGGAAAAAATGAATTCCCCAGTCATCAGCAGGCTGAATGATGTCAGCCCGGCTCTGCGTCATGCTGCTAGCAGTCAGTGGCCAGGCTTGGCATGGTTTGCTTCACGGTGGAGCCCCTGTTCCACCTGAGATGGTGGCAGGCTCCCTGCAGGTCTTCTGAAGCTGGCTGCTCTTTGCTCAGAAGCGATGGGACACCCATTAGAACAGGAAAAAAACCTGCAAACCCAAAAAACCCCATTGTGTTCTTAACCCTTAGTCATTACTGGCATGTTTGTAAATGGTTTTGCTAAGGAGACACGATCTTATTTAATTTAAAATTGCACAGCATCCTCCATCCTCTTCCATTTGCGACTTTCTCATTTCAGTTTTCTACCAAGGTAGGCCCTGCTTTGCCTACCAGCAGTGTTCTGGCTAAGGAAAATTGGATGAGAAGCTGTGGAATTGCTGTGGAATTGCTGTGTTTTAACCAACTAGGAAGATAACCAGTGAAAGATGTAAGGCATTTTTTTCCCCATAAACAGTTGATCACAGTGTCTTCCCAGCATTCCCAGGTCTGCCAGTCTGAGAGGCAAAAACCCCCAGGAACAGAAATAAAACAGCTACTAAATGTTTTATTTCCAGTGTAATTTCTGGCTCTGTGCAGATGTGGACAGAGCAAGCGAAGGAGTGGTTTTCCCAAGAGAAGAAAAAGCATCAAAATGCAGTTACTTTATAAGGACTGTTGTTATGGCAGAAGCACTTTTTGACRAGAAGGAGAAGAGTCATCTTTCTTCACACACTATATATAACTTTATAAACCCTCCCTTTGAACTATTTGCATGCAACATAAGCTGCATCCATGAAACTCTTTAAAAAGCTAACATTTTATTGAAAGTTTCCCTAGTACATTGTCATAGTACAAAAGTACAAGCGATTTGACTTTTCTCTAGGTCTAAGAGGATTTTACTGAGATAAAACGAGAAGAAGTTCAGAAGTTAGTCCAAAGTCTGGTTTTAGTGCAAAYGTAGTATCTTGTAATGGAGGGGAAGAAGGAAGAGAACGGTCAGGAACTGAGAGGGAGGTTATCTTTTGAAGCCCTGTGGTCTGATGAGGTGAAGATGGAAATCTTCAGTCAGCAGCAAGATGTTCAGAAAAACAGCTGAATTCGGCTAAGGACTTGTTCTCTGGGGACAGTGGTGGATGCTGGAGGTGGCAGTTGGCTGCCATAACAAGGGACAAGAGGCTGAAGATTTCCAGGGGTCAGCCAGCCTGGCTGCTGGGAAAAGAAGAAGAGTGAGTGGATGAGTAATGAAGGAAGGAACAGGCACTCTCCATCTCAAATAGCCTGCAATGCTGTTTTAATATACCAAGCAGCTTGATGTACATCTTGGATTACCAGCTAAGATGCAGATTTTTACTTATTTTCGGGGAGACTGGAAGAACTTAATAAGAAAATGTGCAAGTAACAGAACTTCATTGTTTTGGCCAATCCATAACATGAACTGAAATGTTTTTTTCTCCATATCTCTTTTGACCTTATGACATTTCACTGACATGAAGTTTATCTAAAAATTCTTTTTTCAAATATTTTTTCTAATGATGTCACACTGACATTGGAATATGAGTGATATTTTTAGAAATGTCAGCAATACAGGTAATAAACATTAATGATTTAACTAAAAGTAAAAAATTATGCATGGCTCGCCACCCTTTCATCCCTTTTCCAGATTGGTCTCAATATCCCATACCTGAAGCAAACATCCTTAAATATTTGGCTATTGATTAACAGCAGCTTGCTTGAAAAGACTTCTAGAAATGGAGAGCTATTTAGACAGACGGACAATGAAATACACAGTTTCAGTATCTCAACAGAGATTTCTTTCTTTCCTCCTGGCAGAAGAGGAATATATTAATGAAGAGCTCAGGTTACTAAATATATATGACATGCGTACATTTAGTACTGACAGAAGTAGCTTAGTGCCAACTGAGATTTTCCAAAGTCCCTGCAAATCCTTGCTTAAAGGATTGTTATGCATAATTATGTATTAATGGCAGCAATTTGATGATTTTCATTAAAAAACACATTGAAGGAAGAAGATGSAGAAGACAGAATAACTGTCTTTTTAATAGATTAACAAGGGGATTGAATTAAAATTGCCTAGGTGAATTTAAATTTTATATTCCTTAACTTTTGAATGCCTCCTTTACAACCGTAATTTTATTTTAGTGTAGTTAAAAAGCATAATGCGCGTGTAAAGGAAGAAGAAGAAGATGCACTAAATCAATATTCTCTAAAATCACCAAAAACCTGCCATAAAAGTAATGGATATCTCTGCAATAAAAGCAGTTTGTCTGGAGATCTTCATGTTGATGTTTTTCTTCGTTGTTAATAGTAATGTTTAACGGCTTCTGACAGCCTGCTCCAAACAGTACATGTAAGTTTCATACTATCCCTATTATCTTGCTTAACATGTTTTGCTGTGAGGAATGCACAGAAAGAAAAAGCAAAAGTATGATAGGAAACAAGATTCAAAAGAGAATCTCACCTGACATTTGTGTGTTAAGGCTGCATCTATGCTACCAATTTATTCTGGAGCTGTAGAGGGGTTTTAAAATGAACTGCTTGCCTCTGTTTTACCATGCATTGATCCAACATGTAGAGTGGTCTCGGTGTGTGTGAATGGGCATCGCTTTATAGGAAACCAAACTGGAAGCTCCTCATCAGCTGCATGCCAGGGATACTGTGAGTTGGGGTGTAGGCTGCATCCCTCTGGGAGATCCTCCAGGATCCCCGCTCCCTGCCACTCACATCCACCACTGTCCTCTGCCAGTGCTCCTGGTAGATGTGCAGCTTTTTGTACGTTTTGTACCCTTCACCTGCAAAGCTGATGGTGTGGGAGGGGCGTGCTTGAGGATTATGGAGGAGTTGGGACCTTTGGCTCGTAGCTCCGGAGAAGGGCTCTATATGGCAAGTCTGTCTCCAGTCCCCCTGGAGATGTGGGCTGCAGGAGAGCCTTTCTGTGTGGCCGCTGCGTACATCGAAGACAGCCCATCTGTCTGCCACCCAGCGCTGGCACCCAGCTCCCTCCTGGGGGACTGAACCCATACAGCCCCCCTAGACATCTCTACACAGATGCTGCTTGGGGGTCTCCTCCTTGCCCCGAATGCGGCGGGTGATGGCCAGGGGAACGGTGCCATGCCCAGTGTGAGCGCGGTGCAGATCCTGTCCCTGTCCCCAGTCACRTAAGAGGCAAGCTCAGGCTGAAGGGTTTCTGAGTATTCAGTAGTTATTGGCCGAGGAGGAGCAGCCAGTTGTGGTAACTCTCCCCCTCCTCTGCATTCCCACCAGCAAGAGTTACATGGCTGCCCCCCTTCGGTGCCACGTGCAGCAGGGGTGCAGGCCTGCCCCTGCGTGTCCTCTGCCGTGGAGAGCCAGCATGGCACCGAGCTCGCCCCTTGGCTTTGCTTCCCTTCCCACTTTCAGCAGGTGCCCCACAGACGGGACCCGCCATGGGGGACCTTCCCAGTGAGCGGGGCAGGTCGAGAAGAGCTGCCGCATTCGCTGATGGGCTGTTGCTGCCCGTGGAGCACCGAGTCTGGCCATGCTGTCTCCTCCACCGCAGTGGTGGGATGGGCATGTGGGTGCTGCAGGTGGCTGCATGTTGGCGTGTGGGGAGGCAGCTCATGGTGTTCACTGCCACCCCTGTAGCAGATAAGACCATACCTCAGTCTGGATGGCGGTAGCATGGCACAGCTACCTGGTAAGATGCCCCTAGCCTTGCTTGAAGGCACTGTCAGCTCCCTGGATCAAATCCCTGTCTCTGGCTGCGGACAAGAGCAGATGCCTAGACAAGAGCATAAGAACAGGGCAGATATGTAGGGATGTTCCTAATACACCACTTTATCTTCCAGTACATACAAGGGATGGAAGAAGTGTTTTATTTTCTGACCAGCTCCTCTTGCCCAAAATTACCTGCCAAAGGCCTGAGCAGCATCCATCCAGAATAGGTACCCCAGCCTTCCCCTCCTGATGGTGGGAAAGCAGGTCCATCGCCACCRTGGCACAGGCAAGGACAGCTTTGGGCTCTCTCTGGATGACCACTTGCAAATTCGGGTGCACAGGAGCCATGGAGGGTGGAGGGAGTAGTGAGGCAGGGCTACATGTACTGCTGAGCAGATTCAAAGCTACGTAGAGCACTTGACACAGATGAGTCTTGGACAGGCCTGTAGAGTTAGGGCCTGTACAGGGGTCTGCTCTGACCCGTTTTCTGGTGAGGAAATAGAGAAGATGCTTAAATCTACCACTACGCCCACTGCCATCCACCTGAGGGGATTAGGCAGTCCATCCCTCCGTCCAAGGCAGGATCAACAGCACTGTGGTCATTCCTGGCAGATACCTAYGTGGTGTGTCCTTGAAGTTATCCGTGATGCAGGCTCCAGAGTTTTCTAGGCAATCTACTACACGTCTACATTTTCCTTAAAATTAGAAAGGACTTTCCAAAATGCCTATCCTAAACAGCTTTCATTTCAGTTCAAGCCTGTGACTCCTTGTTTCCACCAAAGAAACAGAGAAAAAAGATTACTCCTTGCAGTAACCTGCAGTGAAAGATTGTTATCATGTCTGTCACTTAGGGTACCTACCTTTGAGTTGTCTGCTCAGTGTGTGTGTATATGTATATTATGTCTTTCAAGGCATAATCTCTGAAAAAGCGTTCCATTTGAGGAGTACGTGAAATCTACAGCAAGGGCTGTACAAAAGTTCCTTCCCAAATAAAACTATTATTTAGTGCTCAATTATTTGCTACCAATTTGAATAGATGCTGCAGTTAAATATGGTCACACCTGATTCACAACATATGTGCCAGAACAAGAAGAAAACAATCAGTCCTTCTGTTCTATTCACATCACATTTACTGCAGAGAAAAAGTTTCTTTCTTCATGCAGGAAGATTTTTAAAAGGGTTTCTTTTTCTCTCTAGCCGTGCCAACATTCCTTTCACATTAGAAAACTTGAACAGATTTAAGCCCTCATTCAAAGCACGGTTTATAGTACAAACATGCTACAGTTGTCAACACACAATGCACAAACACACGGGGGCAAAAATAGACCGAGCGGAGCGGCYGCTAGCCCGTATTGCTAAACTGCTTGTGGGAGGGGGGAATGAAACTATTTTTATGAACAGCCAGCCAAGCTCTTCGAAGTCTCAGAAAGTCTATATTTGGAGTAATTATATGACTATGTTACATCTTGGCTAATTACGGCAGTCATGTTAAATAACGGAATTATTCTGCCATTTCCCTTTGTGTGAGAAATGGCCCCAGATGGTTACCCTCATCCATTTCATACCAGTGTAGTGCAGCAGCACGACTTATTAAGAGCATATGGGGAAATATTTTAAGTGCAGTGTAACTAGCTTTATACTGCAGTTCATTTTAAAGAAATAAACAAACTGCAGTAATTCCTCAAATTTTTTATTCCACAAATGTTCTATAAAATTCTTGTTATATCTGGGCTCTTACAACATAATTTTAGAAGTTGGCAAAGGAAATAAGTGGTATAAAAGCAAATCACTATTCTGTATGATTCACGACGTAAAAAGTGGTAAAACTAGTGTTGTCTGTAGGATTTAAGATATATACTCAATAATAAAAACGTTCAATCTCTATAAAATACAGTTTACCTCAGCACACTTTTGCTTCATCTGCTTAGATTCCGCAGGTTAGCTTTATAACACAACCAAGGAGACAAGAGTTATTATTGAAATTCCACCTGTCCCCGGTGGTATGTACCCAAAAATGATGCCAAGTCTAGCATGATGTCAAAATGAATTCACTCACACAAGAGCAGAATTAGCCTAACTGCAAGCATTTGATATTATCCAGACACTCTTAGAAAAGGGAGAAAAGCTAAACTGGGCTGAATTTTGATTAGGGAAAATACTATGCAAAAACGAGGTGCTAAGATTTCTGCTGAATATTCCTCTCCGAAAATTATTTTGTTAGCCTTCTCATTTAGTGCTTAGGTGCCCTGGGGCGCTGTCATGCAAAGGGATGGCAGTAGTATATGCACAAGGCTATCTTGTTGCATCCTAATTGAACAATACAATAAACTCCAAGCACTTATGCACATATTTAGAGAGACTGTTCATGGAACAGCTCCTGGAAGCCTTACCTTCAAAGATGACAGAATAAAAYCAGCAGCAGATAGATGTATTGCAGTGCCAGTCCTAAGCTGGTTTCCTAAGAGAACAAAAATCTCTTTTCTTTACTTGTTTGCAGGTGGCCATGCATATTAGTTTTTAAGCTCTCTGAGGTTTTGCGTGGGCTGTTTTTTGCATAGCATGTCTGAAATAGGGACTGTTTGGAACAGAGTCCTGGGTTAGATTTTTCAAGATTCCTTAGATTTATCCTTAAAAAGAGAGTAGGTTATCTACATATAAACTGGCAGAGAGGGGGATCTGAAATTAAGTGGGGGTTTTTTAAGAAACATTTGGAATTCAGTGTCTTGAAAAGTATTATTCCCTGTAAGTGGAAGTCTATCTTCAAGAGGTGGCGCATAAATTCTTCTACCAATTCAGGATGCTGGGCCCTTCTTCTGAATGTCGGCATCCTCTTCCTCTTCCTACAGCTGCTGCTCAGTAATGTTGGCTGGCACTTCCCTCCAGTCCCCTTCAGAAAGGAGCTCAGGCTCTGCAGACTTAGCAAGTCATCCCCTAAAGTCCCTGGGGGTGAAACCAGCCTCCCCTGGGAAGATATCACACTGTGTGGGTGAGGGGACACTGAAGGAACAGATTACAAGGGAAATGCATGTGTGATTGRGGAAGATTGCTTTGTGTGTGTGTGTATGTGAGAGATCTTGCAGAGGAAATGTCAAGAGCAGAGGTGGAAATACATCAGGATGAAATTGAAGGGAGTTACGAGGTACAACAGAAAACTGTGGCAATGGTTCCTGATACTAGTGGAGAAATAGGTAACTAATTCATGGAAAGGCTGGAAATAACATGATGTACACAAGTCTTTTGCAAGGCACAAAAGATTGTCACCACTGAATGATTTAATGAATGATTTCTGTAGCCTATTGTTTTGCATTCAATTGCCGAGTCATCCCTTTTAGTGTCCATGAGGTTTATTAAGGTCAGAGCTTCTTTCTGGTATCATATTGCAATTGAATTGCTTAAGGTTAACATGCAGCTCATGAATGGATATTTTTCCCTTGAAAGAGATATTTAGGTGAGGATACTCAATATTAACTTGAGCAGATTTATCAAGAGGATACAGGACAAGAAAAGGAAAATCGCCAGTATTCCCTGGCAGATAAATCTGTAATGGCTAAATGTATCTGCTGGTTGTAGTAGCATTTTGCTAAACAAYGTTTAGAGTTCCTTTAGTGCATAGTTTGGCAGGACACTGTTGTTCCTTGAGAACGTAAAATTCATATGCCTAAATATTGGAAACATATTGTAATTAAAATTACTGCTTTATTAATAGGTGGTTTGTGAGCTATGTGATACCCCACTCCAGCAAAGTTGGAAATAGTACTAACAGCCATACTTGATGAACTGAAACAGGACCTAGAAATTCAACATAAGTACAATCTACTACAAAGTGGGGAAAGCATCTGTATGGAGCAGAGAGTATACTAAGCATGGAAATATATGCGATTTTGAATGGAAGCTCAAAGAATCTTTATTTCTAAAAATACAAGTAGTCTGAAATCTACATAGTTTCCTTTGCCATGTTATACATGAGATCGTCCTTTAGAAGTTCTTAGGAAGGCACTGATGAGACTCAAGATTCAGAGGGACCTGTCTTTTAAGATTTAGCATTCCTAACACAATGCCATTACACAGGCAGTAGAAGGTGCTCTTGTAACAGCAAACGATGTTCCTTGATTTGACCAGTTGGAGCTCAAAATCATCCTGCCCCTCATGTAGCCCAGCATCCTGTGTTTTAAAAGCCATGGAGCCAAATGATTGCACAACCTAATTGTTTTTAATCAAGCAAGGCCAGTTTTAGTTACATTGAAATGTATAGAGCGCGCTATACTTTTCAAAGTTTCAATTGATCTCTTGGGTATCTTCAGGCAAAGATTTCTAAATTGTATAAATATATCCTATTGTTGCTAGGATTGCATGTGGTTTTATGTATGAAGAATGGTGTGAGGGATTTGACTGGGAATAAGGAAATAAAGGTCAGTATCGTACATGTACTTCATGCAATACTGGTGTTGGCATAGCCCCTATGGTCTCAGTACCTGAGAGGCAAGTTTTGTAGGATTTCCTCGCTGTTGCCTGGGATAACAAGTTATTGGATAATAGTTTTCCAAAAGTTTGTTCCAGGTCTTAACCTCACCTAGATCTTTCCATGGGACTTAAGCGCTGGCCCAGCCCTTCTCCTTAAACACTACCCAATGTCCTGATAAGATCTGCCTCTAAAACACAACCACTACTGGCTTTTCCACCTTGCCTTGACTCTCCCAGAAGTTCAAGCCTCCCATAAATTCTTCAACGGAATACCTTCGTGATGTAGGAACTTACCCCATTGCTTTTGCTCACTTTCTCARGTCCTCCATTTCCGGCAGCTGGCTTGTCCCACAGCCCTGGAAGTTCTGACAACTCTGATAGTGCAGAATATTTCTCTTAAATAGAGTAGAAAAGCTAATTTCTACTAGGTATGGTTTTTCTATGTATCCATTAGGATAGATCAGTGTGAAGTAACTTTTACTGTTTCACAGCGTCAGCTGTTTGGAAATCTACACCTGCAGTCTTCAAGAACAGGAGCTGAGTTTTTTCAGTTAATGGTGATGGAGGAAAACTCAACCATTTTTCAGTTGTTTTAACACCCTATCTGGTAGCTGAGAGCATGTTTGTTTCTGAGCATTGCTGCAGTTCCACAAGAGAGCCGRTGCTTTCCAAGCCGTTTTATGTCCCCAGGTAAAATAAAGCGTGCAATTGTGGAAAAGAGCTTGCGACTGAACAGTTGTTGAAGGTTTCTGGTTCCGATGGTTGGGACGTGGATCTCAGCACTTGGAGAATGAGGTTCATGGAAGAGAAACAGATAAGTAACACATGTTAAGTTAGCCGGAACATTTAAAAAAAAATGTTAACATTTTCTTTAGACATTAATGGATGAATTTCAATTCATCCCTCCAAGATCTAAAACAACTTACAGCTGTTACTTTCTGGAGGAAGACGCCTCCAGTATTTTAATTCTGACTATGCACTGGAAATGCCTGTGTATTTTCACTCGCATCTTAGTATCAGTATACCGATACTACTATCATTATTCTCTAAATAAGTCCCTTTTATGGATTTTTATACTTCATGATGCTTCCCTGTGTGAAGAAAGTACAGGGTCTTTTTGTTAGGCTTCAGTCTGCCAGAAGGTTTTAGTGTCGTTTTGGTACATATGAAACTCAAGCTAAAATGAAAACTCATCCTTCTAATTAGGTAACAGTAAGTTAGAAAATACTGGTAAATGCAATGTTATGGGCCTAGTAGGTAGTAAAAGGACCCTGATTACTAGGACTAAGGTGTATCAATTTGGGTGACTACATTTCTATTCACCTACCTAGATAAATGCAGCCTCATTTTCAGGGGTGTTCGAGCATCCGTAATGAGGTGGAGCAGCAAGGGGTCAGTAAGAGTGAAAACCTGACCATTTTATGGTGAACGCAGATTGCCTATGAAAACTTTGGCAGCTACATTTCATTTTCGGCCCAAGGAGCTTATTTGCATGCAATTAATTAGGAACAGTTTAGTTAGAAGATTATTTACAGATTTTTAACTAACACCAATGTCTACCTGCAGAATGAAGCTAGTCTTTCCYGTTAAATGTGTTTAAAAAGGTAGAATAATCTGCCTACCACGTTTTAACAATCTTGAACAAAGTCTCCTAAATTTCTTGTAATATGAGTAAGTGCTAGTGAGGTTACATTAACAATGTGATCCTATATTGGCTTGTTTTCTTGTTCTGTTGTAAATTAAGACACTTGAATGCTGTAGACTTGAAAATGGGCCACCAAAGAGAGTCACACAATTAGCAGCACAGATGCGTCAAAGCAGTTTGGAAAAAACCTGAATGAGGAGATGGGCAATAGGTACATTTTATCATGTGTACCGAAATCCCAGACTCTCTGAGCTGGTGGCCACTTGCCAGCTGGAGCAGTGTTGTACCAGGGACTTGCATCATATATGCTTCAGTGCTGAATCTGGGCTGGCAATCTGTGGTAGACCTTCAGTCTCTTACCCAGGCTGCATGTGACTGTTATTGCTTGTATTTCCACTTACTTATCCTGCTTGCTTTTGGTTTTGTCTCTTATTGAATATGAATGAAGCAATACAGCTCTCTTTTCTTGCAACTTCAAAGCAGTCTCACAGACTTTGCAAAAATGACAGAAGAGTTACTGAAGAAGCAATTCTTGGTCTATTTTTTCCTGACATTTAAAACTACATATTCTTAGAATCATAAAAATAATTTTAGCTTGTGCTAAGTTACACTTTTTAAACTGATGCTCTTTCCCATTTGAGTAGCACCATCACAGAATCTATTTCAAGGTCCCTTATTTGATCAGGAATAATCTTGCCTTGCCTCAGCTGTCCTTTACAGCTGAGATCAAAGTATCTTGGGTATCTTCTACAAGTGTATCTCCTGATTAATTACAATATTAGTAGCAAGACAAATCAAAAGGATACATGCTTAAAGAAGCCCCAAACATTGCAGATGGTAATTAATACATAGGAACTTGTTAACGATATTTCAGAAGCAAAAAGTAAACTGATGTTTTGAAGAGTCAAGACTTCGAAAAAAAAAATCAGCAATTTTGGTGCTGCAGTTTCCACACATTATCGACTAGAGACAGATTAGATACAGAATATTTTCAGGAAATGTCTAATAACCACTCTATGATTCTATGATTAATTATTTAATTATTTAACTATTCTATGATTTGAAAGTGCCACAGTTTATCCACTCGAAAATAATATAATCTTAAAATCTGATTTCAGTAATGGAATCATATCTAGATATAGCGAGAAAGCATCAATACACTTCTATAATCCTTTATAACGTATTTTCGGAGGGATTTAATTTTAAATAATGAATGTAACTATCTACAATTAAATGAAAAATATTAACTTGGCTTTTTGTATTGACACTATTTCATTCAAAAAGGGGATCTTTTTTGGGCAATGAAAAAAGTATCCTGAGGGGTACTGCAGGGTAAAACATTCAAGGCATGCTTCCTCTTTATGCTGGGGAACTTAGAACAGTAATTCTAAGCATACGAGGTACTGCCATTTCCTTAAGCACTTACACAGTCTTCGTTAATATAGTACTTGACCTCTCCCACTCCGTGGTGTGTAGGAGTCATCCATGTGCTGATAAGGCAGGGAAGGACCACTGCCCAGTTAGACCAATAGGGAAATTCAGGCCCAAAGAGATGAACGGCCTTAGTTCAGGTTGCTGAAGACGTCTGTGACAGAGCAGGGAACGGAAATCACTTCAGATCACAGACCAACGCATAGTTAGGGAGATGTGCTTACTCTCTAAATTCACTTAAGTTTGTCTCCTGTTTTCAGCTTCCTGTGCACTCCCACTACATACCTCCCGCATAGCGAAAGCAAACATCAGAAGAAAATATCAAACTCATACTTTTATGTGAAAGAATATTTTAACAATGGAGAAAATTTTACCTACCTTCTTACAGTTGTAAAACAATTGAATTTTCATCCTACTTAGGAATAAAGTAGAAAACCCACCCCAAACCTGTGAGAATATATACTGAAAAGCGTAGCCCATAAGGTGAATACTATGAAACGTTCTGGTGCAGAATGTGCAAGTCATTGCCAATGGCAAATGCAGCATCAGTTACATTTAAAAAGTAATCTACACTGATTTTTACATTATAGCTACAAGATGAAACTAAGTGTTTGCTAAACAACTTTGAGCTAAACCATCATTGCGAGGAAACAGGAAATAATCACATTTTCTTCAATTGTTTAGTTTTAGGAAATGCTGCCAGCTGTGTTGTCAAAGCACTGAATAGTGCCGTGCTAAAAGCCAGGTAATTAAGTACACAAAAGGATCAGATTGTAGCTTGTTAAAACCATTACTTTTTCACACCTGAGACTATTGCTCTTTGAATTAACGGGAAGAACAGGAGAGCCTGGTTTCAGGCACTGCTTTAAGTCCTATGTTTGCAACAGTATTTTATTTTAAACACTGAAAATTCAGCTCATCTAAATTAAGTAGGATTCTCTGTTTGGATGTTCAAAACAACTTGTTAAAACAGCATTCATCATTTTCGCTCATCGGTGCTGATCCACCTAATTTTCTGTCCAAGGATCCTCAGTCTAAAACCTGTTCTCTATCCTTTCATTTGCAGTTTTTGTCTCCTATAACCRGTTTACACAAGGATCCATGTAGTCTGTTCCCTTTGTTGATCGTGATGTAGTACAATGTCAGTTCTCCGTACGATGTTCACTTTGAACACTGCCGGCGAGCTGTAACAAGCAAATGCCTTGAAATGCGTAACGTTACTGTGGAGATACTTTTGCAGTAACCCAGTTCTATCTCCCATAAGCTGCAAGAAAGTTGAACAAAGCACCAGCTCCGTTGTCAATGTGGTGTGGCAACAGAAATGTCTTTTTGGGATCGTAAAAGAACCCTGCAATGTTGGAAAAGGTACGGCTCCATCGCCACAGCTAAGGGGGAGGCCACCGACATGGCAGTTAAACGTGAGAAAGGGACTTTCAAAAAGCCTGATGGTTTAATACGCCTTGGGAGAAAAAATTGCCAGCCAAACAGCATGCCCACTCCGGTTCGCGAGGAGCCGAGAGCATCCACTTCTTTTAATACGCATGCTTTCATCCCCATCCAGTGCTGTTGTGTTTATTGCCATCCACACAAAGCCACTTGCAGATGAATCAATGGAAATGGCAGTGGCTTTGGGGTCCAGTCGTACTTTGTGGTTTTGAGGGAGGAAGGAAGAGCGAGTCTGTTTGCATTTATGTTCTAAATGTGATTCTTTATTTACAGCCCACTGCAGTTGTGCTCATTAGCGATGGTATGCATTACAGGCTGAAAAGCTGTGCCAACAAGTTTCCATAAAAATTTTTAAATAAAAAGAAGAAAAAAGGAAATTTAGAATTACATGATCACATGTCTAGTCAGTTGTTTCTTAATTGAAGCAAAGGTTGGTGCATTGCAAGGCACAGAATTCCAGATTCAACAGGTATTTCCCTAAAGGAACTACCCTGTTCTTCTGCACAGTATACAGACATCACCCCTTTAATAACTTTGGCCTTTAAGATGGCACAGTAACCCACACATCCTCAAATGGTACCACCAGACATCCTCAGATGCTTTGTTTGACAGAACATTTGAACAGAGAAAATATGATAGGTAAAATGATAAATTCACCTGGAGAATCATTCCTGTCTCCTAAAAGGCAACCCCACTTGTTACAGGTATAGTCACTGCCCCGACGTCTTTGAGTGGTTGAAGTTATGTTCATGCTTAAAGTAGCTTGAGTTTATGCAAACGATGCACAGCAATACGAACAGGGCATTGGCTTCTGCTGCTTTAGACACAGGACCGGTAGGGACCAGTGCATCCCCACACTGACAGCACAGTTTCCATTTGCTTTTTCCCATGCATATTCTTTGCACAATTCACTCCTTAAATGGATCTCACATTCCACCAGCCATCTCTCTCCCCACAACAGATATCCGTCAGAGGACAGATCATCATGAAGGGAAAATAGCCAGTGTGGTTTTTTTCTTAGATGGATTTTTGGCAAACAGGCAGATAGTTTAGAGCATAAATGTTATGAAGCGCAGATGCCAAGGCACAAGGCATTTTCCTTTTCCTGATCAGCTTGCTCCTCTCAACCCTGTCTGATACAGAGGTTTTGGTGCAGCTACCTCATGATGTCTGTGTCCTCTAGAGCCACGTCACTCAGACTGTCATCTTTGCCATGTTCCAGCTGATAGGTTTTGCTTGTGCTTCCAGCATCCTCGTCCTATTTTTGAAAATTACTTTTCATCATCCTGGTATCTGGGTGACCAGTGTAGTTCTGGTGCTTTGAGTCTGCAGTGTGTTCTAGCACCAGCACAAGGGAGGGGCGGGAGCACCAGACAGAGGAGTTTAAGGAAGATTCATTAGCCTTTGCAAACCAAGTGCAATGTGTTTTATGAACAGACGTAACTAATAGCACTGGTCAGAGGCAGACAAGAGTCAGGAGAATGCAGGCATTGTATAAGCTCCACACACATTTATGTCACAGTCAGATCCTGATCTCCAACACCCCCTTTGACCTCATATTCAACTTTCTCCTGAATACAACCTGCCAGCCATGTTCCATTGGGCAGTGTTTTTGCAGTGTGCAGGGTGACCTCTGAGGACGTTGATGACATAATTAAGATATCTCAAAAACTGGGCAAGCTTTAAACCTTCACATCTGGAAGCACTAGATGTATGCTTGAAAGTCCTCTGATGTCTTACAGAAACCCAGGTTTGTTGTATCCCGTCTCTGTTTTCCAAATCTTGCTTTAAAGTGAACAGAACAGGAGGAAGTTTATTTTGTGCTGAACATGGGTATGAGTCTAGTTCAGGACTTCGTAATTAGTTAGCTTATTTCACAGAACGCTGCATGTGGCATGCAGCAAATGATTGCAAAATGAGTAATAAATCAACCTGTAAAAAATGTGAAACTTTGGCTCATGACGGTTTTCCAAACAAAAGTGTTGGACGTTGGATGTTATTTTGATTTTTAACACCTGCAAGTACATGGAGATTTATTTCTCCACCACGCTCCCAGCCTGAAGCCACAGATTTATTTTGCTCATATTGCAAACAGGCTTATCTGGAGTTTAGGGTTTATCTTCCGATGAAGCTTTCAGGTGCTAATGCAACAACAGCAATTATTTTAAGATGGGTGGTTGTACCTATTCCAGTTATGCTGTGCTGCTTCAGCAGATTTTTAATTCTTATATATGCATTTATTTTGTAGTTTATCTTGGCATTACAAGAAACATTCTTCATGAATCTCTTGAAATCCCAGCAGTCTTCTCCTATATACATCTTTTACATACATTCTTATAGGAAAGAGTTTCTGACAGGCTGTAAGAAGTCTGGTAATTTTATTTCTGACCTGGACATTAAAGGCTGTGCAAGTGTGCTGTGAGAGGCTCTTCCTTATTTTCCTGTTCCTTTGTACCCAAACAATTGGCTCAAACAGCTTGCAGAAAGCATCATGCAACTACCGCATATAACATCTGAATTTAGGACTCCCATGATAATGGATAGAGAGTGAATTAGTGAATTGATCTCACTACAATAATACAGTAGATTTTTGTTTGCAATCTATTAAAATATGCTTTTTATTTTAATATATTTTTGTTCTCCTCTTGCATTCAAACTATTGCCAGCAATTAGAGAAGAACATTGTAAATTCTCTTCTGATTTATGGAACCTTAAATAATTTTCTTCAGTGGAACTTATCATGCTGGTTGTATGGTCAACACATGTTAAACACTTGCTCTGTAAAAGCACTGCTAAGCTCATTAAACTCAGAAGAAAACCCCAAGAATTTAAAAGAAGCTAAAGTAATAATCTAAGTTTAAAATAAATTGAGTGGTTTTCTTTGTCTTAAACATGTGGTGTTAAAACAGAATGGATAACTTAAAAAACATCTACTTTTTGGTAGATTACRTTTCAGTTTTTTAACCAGAGTTGTAGTTATCATGAATGAAAATCTATAACGCACGCACGCATTTAACTAAATACAATAAAGCCTGCAGAATCACTCTGTGATGGATGTGCAGACACCAGGGGAGTTAGGGGAGAATTAAGGCATTGCTCTGTTAGGGAGACGGCATCCCTGTTACAGTCTCCGCTTGAAAAGGGAGACCTGAGGGTGATCCCCTTCTTCCTCTTCTAATGTCTGTCTTAAGGCTACTTCTGAGTTGCGGTGAACTCTAGCCCGCATTGAAGAGCCTAGCTCTGGCACCGTGGGACTCGGAACGAGCTGCAGACGCCTGCCCGAGGCTGCCCTGTGCCCTGTGCWATGGCCAGCGGGCTCTCCGACCGCAACCTTCCAGGAGGAAGCCAACTGGGTTTGTCCCCATGGGCTTCTATTGTACCTTTGCTATAGAGTGTGAATCTCAGGCTTGCCCTCTGGCTTCTCCCAGCTGCAGTGCTGTATTCTTCTGCTCTTTGCGAGACCTCCGGTTTTGGCTATGGTGAGAGGCAGGACAGTGGGGAAGAGGAACCAAGCGCTGCCACCTGATGTCTTTCTATATGCAGGCCCTCAAAAGTGTACCTGCTTTTTAGGGGCCATTTGGGAAATATAATTTGCAGTCCTCAGGTGCCCACTGTGTGGCCACAGGAATGGTCATCTGGCGATATTTTGGTCTTCCATTGAAACAAAGTCAGCAGAGATACTGGGACTGCTGCCAGGTAAACATCAACATGTAATCTGTAATAAATTAGGAGTAACTTTTGTGGGAGAGCCAAAAATGGCATCCCCCACAGTCTTTGAAATCATATGAAATACATGATTACTGTACAGGTAGTTAGGTTTGATATTTGGTTAGGTTTGGTACGTATTTCCAGCTCCCAAATCAGGRCGTATTTAATGGCAGCTATAACTTCTGGTAGCTCTTAGTTGATTATGGGAAAGAATTTGATAGTGTTACTTTAGTTCCTGGGGGTCATGTGCTTACATTCGCACCTTCCCCTCATGCCTTTGATCGTATGCGGTGGTTTTGGAAGATGCCACGTTGGCTGAATAAGCAGTGAGTGCTGCGCCAGGACGCGCTCAGGATTCGGCTACCGGTGGGCAGCAGCGTAGGTACGAGTGCCTACCTCTAGTTAGAGTGAGGGCCTCTTTCCCCAGGGGTCTCTGTCAGTACCGTGAATCTTAAATAGTAGCACAGTCAGGCAAGCTCAGCCCACGATGAGGATGCAGGCAATTCTGGGCGTTCACCTCGACTCTGATGGCTCCATTTGAATTTTGAAAATGCATACAGCTGCCTTGCGCATTATAGTTCTCATCTGCAAAATGGAGGTAGCGCTGTCTTACCTTGCCCACTCCAAAGGGGATGGTGAAATAATGTTTTTCCTCTTTGCTCTATTGCTAGGATTTGTGCTTGTTATTTTAATTCCTCTATTTAGTTGAAGTAGGGACTTTCCTCTCTATGATCAGGCCTTCTATTATTTTTTAAAAAAACGGTTTATTTTCTTGTCTTAAATTTTGTTTAAAAATGCTGTTTAGATTTCTTAACAGTTGATTGCTTATCTTGGAAAACAAGCTTCAAAAAGACATCCAAAGCAAATGTTTTTGTGCAACTCTTTAGACTGCGGATACAAAGTGAGTGACCTGTAGCCTTTAATTAATAGACATAATTCACTACTTACTGAATTGCGAATTTAATTGGCAGTGCTGTAAGAATTCCAGAAATAACTGAAGATTTAAGTTCCTACAAAAATATGTTACCAAGTTGTCCTGCCTCAAATCTGCAAGAAGAATGCTTTTGTTTATACAGCCCTTAGAGTGATTCATCCACATATTTCTAAATACAGCTGATCTGGGGTTTTGCTAAGGGAAAAGGTTCTCTTCAGACCTTGATACAGGCTAAACCACATCCATCTCCGTGCAGATGCGCAGGAGGCAAATTACATCTCCTGAAGCAAGTAGAGAAGAACAACTGATGCTGTTCGTTTCAGATGGAGTGTGAACTTGCCTCCACAACTGGGGTGGCCATACAACAAAGAGAGCTGGCCTTGTTCTGACAGTTTCATACCATATTAGAGGGATTATACTTCAGTGTACAGTTCAGCCAGGCAAACTGGAAAGTCAGAACCAAACGTCGTTTGGGTTGCACTGAATACAAAGTTCTTTGATTTGTTTTCCAACCTGAAAAACCTCTGGAAAATTCAACAGAATTGGAGCAACATGTTCCTGCCTGGACCACCTCTAACAGGAACCAAGGAAACAAAGGAGCCGGCTTGCAGAACTTGTGGAGATGGCCTTGATGGCCGTGCTTGTGCCATCTCCCTTTCATCCAGGCATCTGATAACCAGGGCACATGTAGGCTTGATCCGCCTCTCTGCCTCATGGGGTTTGAACTTACTTCCTCTGCAAGAGGTGTCATGGAGAGACTCGACTGTAGACCGTGCTGCTTGGGAAATGAGTTTCCTAGTTAACAAAGTTCAGCTGTCTCACAGTCCTTTTAAGTCATTAATACCTCACTAATGAGGGCCTCAGCATCAATGGCTCTGATCTGCTTATCTGCTCCTCCTGTGCTGCTTTGCTTGCTGATGTCCACAGTCCCACATACATACCCTGTTCTTTGGACTGGCCTACCCTTGCTTCTAATTTCCCCCCTCGAGTACTTCTGCTCCCCTTCTACTTGGTTTAATCCTTGTCCTCCTTTGCTTTTGTCACCCCCCCAAAACAAGGGAACGACAACCCGTGAACAGCAGATCATAAAGTCACAAGAGAAATTACACAGACTGGGATTTTCCAACATAAAGTGCTTCACCCCCATGCATTCAAACTCATCTAAAAGGCCTTTGCTCATTCTTTTTTCGGCTATGTTTTCTGGGAAAGACTATACTTGCTTTTGTGTTTTTCAGTTATTCCTTGTCCTGTCTTTGGAGAACTGCCTGCTCTTCTCATYGTTTGGATACTGCTCTTATCTCTGTTTCTACCTGCATGTTGCTCTGCATTTACTCCAACGCTGTGATAGCAGAGCTGACCGTTCGCTGCTGTGAGGTGGAGTGGGCCACTTCGTAACAAAAGACAAAGTACAGTAGGGATGCGGTGAGAGTACAGACCGCTTAAGACATACTGAACATGCACCAGAGAAGCCTGAAACAGTGTTTTGCTCTTGTAGTTGCCCTGTGAGGGTGCTGCAGGCTCCCCAGGCCCAGTGCCATAATGCAAGGTTCAGCGCAAAGAGACACGGATGGTTTCAGGATCAATAAGTGAAACAAATTTGAAACCAGTATATATCTAGGTGGGTCTAGAAGTTAGCAGTAGCTGCACAGGCAGGAATTTGTGCAGTGATACAAGAAAGCAGCTTATATTTAATATTTCTTATGAAAAAGGCAAAAAGTCCAAATCAACTAAATAAGCTCCCTAAAGCATTTCRTGTTATTTATAAAAGTCCTAAGACATTGAGCTGTAAAGTTAAGCACCTGCTTTAGGAAGTGCCAGTCATAAGATTTTCTGGCCAAACTCAATGCCTCTGAATTATGATTCAGTTCTGCAAGTATTCTGGCCCGCATCTCATTTACAGAGCATGAAAGACTGCAAAGCAGTTCTATATTTGACTTATATGTACAAAAGAAGAGGATTTGTTTTTGCAAATTACGTGTTCATCTGACATAGATTGAATAAAAACCTTGCGATGGTATCCTACAGAGGTAATAGCGTCTTAGACTTTGCCTGCAGTTTATTACAATGTCTCCTGCTGAAGAGAGGGTTTGTTGCCCATCCCAACCTAGTAGCTTTTCTTTGTGTTGCACAGAGGATCCAGTTCAGCAAACACATACTAACCACATGCAAAAGCCTTTTTGCTGAATTGGGGCCCTAGCAAATGATGCCTACCACAGTATCTTTTCTTTAAAAAATAACTTATGATGATGATTTTGATTTGGAGAGGTTTCAGTTTCGCATTAAATAAAAGACGTCTATAAACTTTGATTACTCTTTCCATACACCATTGCCAATGTTCATTTTTAATATCTTTTCGCAGCTCCTTTTCCATTGCATTTAAGTTGCACATTTTTAAGGCAAAGCCTACCATCCTAAATACTCCCTTGGCAGCTGCAGCTAGCAGCTCTCACAGAACAGAGGTACCCAGCACTGCGCTTGGAAAACGTGCTTTTACTGACCTAGTGATGATGTGTAAAAAGCGATGTGGCAGGTCTTGCTGAAGGCCTCAAGCTGCAAATCAATGGAAGCAGGTATATGTACCAATAATTGTTTTGATATCCAATTATGTTTGCTACCAAACAGGTGAAGAGTCTTATCAGAGTGTCCTATCTAGTAGAAAGCAAAATAGATTGCATGCCAGGATCAGCAGGTGGTTGAAATATATCACATCGTTCCCGTGAAACTGTCTTTTACAGGTGTCTGTCTGATGTTTCATCGTGAATAATAATATTAAAGATTTTAGTACCATTCCTCACTATCTGCTTCTGATTTCATGGAGTTTTATTAAATTCAGATTAGCAAGTTAGGGTAGCAGAGAGGAATTTGAACCTTGCACTCACCTGTGCCAGACACTGCAACCAGACAGAGCTGGTTTGCACAACTAGCTGCAGAAGGGTGTTTTATTTTTCCAGAACAGAAGTGGTAGTCATGGTAGTAGCAATACTGTCAAGCCAAAGATGAAGCTTTTTCAGTTTTTCTGCCTGTGACAGATCCTAAAGAGGCTGGAGAGAAGCATGGGAATAGAGCTTACACGTATGGTGCTTCTACCTAATATTTTCCCCGCCTCCAGCTTTCTGAATCATAGGAGGTTTCTGTATAATTAAGAAAACCCTTAACCTGTGTATTTGCTGTAGCTGCCCATTGATTCATGTGAAATTTTAGCATCCACAGCATCTGCATCCTGCAGGCAGCAGATCTACAGCGTGACAAAACACATCCATTGGTTTGCTCAGAACTTGGATCCTATGAGGTTCATTTAATGCCCTATAGTTCTTATACTGGAAGAGAAAGCAACCCCTCCATGTCATAATATGGTTTCATAGACCTCTATCATATTCACTTTCAGATGTCTCTTTTCCAGACTGAAGAGTTCCAGTTGACTATCATAGAATCATAGAATCATTAAGGTTGGAAAAGACCTCTAAGATCATCGAGTCCAACCGTCAACCCAACACCTCCATGCCCACTAAACCATGTCCCTAAGCGCCTCATCTACACGTCTTTTAAAAACTTCCAGGGAGGGTGACTCCACCACTTCCCTGGGCAGCCTGTTCCAATGTTTAACCACTCTTTCAGTAAAGAAATTTTTCCTAATGTCCAATCTAAACCTCCCCTGGCACAACTTGAGGCCATTTCCTCTCGTCCTATCGCTAGTTACTTGGGAGAAGAGACCAACACCCACCTCGCTGCAACCTCCTTTCAGGTAGTTGTAGAGCACGATAAGGTCTCCCCTGAGCCTCCTCTTCTCCAGACTAAACAGTCCCAGTTCCCTCAGCCRCTCCTCATAAGACTTGCTCTCCAGACCCTTCACCAGCTTTGTTGCCCTCCTCTGGACACGCTCCAGCACCTCAATGTCCTTCTTGTATGAGGGGCCCAAAGCTGAACACAGTATTCGAGGTGYGGCCTCACCAGTGCCGAGTACAGGGGCACGATCACTTCCCTACTCCTGCTGGCCACGCTATTTCTGATACAGGCCAGGATGCTATTGGCCTTCTTGGCCACCTGGGCACACTGCCGGCTCATATTCATCTGGCTGTCAACCAGCACCCCCAGGTCCTTTTCCGACAGGCAGCTTTCCAGCCACTCTTCCCCCAGCCTGTAGCGTTGCATGGGGTTGTTGTGGCCAAAGTGCAGGACCCGGCACTTGGCCTTGTTGAATCTCATACAGTTGGCCTCAGCCCATCGATCCAGCCTGTCCAGGTCCCTCTGCAGAGCCTTCCTACCCTCGAGCAGATCGACACTCCCACCCAGCTTGGTGTCATCTGCAAACTTACTGAGGGAGCACTCAATCCCCTCATCCAGATCGTTGATAAAGATATTGAACAAGACYGGCCCCAAAACGGAGCCCTGGGGGACACCGCTCGTGACCGGCYGCCAACTGGATTTCACTCCATTCACCACAACTCTCTGGGCCTGGAGATGCACATCATTTGTGCATGTACTGTTGGCTGCAGAAATTGGCATCCCTAACCTTTGCAAATCCACTAGGACTTGGTTGTCCCTAGGCTGCAGGAGAGATCTCTTGCTTTCATTCACAAAACACTGTATTTAGCAGCTGTGTTGGTATGTCTCTGAGCCTCTCAGTCGTCTGGAGCTCCTGCATCCAGCCCCAGTGCTGGAAGCAGAGAATAAAACCATATACATTTAATTTTTTATAGGTCACTTAAGCAGGCAGAAATTATTCAGAGCTGGAATTTGTCCAGCATAGCAGACTTTAACAGAGTTCATCTCACAAAAAAATGTACCATAGGAATTTTTACTGGTCTTGAGGACTCAAAAACCTGCGACTTCAGTATCCCACCTACCGGCATAGTCCTTCCTAGGAGCAAGCTGAGACATTGGATCAGACCTGGTGAATCACCAACACCCAGGAACATCCTGAGGATTCCTAAGCTAAATGTCGACTGTGTTTGACCCCACGTAGTTTGTACAAGATGAAATCCTGATTTCACATGGCTAGAGCAGATCACTAACATTCTTCATTAGTTTACTGGCGCCTCCTTGAATTTGGAATTGTGCCTAGCTGTATCGAGTCCCCAGAACTATTTGTTCAAACTGGCGGAGGTTTTGACTTTTTTAACCATTAATCACGAAATTGTGCAAAGTAAAGAGTGGGAGACAGAGCGAGAGCAGCGTATAGCCACAGACATAATAAATAGTTTACCAAGAATATTAAATGAAGTCACATGTATAATTCGCTAGTTATTTATCTTTAGTACACACCAGCTAAGAGTGGACTAAAGTACGTTTGCTGACAAGATTTGTGTGCCATCAGGAAAACATTTTATAGAGCTACCACAATAGTCCAGGTATTAGTATACTAAGAATAATAATGACAGCACTAACATAGTACCTGAAGAACTCCTCTCAGTCAGAGCATGGTTTTAGGTGTGTGGATGGAAAAGATAACAAATTTGCCTCATCAGGAAAAAATTGAAAGCCAATTAAAATATTTTTCCTTTGCAAAGAGTGTGATTTGGCAGTTAATTTTGTAAATGTTCTTTAACTCAAACAAAAATGTTTTCCATTAAAAAAAACATTATTCTTTTGCTCTTCGGTTGCGTAAGACAAGCCTGAGACAACCATTTTATTGCTGAAGTCTGTTTAAATTTATCTTGTGACTAATTGGGCTTTGATTAAAGTACAATAAAACATTAAGTGTCTGTAGGCTGAGTCCAATGATTACTTTTCCCTCTTCTCAAAAGATAGATGGCTTTTGAGCCTATATGACCCAATATTTCAGGGTTCTTTAGTCTAAGGAACTACTGGTACTGTAAGTACTTGCAGGAGTACTTACAATTTGTGGTTACTTGCAGTGTGTAGCAATTTGTGGTTACTCGCAGAAGAAAACCACCACATAATGTACCATATTGGTGTGCTATCTTTATAAAAAAATACCATGATTTGATTAGCTTGTAGAAACAGCAAATCTTTACTCTCGGGGTGGGAGCTGGGGGCTCCATGTCTCCAAGACTGTTTGTAAGGTATTCAAAATGTCTCTTGCTCTAAGCATCTGCCATAAGATCCTGTGACTAAGCCACTAACTTAATGTTGATGGCAATTTATATTCTGCTTGCAGTTACCATAAGCTGAAGAGTGTGTATTCTGGTTTCCTACCATTTTCTACCATTGAGCATAAAGAAAAAAAGATATAAATATCATCAACACACTTTCTATGTTAATACAAATAAATATTTATTTCTTCCACCCCTCCCCTGCCCTCACTGATGTAAAACTGAAGTGCCCCTAATGGAGGAGCTGGCCTCAGGGTCAATACAGAGTTGGGGATAATGCTTGTGCTTTCTCCTACTATTTTTATACCTTTTTTTAACACCCTGGTTTATTTTTCTGACTTTCTCATGGGTCTGCTCTTATGCCAGTAGGAAGACTGTACATGACCCATTCAAATGCAGTTGTCACCACCTCTGCCCACTGTTGCTATCCATCTGCACTGGGTTTTCAGATGTGCTGCTGTCCTAGAAGCTCAGCCATGCAGAAAAAACCTGCAGCTGACCCAAAACCTGCAGCTGTGAAAGTGTGAATTTATCCCCTAGCACTGAAAGGACAAATTAAAAATTTACGTGTGCAATCAGAATTTTTCTTCCTCCTTTCTCTGTTTCTTAACCAGAAAAAAAAAGTGAGTACAAAATACACGCTGAAAGGCCTTCTGCGCTACTGAGGTCATACTCTGAACAATAGCACAGAAAATATGGCGTGATATAGTTTCATGTCTATGTAACAGCAGCTTTTATGGAATTTTGTTGAGTTTACAAGACATATTTGTCCACCTGCCAGCTCTGCAGGTTTCTGATCTTCTTGAAATCCAAGCTGCATTCTCCTTGACTTCTTCATTGTCACCATGACTTTCCACCAGCCAAACCATGCCTTGCATTGTATTTATCCAAGCACACGTTCCTCAGATTCTGTTTCTAGTTAATCTTTTTCATTCCCTGTCTTCCAGAGGCTGCCTGGAGAGACAGGATTATGGCCTTGGATTTGGAACATATTGATACATGATGCAGAACAGAAAACTGTTAATTCATGATGCAGAACAGTAAAACATATTGATACATGATGCAGAGCAGAGTCTTACTCATTCTTCCTTAATGGACGTGGCTTTGCAGTACTTAGAAGGGGTAGAAATAAGAATAAATAACTACCTCAGGAAGAAAAAAAGTATTATGACTCTTAATATCAGCAGAAATATATTAATTTTACACATCTGCTTTCCAGAGCAGGAACTGACTCTCTATGTGCTAGAGTTGACATCATGTATAATTTAGAGGCTAAGGTAGAGCAGACCACAGGATGGGTAGCATAGGACTCAAGAGGGTTCAAGTCTCTCCTTTGCTGTAATTTCACTTAAGCAAGTCACTTAAACTCTTTGTGATTCACTTCCCTGCTGCTCAGAAATGTTATGAAAACACAAGCGATGTCTGGGGTAAACACATCTTAAATGGATTGCAATAACTAGGCTTGCTAATCTTGTTATATGCCTATATAATGCCAAGTAATCTTTATTCTGTTGAGTTTTCCAGAAGGACCTGTTAAAAGCATGATGGTGATCATGCACAAATTGTGACATTCATTAATGCAGTGTTTTGAAGCTGTTTGTCCTGAAAGTGTTTTCTTCCAGCCAGCAGGTTAGTCTATGTGGCTATTGTGATTTTTCTTAAGCTGCAGGATGTCGCTTCTCAAAGCCCACAGATTATTTTGGGGCCATGTGTGTGGTAAGTTACCCACTTATCCCCATTTAAAAGCAAGGGATACTGCATGGTATCTTAAGTGGTGTGTTTCCTGAAACCTCGGGCTTTTGGAAATACCTCAGGAGTGATCAGTTTGTGTTGTTCAGTGTTGGTGGATGTTGCATGATTATTTCAGACGAGCCATACCACAGCAATAAGACAGAGAGTTAAGAAGAGCAGTCTGSCTGGACTTAACACTGACTTGCACTAATGGTGCCATTAAAGCTTCTGCCAACATTTGCAGAAGTTTTTTAGCACATGTGAAGGCGGATCCTGCAGCTCCTCCTTGAGGGACATAATGTCTCCTTAGTGGCACAAATAGAGCAGTCTGTCAGGAAAAATGGGGTATGGGATGTGCCTACACCTTGCTGACTGTCCCCTACACTTTGCACTCCCTGTGTTTGAACACAACAAAGTGACATAGTCCTAGTCCTCGTTGATGAGCAATCTGAAATCTCTTGATACAACCAACATTTTTGTAGGCTTAGTTTACTTGTTGAAGTTATCCTGTGAAGGACTGTGGTGAGGAGCAAAGAGCAGTGTGGAGCCTGTGGCGTGTGCTGAGGTATCACTGTGCAACATTAATGCAATCTCCCTTTTCCCTGCCTTGCAGCCTGACTTTTCTGCTAATGCACGGACAGATYTCAGACCTTTCAGGAATACAAAAAAAAAGAGAGAAGAACAAAGATCATGAATCAGACATAACTCTGTTGGTAAAAGAGTACCAAATAATGCCTAGAGAATAACATTTCACACAACTTGAACGCCTGTGTACATTTCTCAGCTAGGACCCGCCCCCCTGCCATCCCTCTTGCTATTCTAGTAATTTCAGCAAATGGCCCGCACTAACCCACACCCATGTATTATCCACAAGATGACTCTGCTGGCTGTAAGGTGGTAGGGATGTCTCAGGGCCACCAGAGATGAAGCTTCAGGCCTTCATCACCACAGGCTCCAGAAAGTTTTCAGCAGCACAGTGAGAGCTGAAAGGCTGTCGGCAGCTTAGCTCAACAGCTTCCAGAGAGTGCAATGGCTTCAGTTTGCATCCAGTGGTACATGCTGCTGACTGAAGGTTTCACATCCTGGCCCTCAACTGTTCAGCTGCCGTTTCCCAGAGCTGGTTCCCAACCAGTGCTGTCATGTTGACTAATACTATATTAGTCTTTGGCACTCCCCAGAGAGTCTGTAAGTCTCATTTACCTCCTGGCTTATACTGTGTTATACATGGACAAATTCTTCCAGATAGGAACCATCACTTGTGCAACATCTACCCCTGCAGTGTCTTSCTCCATGGCTGAATTTCCTGGTCACTGTGCTAAGGTGAAAAACAGCTTACCCATTTTTCATCTATTCCTTTCAGAGATCAGCTCTGCTTTCATCAGGGAGGAGAGCCTGCAGAGATCATTGCCCTTCATGTGTACTTTCTCATCTGCTTTCATCTACTTTCATCTACTGAACCTGTCCTGTGTCTATCTCATCACCTGCATGCCTTGTTCTTAATGCTTCTAAGCCTCTTTGAGAGGAGACATCCATAATTTGACACGTGCCTCTTCCCCCCTGCTTTCACAGAATCACAAAAAAGCTGAGACTGGAAGGGACCACTTGACATCATTTCTTGAAAGTGGAGCCTTAGGTTCGGTTATCCAGGGCCCTGCCAAGCCAAATCTGGAGTATTCCCAGTGAAGGAGATTCTACCACTTCTCTGAGGAACCATTTCTAATGCTGAATTGTTCTCACAGTGAATATTTTTTTTTTCTTGTATCTAGATGGCATTTACCCTGTAGTGACTTGTGCCCGTTGCCTCTTGTCCTGTTGCTGTGCATCCCTGTGAAGACAATACTTCTGTGTACCTCTGTCTACCTCTCTAAAACTACCTTTTGGGTGTTAGAAGACTGTGATTAGATTTCCCATGGGCCTTCTTTTGGCTGAAAAACTCAACTCCTTCAACCTTTCCTTCTGCATCAAGTTCTCCAGCACTCTAGTCACTGGTGATTATCATCCACCAGGCTGTCTCCAATTTTTCAATGTCTCTTTTGAGCAGAGAGAAAGCAAAACTGGGTGAAATAGTCCAGGTGTGGCCTGACAAGTGCCAAGTAGAGAGGAATAATCACATCTCTTGGTCTGCTGGCTGTACTCTTGCTGATGCAGCCCAGGACACATTTTGCCGCCTTTGCTGCCAGGGCAGACTGCTGGCCCACGCTCAGCTTGCTGTCTGCCCAGACCCCCAGGGCCTTTTCAGCAGAGCTGCTCCCCAGCCAGCCAGTCCCCAGACTGTACTGCTGCTTGGGATTATTCCATCCCAGCTGCAGGAGTTTACATTTGTCTTCATTAAACCTCAAACATTTATTGTTTTAACCTCATATTAAACAGCAATCTTGTTGCCTCAGTCTTCCAGTCTCTTGAGGTCTCTCTGTGTGGTGGCTCATCTCCTTCCAGCATATCTCTTTTCCCAGTTTGGTGTCATCCACAAACTTGGTGTGGGCATTCAGTCCCATTATCCAGATCATTGAAAAATATGTTGAATAGTATTGGACCCCATATCAACCCCTGAGGAATGCCATTTGTGACTGCTGTTGGTTCGATTTCAAACCATTAATTAACCATCATATTTTGAGCTTTTGGCTGGGTTTCCAGCCATCTTGTTTTGACCTATTCTTTGGACTTCAAGAGAGATCAATGGTGTCAGTGCAGATCTATGGGCTGCAGAGTCCATCAGACAAGGCAGATTGAACCTTCATGTTGGAAAAGGTGACTGTGAAAAACAATGAATTTAGGGGGAACATGTTGAAGTGCAAAGGAAGAGGAACAAAAGCTGAATCAAGAAGATGGAGGGAGGGGGAGCTGTCCTGAAAGTAGGAGTTGGAAGCAGTATGCGGTTTTGGTCTTGAAAAAGGACAAAAGTTGGCAATAGAGAGAAAAAGCTTTGCAGGTGTGAAAAGCTGGGTGGCTGTAAGTGGCTAAGTTCCTTTGTAACAGAGAGAGAGGCCTTTGAGAGGCAGCAAACATAGAAGGAAAGCAGTGAGCAGACGAGAGTACAAAAATGACGGAGAAATGGTGAGAAGACTAGGGAAAGGAAGGCAAATGAACACTAAAGAGAGAAATGAAGGGGCTCAGTGGGTGAAACTGAAAGTGATAGGGCAGTATTGAGAGTCACCAAATGAAAAGGACTGATGAAATGGAAAAAATAGTGCACCTAAGCTGTAAACCTATGGTGGTGTTTGAGTGTTCTGCTGCTTTATCATGGTGCGGTATTATCAGGCTAATTCTTGATGTTCAAAACTGTCATATAAACCCACATAACTCTCCTGAGTTGTTCTAAGAAAAGTTAGAAATTTGTATTTTTTCTTGGTATTTCTGAAGATTTTATTTTGGCACCCACCTTTGTCATGTTCCAATGACAAATGGAGCAGCTTGCCATGTAAATGCACCCTTTTATCATCAAAACCTCTTTTAGAGCCCCCTGTGTTTCCCATACTGTAATAAATGCTAAAATTTTCAGCTGGAGCCCACAGTACTGTTGGTATAAAACATAACAGGGTGTGATCATAGATTTTTGGCTTAATCTAGCTCTCACTGAAATTATTGGAAGATTTGTCATTGACGTCAATGGGAAGAGAATTGGGCCCATGATAGGAACTACAGTAGTAATAACAATGCATTTGACTTATATAGTCCTCTCTCTGCTTGCCAGAGGCCTTTGGGCACTGCATGTAAATGAATACAAAACAATAAAAGAGATTAAAATGTCTCTGATTCCTGCAGGATTAGAACAGGCAAACAGTGAAAATCAAAGTATGCCTATATATGGGCCACTTCTTATGCAATGGTTCTAACTGTGTAATCACACAGTTTATGGCAGGTCATCACGTACTTGATCTCTGCAGAGCTGTTGTGGATTGATCCATGAAACCACTGCCTGCTTAGAATTTTCTTAGCATGCAAATAAGCACAAAAAATGGATATTGATAAAAGAATATTTTTAGGCTTGCAAATCAGCCAGAATCAGTCAAATTCTTGGCCCCAGCCATGTGCTGCTGAGTAGTGTCAGATGCTCACACATACACAAATTGACATTTACAAGGCATGCTGTGCCTAGTGCCAAGTTCAGAAATAAATTGCCTCTTTTGATAGGTTCACCAGAGCCTCCTAAGTACACCAGAGCCTCCTAAGATTCATTTATTGTTTGCTACTGGAGGGACTGGAATGCTCCTGGACACAGAATGAAAATCCATTCAGCGCAACATAAGGGAAACTATATAAACTGAAGTACAATAACTGCAAAGCTGCAGTTTCATAGGGTAACGTATTCRGCGTGCTGCATGTGGAGGATTAGGTGCTTGGCTGTCATTAACAGCAATGTGGGCTGCGTAATTAAGTCCATGTGTATGCTGCTGAAAACCTACTCCAATAAATACCAATGCCACTTACCTGGAGAGCATAGAGGAGGCTGGTCTGACCCTTGGAGCTTTGCTTGTAGAGGATACAGCCCTGGAAGGATTTCCTTCAGCTGCATGGGGGTGATGCTGACTGCTGGTGGATCTCCCCAAGAACATGCAGCATTTTGATGCTGGAGGAAGCYGAAGATCCTCATTTTGCCTCTTCGCTTCTCCAGAGCCAACGTGAGATTAAGTTCTGCAAGTCCATGTGAGTCAAAACCTGTACACATTTATAATACAAGAAAGAGGATAGCCTCACCTGGTCAGATGATTCATTGATCAAAAATCCAGCACGCTGTCCCTTAGGCTGACTGGTACAGCTCATGGTATCTCAAAGGAAACGTATAATTCACTTAGGCAATTGTGCAATACTGTACAATAATTAGACATGAGAAGTATTAGACACAGCAGCCATGAGCTTACTTCTCAGAGCCTGCAAAGCCTATCTAAACATCTTCATGAAGCCCTGAGAGTCAGCGTTTGCCAAATTCAGATATACCAGGCTTTGTCCTCTTCCTTGGACTGTTTTGCTTTCTGGAGAAGGTAGAGGCACTGACTTTGCTGACGAGGCCAGTTCTCAATAGCATTGTCTTTTTGCAGATAATTATAGTATGGGTTTGGACAGTTAAAAATGATGATCTCTACCACATGGTGCTGTAATATTTATCAAGGGAGCTGAAGAAGACAAAGCTTTACCACAAACTGGCCTAGTTAGGCAAGATGGTGCCTGTGGTGAGAGGTCCTATTCCCTGTTACAGTAACTGAAAATACTGCAAGAGGAAGATGGGCAGAAGCCTTTTTTGTAGTCATCGTTCTGGAAAAGAGCTTGAGTGTCTGCCAGCTTGTCTGGTTTTTCAGATCTGGGGAAGGTCTTGAGTTGTGTTGGTGCCACTAGCAGTAATTGTGTTGCTGTGGTGGTCTTTCCTAAGCGAGGGAAGGTTTCTAGGGAGAAGTATGGTCCTCCGTTGGACTAGCTCATACACATGGGAAAAACTGGACAAGCTTTGGGGCACACAAACCCCTTTTGGCTCAGAAGGGTCTCAGCTAGGGTTCCTCATAGCTTGCCTGTTTATTCCAGTTTTATCAGTTGGTCTAATAAAAGGTATTGCCTCACCCTGAAAACCTTGCTGTGCTTACATCCATAGTTCCTAGCAGCTTCAATAATACTTCAAGGGTATTTATCCCATTTAAAACTGACCTATGCGGCTTCAAGCCCTAGTATGAAGAAGCGTCGTGTGCGTGACCTGGTCTCGGCTTCAGCAGCGCCAGTGCTGACAGCTGTGGCTGGGATGGCTGCTCTGGTTTTAAAGAAGTTTAGGGATCTCGATACATACGATACATGCATCCCTAAACTTGGTTAACATCTCAAGAATTTCTTGCAACCACAGTTAATGATGAGCTGATGCCGTCTGCAGTCATTTGATACCTCTGGATACGGTGAGCTGTGAAGGCCTGCGGGGAGGATTTGTGTAACCACATACCTGCGTGCCAGCTGCCATTATTGGAACCAAATGGTCCTGAAATTAGTTATTAATTACATTGTCACTGTTCATAATTATTTTCTGTGCTTGTTACCAGCCATGAAATGTGTTGACTTGACAGACTGGAAGACTGAACACTTCCCATCTACGCGGGTGTCTGTGTTGCAAACACTGCCCGCTGCCTAGCAATAACGACAGGCGAATCTCTCAGTCTTTAGATAATGCTTGTATTTTAAGGGCCTATTATCAAGACAAATGGGAAATAAGAAACGGAATGAGGTAGTCTTTTTCCCTCTATTATACGTGGTTTTAAAGGCAGTGGGAAAACAAGTGCCTGACAGGCATGGTCTCAGGTGTGGTAGAAATGGAGGGGCAGAGCTGGGAGAGCTCATGCAGACCTGGTACCTTCTCACCTCCACAGTCCTCCACCTCTGCTTTTAAATACCCTGCTTTTAAATATTTGCCCCCTTTTGGGGCCAGAAAGTGGAATCACCTTGTGGGAAAAAGAAGGGAATATGTTGAGGGAGCATCTTTCCCACCCTTTGCCCTTCCTGTGAGAGGACTTTGGACAATTTAGAGGCAGAGTTTGTTTAAAGTGCAAAGAAGCCGAGAAATGGCTTGGGAGCAGCGTGTTGGGGAGGATGGGAACAGCCTGAGGCTCGGAGATGTGAACTCC
This sequence comes from Phoebastria nigripes, assembly GCA_035582835.1. Lineage (NCBI taxonomy): Eukaryota > Metazoa > Chordata > Aves > Procellariiformes > Diomedeidae > Phoebastria > Phoebastria nigripes. Next base: position 1,657,539 of record JAYKAV010002933.1, on the reverse strand, counting down.
CACTCYTGCCTATTGGTGCCTTAGTAACTGTAACCAAATAGTTCCCAATCCGTTTTTATTAGCAGGCTTTATGTGTTTAGGGATAAATATTAAACTCTACAATTTGGTGTGAATGTCAGCTGTTGATGAAAAGCAGATCCCAGCTGGGACAGCAAGGACATTGCATCCAGGCTGTGTTTGAGGTACATGAGTGGAGCTGTGTGGGAGAGGCTCGGCTGAGTTTATTGCTCAAGGCCAGCTCGGGCTGCTGCTTCTCTGTAACTTCAGCTGAAGTCATTTGATCTACTTGGGCATGTGGCTCCATTCTGCCCTCAGAAATACCTCTCTTAGCACGGTGACATTAATTCCTCCCTTTCTATTCTCTCACGTTAAAACTAAAAGAGGAAAAAAATCCAGCGTTTATTGGCAGAGCGTTCTGCTTGTGCCCCTTGTCATCAGGGGACTACACCCACACCTAGCTTCCAGCTCCTGGGTGCAGGGGGATGCCTGAGCACGTACAGTGGACGTACTTGCTGGGGGGGTCAGGCTTACAAGGTCTTGCAAGTGCTGTTGGAACATTTGCCCCTTAGTTCAGGGCCGTGACCCAAGTGCCTTGGGTTAGGAGATAGGTCTTTCTCAGCTCCTTCTGCGTCCTCCGTGCAGAGAGAGGGAGATGATGACTCTGGATACTTCACAGCTTTAGGTATGCTCTTGCTTTGAATTGTTCTCTGGAGGAGCCTTTCCTAAAGTACACGGTATTTATGGTATTAACAACTGTGAACTATTCATAACAGGGAGGGCCAGTTTTTCTCCATTTCTGTAAGAATTCACACTGCAGATACAGAGGACATTCAGCGCTGTGTTGAGTGTCAGTGCAGAGCTTTAACTCAACTCTGTGGCCCTGAGATCTTCTTTTTTCTCCATGGAGCCATGAAAAGCAAGGAGGAGAGGATGGCTGGCTCTTCTTCTGGTAGGTTTTGTCTTCCTTGCTTTCCATTTTCACCCTGTTTTATTTAAACTCATCTCCTAACTCTTCCTTGTCCCTTCCCCTTGAAGAGATCTAGTGGGCTTGACCTGTAATGATGACTTGGAGTAAGCCTACACCGTGCAGTGGAGCGTGGTGCAAAGATGGCAGAGCTCGTCTTGAGCCCCCCTGGCATTGGCTGGGTGGCTGGCTGGAGAGGACATAGCTCCAAGCCCAGAGCCGAGCAGCCAGGCGAGCTCAGCGCAGTGCCTAGGCTCCCCAGCCCTGAAGTTAGGGTTAGGAGGCTTCACGTGCTGCTGACTTGGCTGCCAGTAGCTTGAAGATCTGTGCCAGCTACCATGGCACAGTGTGGATGTGCCCTTTGACTGTCCCTGCACATACTCTTTTATCTAGCCTTTCTCGTACAGATTCCCAGCAGTCCTTCCTTGCCCTTGCTCCAACATCATCCTTGATCTCCCCACTCTCTTTGCCCTACAGGCTGAAAAAGAGAAAAGAGCTTATGTTCATGGCAGTCAGGGTGGATTAAAACTAGTATGAGGATAGTGTCTCATTAAGACTGGAGAAGTGAAGATTGGTCAGATCTTCCAATTTTATTTGGGCCAAACTATATTCATATTCTTCCGTAAGCAGTTACCACTGGTCACTAGATACTGATGTAAGGGTATCTGTCAGCTGATGAGTGACTGGCTTTAAATTCAGCTCTACCATTAGACTGAGACTTACAAATGGAGACAGGGCTAACAAGTAGATGCAAAAGCAGAAACTGAAATGAGACTTTATATATAAACTTCATGATTGCAACCACTAATACACTGGGGGAGCCACATACTGTTCTGCTGAAAAAAAGGGTATATYTTACCATGCTGTAACAATTTACAAGTTAATTCCCCCCAGGTGCATGTTTAAATGTTCTGCACAAGCCACAAGATGTCAGTCTGGCTACATGAAAATTCAACTGGAGTCCTGCACACTGATTCATGCAGTATGATTTTTAACTCTAATATCTCTGGTAACATAATCTCTTCTTTTACCTCTACAATTTGTCTTGCACTTTTTCCCTTATAGGCATAAATCTCCTTTYTCTTTCCAGTGACTCCTTCACATAGGGCAATATATTGAAGACAAAAAAACAATGTCAGGGAGTATAATTTACCTCTTTTTAAAATACTTTTTAATATTGATGTGTCCTTGATCTTTACGTTTTGGCTACCATTTTGCTATGCTAACACTTGCAAGGACACATACTGGCAGTAGGGATTAGTTGTACTATTACATACGATTCCCTTGAAGCAGTTTGTGCAGTAAGAGCATTATGTATCAGACAAGTCATGGGTCACTTTCTCTCCCTGTTTCCCTATTTGATCCCTGTGGTACAGTTTAAATTTCCACATGCATTCCCTAAGACCTTTGCTCCAGCAGTTAAATGTATATTTTTTTTGTGTCATTGGTATCTGTGGAACTGCAAGTGCTCAGTTTAGGGTGCCCAACCTCATCAGCTATGGGGCTGGATCCCAGTTTTGGAATCCTTCTTGCTGATTTCCTTGATGTGATTGTTTTTCTGGCCATGTGCCTATGTGAGAGATGCCTCTAGCTCAACCCTGGCCTCCTAAGAGACTCCTGGGTCTAGTACTAAGCACTGTGATTTAACCAGGCACTGGAAGAAGCATTTGGCTCTTCAGATAAAGCTGACCAAGTAGCTATTCCCCATTTGCATCACGAGGGCTGTAGCTACAAGTGTCCAGAAGGCAGGATCTGGCCCATGGGCTGCTATTGAGACAGTGCTAAATCTTTCAGAACGTGACAATCACCCTGAATAAATTCCTTGAGATTATGGATCTTTTCAGGCTCATTCTTTGTTTCAGATCAAAGCCTACCAAATCCTTATATTATACTAGCAATATTGAAACAATTTACTTCGAAAATTTGCTGTAGAGCAGGGGTTAGTGCCAGAAGCATGAGTTCCCAAGGCAGTGCGTGGGTGGATTTTAAATACCAAGCAGCAGGGCAGAGGCAGGGCCAGGAGCTTGGTGCTGCGGCAGCTCAAGAAAGGCATCCGTGCAGGACAGCAGCTCACGGCTCCTTACCCTGCTGACCTCTGAACACAGCGAAAGCCGAGAGCTGCTGCCTTACATGGAGGTGAGATATACCCCTGATAATATGTGGCATCTTACCTCTCCAACAGCCAGTATCCCCCTGAGCTTCCAGCAGCATGCTTAATCTCTAATTTGGGAAAGGACAGCCTGCTCAGACAGCCCCGTCCCCCACTAGCTCAGTCTTCCCAGCGCTGCTGGGGCGTCCTGCACTCAGTGCCTCGTACTTCCTCAAGAGCAGCAGCCTGTTTTGCGGCGTGCCCATACACCATGATTGACACCTACTGACTGATGTGTCACCTCCTAGCAACGGAGGGACAAGATGTGCAAAACCAATGTCAAGGCACCCATTAGTCACTCAGCTTCTAGCAGGTCTGACTTACACTTGAGTTACACCAGGTCTTAGAGGGGTTATGGTAAATGGTGCAGCTAAGTTGCTCCCTTCAAGGCAGACTTGATGTTCCGAGGTGCCTTATTTGCTCTTTGACAGCCAGTAGATATTCTTGATTTATCTTATTACTATAAAACAGTCAGTTCTTTCCACTTTTTCATGCCTATCATCTTCTCTTCTTAAACCAGGACCTTTTTCTTTGTCTGGGAAAAGATCATTATGATTATCCTATAGCATTCCTGGTCTAGCAGTGACTCTGTCCCTGTCTGTGCTAATCCTTTGCTTTACAGTCATCAACAGAGATAAATTCATTCGAAAAGAACCAGGGATCAGTCATATGAACTAGTCACCACAGCTCACTAAATTACTGCATGTCAGAGGAGATGGTGTCCATGGCCAGGAGGTATCACCTGGAGCATAGCTGGGTTAAACTCATTGGTTTCAACAACCCCTAAGGGTTGTTGTTTTACCTTGCAGACTGGGAGAATTTTCATGGAGGATCATGGTCAGCTGTGGTTGCTCACCACTGGTGTGTGGTAGCTTGCTAAGCCACTGTACCTTGTTACATTCAGCCACATGCCAGTTCCCCGCTGGGTAATAGCCCAGTGCTGTTTTAGCTGATCTGCTTCTGTAACCTGGAAGGGAGACAGGCATCTCCACTGTAAGAGCACACTATAGCATGTTTTTAGAGTCCAAGCAAGTTTTGCATACAAGAAAAGATGTTTATGTTTCACTGGCTCTAGATGTTAGGGGATATATTCTATTAAAACTCAATTTTAATGCCGTAACTATAACGACACAAATCAAAAGACAATTTCCATATGTAGCAGAGACATTCTGTGCGACTTCTAAAACACTCTTCTTTATCAGCATATTAAAAACTTTCTGGGATATCAAATGCGTTGCACTTTGGGTCTGACATTCAACTTCAATTAGCAAAGACAGCAGAGAAGTGAGATAAAATACAAAAAAAAAAAAGGTTGGAAAAAGAACAAACATCATCTCGAAAAAGAGGAATATTTTAGTTATTTTAGTATGATAGTATTTGTGGAAAAAACCATCTGCCTGCCACTGAACACACCTAATGTTTACAGGGACCATGCGATTGCTAAGGTCAATGTGAGCCTGATGTTTAGAAATCCGTCTGCTACCAGGAGGCTGCAGGTGGCAGTCCAGGACTGTGGATGGCTAGATGTGAAACACTTCGTCTCAGAAATTGCTCGGGTTTGATCCAGTTTGCCGTTTTGTAGCTAAGTTATTCACTCTTTGTTATTTATGATGAAACTTTGTGCCATAATCGACACTTGCTGTAGTTGTGTGCTCACTCTGTTGACTGGATTGCAGGTAATTTGCSCTCCCATGACAGTCCTCCTCCTAARCCTAGTCCAGCAAGTGTAACAAATGGTAACAGCTGAAAAGAGTGGTATAGTTTAGTAGCAGATGCAAAGAGGAATTTACATTTTTTAATTAGTCTTTTGTGATATCACTGATCCATACATTCGTGTTTCTGACGATTTTCATTCAGTTTCTGTGGGGCTAATATACCGTTGCTTTAACAGTACACGTTGGGAGACTGAAAAGAAGAGAGGGCAGGTATGTTCCCAGGCTCTGGCAAACCTCTAGGTTTCCTCCTAAAAACCTTCTGAGATGTGGCTTAGCTGTTCGGAAGCTAAATCATTTCTTACAGGAATGACTGCAAACAAATCTAGGCCCTGATCTTGCAGACATGTGTTTTAGTAGTCTGACTTCAGACACTGTGTAGGATTAGTCACATGCAGAAAGTATTTATGGAACTGAGGCCTATGATGAAATATAAAAACCAGAAGGCCCTACTTCCAAATAATAAAATAAGATGCATAACATTTTTGCTACATAGAATAAATTAATTATAGAATTATAGTCAGTTTGGGATTTAAGAGACCTGGATTTGAATTCCAGTTCTCTCTCAGACTTCCTTCTGTGACCTTGGAGCAGGGCAGTTCGCTTGAGCTGTAACAGAAAGCAAGGCTGTTGGAGAGAGGCTGCAGGGACTGCAGAAGTCTTGGAATACTTATTATTTGTTTCTAATGAGACTGGCAACAAGAGATAAATTCACTTTCTGTCCAAGAATCTGTGTGTGTGACTTCTGATGTTTTGCCACTGCAAGCAGGGAGAGAGATGATAGCTGCCATGTTTGACATAAAAGCGTAAGAAGCTACAGGGGAGAATCCGCGCACCCTAGAAAAGATTTTGTGTGCGTGCGTGCGTACGCGTGTCCCCCTCGGCCAGCACAGTTACATCACTAGTGCCGGGTGCTCTCCATTTCCCGAGGTGCTTACTGTGAGTGCTTGGGAAGACCAGAAACGCAGCGTGCCGAGCCAAGTGTTTGACTATGCCTCCACCTACAAGAAACCACACAGTTTTTGTGACTGTAAATGGTGCTCAGAGAAGCCTCACTTTTGCTGGGCTGGAAGACTTTTGTGAAGTGAGAGCCAGTATTGTGTGGTTTGGAAGAGGCTCTTGTGAGATTAGCAGCAGATCAGTAGATTTCTCCACTGCCTCTTACGGTTACGAGCAGAAGGAGGGACATCAGCTCGGGGTTTAGGAGAGCCAGGATTACGTCCCGTGCTCTTCCACGTTCTCCTCTGTGACCCTGGGACGCGGGGCTGGAGCCCAGGTGAAGCTCCAAGCACCAGGGCATCCCGGGAGGAGGGCAAGGGAGGAAGAGAAAGCCATCGGCAGGCCAGGTTCGCTGCAGGTGTTGCAGTGGCGGCTTCACCCACAGACCTCAAAGGTGTTTCTTGGTAGACCTCTGCGCAGGTGAAGCAGGCAGGGCGGAGGCTGGGGATGCTTTACCCACCTGCTGCAGATGGTCTCTGTTTTGCTCAGTCCGGAGTCGGTGCTGGCAAGGGTTGTGCTGAGTGGGACGTGTCCCTCCCAATAGCCATGCCTCCCGCTGCAGCCCCTTGTCCCCTCCATCAGCGATTACCATCACCTCTGCTCTGCCAGGATAACAGCTCTCTGAGTTGATTTCCTTGATCTTCAGCGCTGTAAACAGCAAGTCTTTGCTAGCCCTTACTGTTTTTCATGAACTGTGCGAGGGGGAGGTTATACATGCAGTTATTCTGGCAGACCTGAGCGGGTGTCAGCCTTTGGCAAGGGGAGGAGGAGAGCAGCTGGAGACAGGAGCATGGCTACCGCCAGGGTGGGAGGTGTGGAAAAAGCCTCAGGCTAGCTTGTCACAAGCAGGAGGCACCGAACAACCGTTTGTGTTGGAGTCCCTGTGGGTCCAGGCCTTAATTTCTTCATGCCTCAGCTTTCTGTAGGTAAAGTGCAGATGAAAGTGTCTCCCCGCCTCACTCGGGGGGCTGGCCGCATCGACGCTAGCATTACCGAGGCAGTCAAATGGCACGTGCATGTATCCTTAGACTGGAAATAGGTTGAAATGCGTGCCTGTTTGGTTATTTTAATCTAATTCAGAAGCCACGTTAGAGTTAGAGTTACACTCAGCGCTGGGATAGTGCTGGAAAGCCTGTGCTGTGGGTGGATCACGGGTGTGCCTTTAAACTCACCCTGATCCATATGCGAGATAACGAAGGGGAGAGAAATGTTTGGGCAGACGTGGTAAAAATGCAAATATTGACACCAACTACCACATCTGAAAAAATGCCTGCTTGTGAGAAGATCCAAACTTCAAGGCTGTGAATGCAAAGTCCTGTGTTTATCCACAGAGCAGGTCCTGCAGTTGAACAAGCTTCTTGGTTTCCTCATCAATGTGCCATCACTTTGTCCTTCAGGGACCACCTCTGAGCGATGCCTAATCAGTGCCTGGCATGTGGCCACTAATTCATGGCACGCAGATTTCTAAACAGCTACTAGATGGCTTTGGATTACTGCTGGCTATACCTGGAGTCAGACCAATGACTGGGAGGGTTAAAAAGATCATGTTTTCCTTCCCGCTATTCAGGCAACTCAGTCTCCCAGGATTGCAATTTTAAAAGCTGGAAAAAGAAGCAAATGAGCTTTGGATCTTTGCACAGTGTCAGTTTTCCATTGTAGGGAAAGAACGCCTTCTTAATTACACCTGTACAGTGGTGCACTGTCTTCAGGCTTTCACAGGTTGGAAAACACATGTACAGCTATGCTTACAGACTTACACAAGATAAACAATTTTTTTTTTTTTCTTCTTTAAGAAACAGCTCATGAAAGTGTGCTTGGCAAGGTATAGGTGGTCTTTATGTAGGAGAGAGTTTACAGTAAAAATATACAGATGGGTTTAGGAAAATGATCTTATATGTAAACTATATAGTACATGAAAGAAATAGACAGGTGAGGTGCAAGCAGATTGTCCGAGTGATAAAGCACACCAAGAAAAATATTCATCTGGACTGATTATGAGTTGCAGAGACCTTTGATTGTCTTGAACACTGCAAACTCATTATAATTATCAAATGAAACTGGAAAGAAGCTATCAAATGTGCTCTATAAAATTTGGTATAAAGTGGTCTTCTCTTCCCTTTGCCTGTGCCGGTTTGAACCGAACACTTTTCCAGTTCCACCCATCTCTTGGAAAATTTGGAGTATTCAAAACTACACTTCATTAAAACACCTCACCTAATCCCTGGAAGGGCATATGCGTAAGTGTCTTGTGTGTGGTTTAACTACTGCCCTGTTCACTTTTCCCAAAACACTTTTTCTTTCTGGTGCCAGAATGCTGCTTCATTTTCTATCAAAATTGTCACCGTAAGCTTTTTTTGAGTCTTTGATAGCCATTAACGACTGACCTTCTTCCTTCTCAGTATGATACTACAGCAGCTTTAAAAGACGGTACCTCATTCAGCTGATATTTTGAAGAAGCTGGACTGAGTTAACAGATTTTAGAAAAGAGGAATAAACTAACTGACCTGCTTGACCTGAGGCAGCAGCTATTCCCACCACCTTGAGCTAGTGGATATGAGCTAGATGTGGAATCTGGTACCTGATGGGAGGAATAAGGCAGAGTTTGCTGGGAATTTGTGTTAGAATTGTTCTGTTCAGTCATGACATTCAAACACCGTAATTCAAACAACAAAAACCTGTTAAATTAGGAACAGGCAGCTCGTACCTTGATGTCTCCACTACCAATGCTGTTGTTAGTCTCTATACTCAGTTAGAAATAGTGAAATGGCTTTCCAGTGGTGATAACTTTATTAAACTTGTATTCTAAATCACTTTTAAATGAGAACAAGTGATTATGCTTTTATTTTGGAGTACTCTGAAACATTTATAATGATTAAAATATGATCAGAAGCAATTCACAAAATTATAATGCTTAATCTGAGCTCTGTCACGAAGATTTGTAAAGGTCCTAAATGTCGGAGTATTTTATGACTCTAATAAGCTTTTAGAGTCACATCACCATCTGATGCAAATCAAGACACCTCCATTGGGATGCTTGTATTTTTCCACTGAGAATTAGTTATAATATAGTAAAATTCACCATTGTTGAACTCTTTTCTGTGAGTTCCAGTTGTGGAACAACAGTATATTCACTCCCACAGTCATGCAACATTTCACAATCTTAATTTCCTTTTTAAAGACTGGAGCTATCCTGCTAATAGTATTAAAGACATCCTCAAACAATTAAAAACAACAATAACTTCTGCAAGTACATAATTATGTTAAGCTGGAAAAAGATTTGCTGCTTATACAACTTAACTAATGCAAATAACCAAATAACAGCTGCCATCCTCTTTGGCTCAGTTCTTACAAACTTAGTTCTGCTTTCCTTTTGCCCTTCTTCAGCCACTACCTTGCTCGCTGTAGTCACATGGATGTTTGTAGTGCCTAGTAGTACGGGCATCCACAAAGAGGCACAGGCTGCTTTTTGGCACGTGTGTAAGGGTATGTAGTACATGGGAGTGATAAGCATGCACTTAGGGGTGAAAAAGTGGAGTATGTAATACTACATGCTTTAGCTTTGAATTTCCTAGCTTCTGTGAGATATTCTACAGCTGAATCGTAATGTGAAATACTTTATTACTTTTGTTCAGAGGGTGTTTTTCAGTTGTGAGAACAATAATCTCAATTTCATAATGACACAGGAACAGTGGATTAAAATTATCCAGTGTTAACCAAGCTCTCTCTTACTCCAAACCTATATGTGATCCACTTTCTTATTAAATTTTGTGCGAAGTTTTAAATAGATTTTTTAGTTAACAGTAAAAAATAGGATCTTCAAGAACAAATTCCACCTGGAGCTGTAAATTAAAAACCTGTCTGATTACTTTATGAAGAGAAACCAGGTAGAAATGGTAAAGAGAACTCAGGGCCATTAAAAACTAACACTCTGTGAAATGTCACAGGTAGTGACCACTTGCCTATGACCCCTTCTAAATCCATTTTTGAATGCACTGTCACCTGTGGAGTCATCTCTAGGTACTACCGTCATTCAAAATTAGCATGCTGTGTGGGCTGTCATCTCTTGTACAGCTTCGTTGTTGGCACTCCTGTGCTGGAGTGGCAAGCAGGCAAGGGGAAGAAGGAAGCAAGGGCATGCAGTGCTCCCGTGGTACGTGGCTGAAGATTGATGGTTCTGGGAGGAGGGCTTGGGGAGGGTCTTCACTTCTGTTCTGTTGGCAATGGCTTTATGTACCTGTGACACAAAATCCGTGATGCTGCATCTGTGTGTGTCTGTGTTGAAGCCTCTGATGCCTTGGGCTCTCTCACCTAATACTTCCCCATGGGACATTTGAAGGAGGGGTAAAGCATCAGATAGAAATCCACGTAGCCTTTACATTGGAGTCAGTGCTGTTTTCTGTACAGGTGGCAGAACCATTTATTATAAATAAGAGTACGGGAACAGCTGCTCTGGGCCAGTTCATTTGGTCAGTGGTCAAGAATGGTTGTGTGAGGAAGAATGAGAACAGGGAAGTACGCAACAGTACTTCTAAAATACTCTCCAGCATCCTCCCCTGACTAAATATCTCTTTTTTCATGTTATTGTTTTTACCCATGCCCATATCCATTCCCATCCAGACCCTCCTTCCTGTGCCAACCCAGAGTCAAAGGGAGGGGTCCCTGCAGGCGGCCACTGTTTCTTTCACTCGGGGAAGGGGGAATAAAGATACGCATAGTATTTTTCAGTCAGACATTTTTGGGGATGAAAAATGGCTTTRCTTTGGAAATGTAAATGTTTTATTTCTTTATTGCCTTTCAAACTTGCAACGTTTTTTTGCTCAAAAGGCTCAAGCTCACCATATTTAAAAACACTCTGATCCAAATAAACCCCAAAGCCAAAACTGGAAAGTTTTTCTTCCCAGAATTTTCCATGACAAATATTTTTGGCTAATTTTTGCCAGCTCTTGTGGGGATTTCTTTGTGTGTCTTTCTGATCCTCTGAAAGTTCAGGCACAGGTCCCCAGGCTCAGGGCTTCCATACCTGTGGCAGCATGGTGCTTCCCAGTGTGCATGCATCTCTACATGCACAGGCTGTGTGCATCTTGCATAAGAGTGAATCCCGGGTGGTGCTGGAGAAGACAGTTGTCTTCTACCCCCGGCCCCACGTCTATAGCTGCCTGCATCATAGCCCCGCATCTTAAACCTCTCACCCGGGTCACCATTCATTTCCTAGAGAAAGCCGTGGCTGTCGGTTGAACCCAGCAGGATCATTTAATATCAAATCACTCCCTTGGATGAAGGTGCAGGCAGTGACTGTCAGGGAAARCGATAAGCCCCCAAGTCCTGTAAGCTTTAAGCTATGCCTTTAGCAATGTTCTAAGACATAACAGACCTGGTTTAGGAGCATAGTATTACTTATAACTGCAGTCTTCATGAAAAATCACTCCAGATTTAATCTGATAAGGTAAAAAGAGATCCTGATAAACCTGAGAGATTTTTGGGTTAAGGAATTAGATGACATCTGATATTTAAATGTATTGCAGCAAAAATTCTTGACAAAAGCAACTCTTGTTAGCCAAGCACAGCAGATGAACAACAAATACAAAAAGAAAAAACCCCAGCAACCTGCATCTGGTTTAAATACAGCTGAATAGTGTAATGGTCAGAATAAATTAGCAAGCAAAAAGGAAAATCTCATGTTGCCTAAAAGATGATAAAATAGATTTGGTGGTGTTCATTACTTGTTTTTGGAGCTGCATGACCAGTATGTTAATGCAACATGCCTTTTATATATTTCCTAGGCAGCAGTTTGGTTGGTTGATTGCCCTTTCATGTTCTCTCCTGTTCTCTTTTAATGTTAACTTCAAATAAATGAATAAAAGGCAGAAGCAGCAATATAAGTAGAAGAGCTGGGGATTGCACTTCATGTGAGCCCATTCAGCCCTAAGAGCTGCAGAGCTGTTTTTATCTGGAAGTGCTCCCAAGCTAGCCAGACTTGTGGGGGGACTTCTCAGCTGTGCTGCCTGGCTTGGATCAGCAATAGCACAGGATTTCTGCACTATCACACCCTGCTGCGCGGTATGGACGTGCTAATCCGCGCTTCTTAGCATGTTCTTCAACATGGGCTGAGCCACATCATTTTTCTCTAGAGTTGAAGGAGCAGAGAGGGAGCCACCGACCGCTGCAGACACAAGCCCATGCCCGTCGCAGCTAACCCATGCAGCATACCCAGCTATTTCTCCCTCCCTGAGCAGCTGAAGATGGTGATCTGCTTCAATCTCAGGTGCTCAGGTTTGGAAGGAGCTGAATAAATCATGTGCATAGCAATTAATGGTCCTATATTATCAGCTCCCGCAGCATGCAGAGCAGTTTGGGAGGTGCTGAGAGACGCGGAGGGCTGGCTCTGGGGGGTGAGGAGGGCATGTGCTGCTCCTGGCACCCTGCGAGGTAGAAATGGCCAGATCCTGGAGGCACAACCCGTGGGGCCRTGATCCCTTGGCAGGACCATGTCCCCCTTGAAGATCAGGAAAATCCTGGTAAAATGCAGAGCAGAGCGTTTCCTTTACACTGTCCTTTCTGTTGGCTTCTCGTCCACATCAGCATGTGGAGACCCAGCCTCAGGGGGACACAGAAGGGCAAGTCGATGCCGGAGGCGCCAGCGTTTACTCCCTTGGTGACTTACAGACACAAAAGCCAGTTCCCAGCAGGATGACGGGAATAGCTCTGCAGAAGTCGGCGGAGGGTCCTTTGACTTGCCAGAGTAATACTCTGTGGACGACAGAGCAGCTTTAAAGAATGGAGAAAATTGCTCGGCACAGGGAGGGAAATGTATTATTTGTGACATATGTACTTCTCTGGTGCTTTCTGTGGGCCCGTTCTGAGGTTGCTCTTGTTAAGGGTAGGAATGTGGAGTTTGCTGCRGATGAAGTTGTATGCGGTAATGAACCTCCCGAGGCTATTTTTCTTTTAAATGCATGAATTGTAGGTAAGTCATTTTAAATTCTTATCATGGGATGTGGGGACCATTAGCAACCCAGTTAAGTAAAGCAAAGTTCCCTCATTTCTGAAATGCCCAATTCAGTATGACTGTGATTGCTGAACTTACAAACTTGGTGGAGTTGGGAGTGCATTCAATGCTTAATTTGCAGTTGATTTAGCAATTTAGCACAGTGAGAGTAGGGTTGGTTTTTTTATTTTTTGTGGTGCTTTTTCACATAAATGGCCAGAAAAAAATACTTCTGATAAGAAAGCGAGCCTGATACACTCAATCATGCTGACTTTCAGCTTTTTTGGTTAAAAAAAAAAAGACATTTGCTGACATCTCGCATTGCCATATGACTGTTTTCAATGTTTTCCATGACTTTTTTCCTGGACCTCGTTTGTTTTTAAGTGATGTATTTCCTAGCCAGGAATTTTAGCTGTGCTCTCCATCCAGTCGAGCGGCGCATTGTGAGATTCCGTCAGAGTGGCTTGAGCTCTCAGAGAGCTTCTTGGCTGGTGTGCAGTTCAGGCACATATGGAGAAGATATCAACTGGAGAGATTGTACAGGACCTCAAAATATTTTTCACTCAAGACCTGTTTGAAAACTCCCGTCAATTTTGTTTTTAAATGTATTTATGGAGATGGTCTAAATCCTCTACATGTTGATTCAGTTTGCTTTCTGAGACCACAGCAGATCATTTACTGGTTAGTTACACTCTTTCAAATTGAGAAACCCGTAAAGAGTCAGTAAGACCTGGAAATCTAATTATTAGTTGCTTACAGCTTCCAAGGGTGAAACCTTGCTCTCAGGTCCTTACCACATACTGCTGATTTTAATAATAATTTATGTGGGTGTGTGGTTTTTTTTGTCAAGAACCCACGTTGCCTGATTTGGACAATTTTAGCTGGGGACTGATGCGGTCAAGTGCTTCTTTGCGTCAAGATTTGAAGGAACTCCTGTCTTGCAGCAGCACCCTGCTGCTCACTAGGACTGGGCACCCAAGGCATGAAAGCAATGGATTTGGCTGGTTGGTGGAGTTTTTTCCTCAGCATTTCAGTCACTCCCCGATGTTGGAAGGGCACCTTCTGGAGCATGGTAGCCTTGCATGTGGGCACAGCAGTGATTTGCATTGTGGGACCTAGGTAGACAAAGGAAAYGGCGTATTTTTCATGCTGGTGGTCATTTCTTTCAACTCAGTGTTCAGCCCCTATCAAGAGGAGGTGTAGGTTCCTATCAGGTAAAAGCTCTCATGCCACACATTTAATAATATAGCTTTTGGATATACTCTGATGTCAGCAGGAAATATACCAGCAAAACATCTATATAACTGGCTCTCACCAAACGGTTAACACAAGGCTGTAGAGTAAAGGCAGCCTTTGGTCAGCCTCCAATTACTTTCACACTTTACTATCAGTTGCTGCATAAATCCAAGGTAGACAGTGATGAGATCGGGGCAGGAAAATTCTTCCAAATAATTGATTATCTGGATATGCACGAGTAAATGGCTAAGATACTGTTAGTGTTTTGTCTAGGGAGTCAACACTGTTTTTGTAAAGAGTTCTCACAGGTTTGATCCAGCATCATTGAATTAGGAGGTATCTTGCAGTTTGAATTTAAACTAACCAGAATCAAGGTAAGTGGAAGAATTACTGAGTGTTCTGATAAAAAAAAAATTGATCTTCTTTCTCCTAATAAAGCTTTATTATCCCAGCCAGCGAATACTTTTATTATCCATAAAAAGAAAGTATCCCCTTGCAAAATAATCATTTCCTAAACATGGTGGATGATGATGTTAGCACAGATATTAAGTAGAAGGCTGGAGCTCTCTCTTAAGCTATCTGAAATCACTCAAATAGATTTTTACTTTGAGCCAGGGAGAATTCAAGAGACAATTTAAGAAGCTTGTTAAACTTGCTATGTATTTTACATCCACTTGGGGAACACTTTAATTCCAGTCCAAAGATGCTGAAAACACCTCACTCAGCAGTATAACTATTACCTGTTCCTTCTATTAAAAAATACAGTCTCAGTATTAATTTATCAGCGGAAGAAGATGTATAAAGATTTATGGGTGAAATTCCCCCCTTGCAAGGAGCCAGAGCTAGCTCTAGGCACTACTTAAATATCGCTTTACCTCTGCTTTGTAAAATCCAGTGACTTTTAAATGGTGAATAGGCTTCTGACTGACCTTCTCCATACGGAAGGGTTTCATGGTGGGTGAAAGAAAAGGGACATCTGTCTTTGAAATTGGTTTCCAACTTAGTGCATACAAATCTAATCACCAGAAAGAAGGTTTAATCAAGAGAGAATTAAAACTAAGAAGAAATTGCCCACTCAAATAATAAAATTCAAAACCTGTGATTGCCAACTGTTCAGGAAATATGAAATCAAGATTTCTCTTTTACTCTAGATTCATAGTCATTTTTTGCCTGGAGATGGAAATATTCATCTATTACTGTTTAAACTTAAATGAATACCTGTTGATAATAAGAATGGTAAGAGCACGCTTAGTCCTCACTGAGATTTCAAAAGCACCTGAAATATATGCGGTCCTTTCTGATCATTGACATGGTTTCTATCTCTGGAGCTAGCTGATTAAAGAACAGAATAAAGATGGAGAAAAGTGATAGAAGACTTCAGCAAAGTGATCAGGCAAATGATACGTATGCCTCTTATTATGTACAAATATATTTGTATACATAATCCTTACTTTATCCTTTACATCTGAACTCTATTTTCTGTTGAGAACAGATGTAAAATCTTCAGTTACTGTAACCAATAGACATAACTGTGGAGTGAGATGCTTCCCCAAATGAGTAGAGAAAATGCGCAAGAACCTGGCTTTACGTTGTTAGTATTACATAAACAGTATTTCTAACTTATTAATGTTCTATCATACATGCCAACACACACACCTTTACACTGCTGTAGTGCCTCGTTGTCCAGTACCTCAATGACCAGGTGTCGGTCAAAAAGGAAGATTGCCCCAAGTGTAAAATAGAATAATAAGAATAATTTCTAACATGATATGCAGTAGAATCAGCACCTTATCTGGCTAATTGATTTTAACGTTTTATAAGCGAGGCAAAGGACAGTTTTAGGAAAGGATTTGAAGAGTGATGGTGAGAGAGTTCATCATGTATTTTCACACATTTTCAGCTTTGAAGCTATATGCTCCTCCCAAGCATGAGTGAAAGCATGAAGCACTACCTTGACACAATTTATTCTATGTTTCAGCTCTTCTGGTTCTTTAATTTGTGACTTGTGGCTGTGCACATTCTTCAGGTATGTAGGTGAGTTTCTTGGCTTGATGTTAGAGAAGAACAAATACTCTTGAGTTCTTGAAGAAGAATCTGCAGTGAAGTGTAAACAGGAGTCTTTTTCTACTGCAGGATATGAGTAACTTCTCTTCAAGTAAATGGGAGTTATTTATGTGCAAGGCCTTGGGAGGTTTGCATAAGTAATAGATGCAATTAGACACAATTATAGAGAATTAATGAACAAAAATTACAGGGTGCTATATTCAATATATGCAGGGAGTTCAATTTATTATAATTAATGCACCATGTATTTTTTAACTGAAGTGAAATGCAATTATAGGTACAGAATGTGAGAAATTAATATTTATATTCCTATGTACTGTGGAAAAACACAGTTCGAAAGAGCTCTTTTATTAAACAAGCCAGGACTGAAAATGAAGGGGAGGATTGCACAATGCACAACTGCACATGATGGTTGAGAGATGAGATCATCAGAGCAGCTAGGAGTTAAGACATGTGGTTTGAGTTAGGGGTACCTACTTTCTAGGCGCTCAATGTATTTGATAGAAGATGTCTCAAAAGCATATGCGAACAGCTCCGAGGAGAGGAACACCTTTAGAGATCTTAGACTTCACTGTTCTGTAGCCATAATGTCCTTTCTTTTTTCCTCCTTCTGTAGTATACCAATGTGGAAATCAAACAACTAYATTACCATAGGAGTATTTTTCCCATCATCAAAAAATTTAAATGCCTTAGGTGTTAGGCATAACATGAGAATCTGAGCTGGATCTTAATGCATCGCGAGAGGTGATTAGGAGAATATTTGTTTCTTCACAGAGGCAGTTACTGAAAAAACTGAACGGGTGAGTTTTGAAACACAGAGGTTTTGATAGTCAATACTATTTAAGCATACAGGATCGTAAGACAGCCGAGCGTCTGAAAGGGGATAGAAAAGGCAGCGTATCTACTCACATGTTCAAGTATAATATCATGCCATGGCTGTTTAAAATAAAGTTTTTGTAACTGCATACCCTGCTGGAGAAAGTACCATTTATAATACTGATATTTTTTAGTCCTCTGTATATTTGCACTCAGAAATACACAGGGAGGAGACTACTTTGAATACCAAGAAGGGTAATTTTACCAGTTGTAAGATGAATACAAAAGGACAAAATATTCTTCTTCTTTGACTACATTCAGTAATTTGTTTGGACCAGCAAAAAATAGATCAATGCTGATGTGAGCTTAAGGGTCTAAAAGTAACCAACTTACCTGCTGCTAAGAGGAACCTTCTTTAATATAAAACCAAAGATTATTCTAACCTTCAGTGTCTGGAGCCTGTTCTGCRGGGACCCAGCTTGGGTGTACTTGTACTGCAGTCCTGAAACCTTTGCGGAGGAGCAATGCCTGGCAGTGCCAGACYGCTTGCGTATTCAGCAGGGCACTTTCATTCAACCTGCCTAACTGTTCGGTGTGGTGCCTGATTATGCATCAGCACCATGCTCGGGGATCTGGAAAAGGTTGTTACGCTGGGTGCAATGTTGCAGGAAGGCATCAGTATGGGGTTGCACTGTGCCACATCTATGCTGAGAAGCCTTCCTGGACCTGGAAATCACTAGGGGTATAATACGAACAAGGTCTGCAAGATCCATTCTGGATCCCAAAGCTAATATTTTCATTATTTGAGATATCTTTGGCCCCTGTTTACATTGTGTAATGGAGTATAATGTTAGGATTGCATAAACTCAAATGTTTTCCTTGGAATTGGTGAGGACTTCATGAGGCCTATGGATTTGGTTTAAATATACACATATCTCTCAGAGATGTGTTACTGCAGAGAAATTCAGCCCTTAGTGTCTGAGCTCTTCTGCTTTGCAGTCTATGAGAAATTCCAATCAGCTGAGGATGTTTGTTTAATGGTAGCACAACACTTGATGTCAATTGGGATTTAGATTATGCCATAGGTGGCCACATTTGAGCTATTTCTGCTTCTGTTGATGTTGATAACACAACTCCAATCGATTTCAATGAAGGCAAGGTGTGCCTGTGCCAGTCTGCTCTTAYCTTATATGCTTAGACTGAAAAAAAAACTGATTCCCATCATAAGAACATGAGAAAGAGCACTATAATTATAGCTCTAGCAGTGTTACCACAAATGATACCAGTGTCCTTTCTTCTGTCGTGTTACAAAAATAACTTTTTCTCAATCAGTTGCTTCTTATGGTATAAAAGCTTATAGAAATCATTACAGTGCACACTTACTGGTTGCCGCTGTAAATCTCCACTGAGAAGCTGTTAACATTGCTTGAAAAATACAATGCATTTATTTTTTCATTTATTTTTGCAGAAGAAGAAAAACATCCCTCAACTATTGAAAGTCTATGAAACAGTTTCAAAAAGAAGCAAAAACGACTTCCCCAGATAAAACAACTGTTACATACTAGGGCATCTTTAGTTGTCATAAAACATCTGGTTCTTCTAGGGAATATTTTGACACCTTTAACAGTGAGCTGATTTTTGTTTTCAATAATATTACTCTTATTACATCTCCAGATGAAAAGAAAGTATAGCGGGACATCAGGTGCACTGGAAAGGTATAGGGGATGCCTACCTGTGCCCACAGTCCYGTGGAAGAGAGAGTACTAAACCAACAGGTGGTATTTCCCAGCTGTCCTGATCAGRTCAGTGGTGCAGTAAGTCCTGAACTGATGACTATTTTTGCTAAGAAAAAGTTGCTTAATAGGCTATACTGTTCTGTCAGGGAAGGAAAGCCTTCTGTCAGATGAGAAACTAGTTGAACATTTGATTCTTTCCATGCTACAGTGGAGCAGATACATGATTACTGGGTTTTGCTCTCCCAGAAACGTATCTCAGCCAGAGTTGGTCAGAAGCAGTTTTTTGCTAAACCTTTGCTCTAACTGTGTGCTCTATTTAGGAAAGGGATTTCATTTCTCTTTTCAGTGGTGCCCAGTGACAGGACCAGAGACAATGGACACAAACTGAAACAAAGGAGGCTCCATCTGTACATCAAGAAACACTTTTTTACTGAGAGGGTGACCAAGCACTGGCACAGGTTGTTGAGAGGTTGTGGATTCTCCATCCCTGGAGGTATTCACAAGCCATCTGGGCATGGTCCTGGGCAACTGGCTCTGGGTGGCCCTGCTTGAGCAGGGAGGTTGGACCAGATGACCTCCAGAGTTCTCTTCCAACCTCAGCCATGCTGTGATTCTGTGATTCTATAATTCTCCATTTCTTTCTTGTTGCTGGGCTGTGCTGGGCTCACAGACTATTTGTTTGTGATGTTTGGATAACATTAGCTATAAGCATTTTGAATAATCTACAGTCAATGCTGTCCCTGGGGTTTGTCATCCATTTTATGGTTTTTGGTCTTTATTTCAGACCAGAAATCCTTTAGGTTGTACTCTCTTCATTTGCTTTCTTCAGCATCAGAAAATCTGCTAAGGTATACATCAAATAAAGACTTGGTAAAAGAATACCCAGGGAAAGCAGAAATGAATGTCCATTATAGACCAGTCCAATGGTCAATCAAATGCTCCTTCCAGGCACAGTGACTGTGCATGCACATGTGTGTAAGAAGAAAGTCTCTCTAATAGACCCTCTGTATTGGAAGTCTCTATAGTAGAAAGGCAGAAATGGGTGGAAGAGAGGAACTTGGGGAGGAGAGTGGAGCTGGCTTAGTTCACAAAGTGTGCTGTCTTTCACTGCTTGGTGGGGAGATTGTTTAGAGACTCTGACGCCACTCATTTCATGTGGCTCAAAAATATTCTTATCTCAGGACTATTCAGTGCACGTTGGAAACAGAAGTACTCTGGATACCTCAAAGGAATGATCTTGCTTGGTTCTCAAGCAATAATGCTGTGTGCTGTGAAGGGGTGCTCAAATTCTAGGTAAAACCTACCTGGTTTAGATGCAAAATGTCCTTTACATCAGCAATAAAACAAGCCAAAGAAGCATATTGCCCTCCCGCAAAGTCTTTAACTGTTGTCTGATATATTTAAAGAATTGATCTGGAAAAATTAAACTTTTTTTTTTTTTTAAGAATCAAGTCCACACCATCTGTGGTTCACACCTCCCTTTATTGGTTGTGGCTAAGGCAAATAGCACAACATCTAAATGAATAGCAAGCCACACATTTTGGAAGAAAGAATATATGTTTTTGTTTTCTCCTACAAAGTGTAGAAATTTGAAGTAAGGATTCTGGGACAATTGAAAACAATGAGATACTACACAGCGACAACAAAGAGTAGAATTGCTGGTACCACAGGAAAAATCAGCYACAGCAACAGCTTGCAATGGTGCATGTGGAATGCCTGTGAGCCATGCCTTAGAAGGCATATGATATCTTTGCTGCCAATGTCATATTTTTCAGACCCCCATGCCATTTTAGGCACATGCAGACCCACATGCACTGACTGCAGTTCTGGTAGAAACAATTTGCATTAAGGTGTCACTGAATTTTCACAATGTAGTTGTTCAGTTGGTTTGAAGAAACAGACAAGGTAGAATGAGAAGAAAAGGAGAAAAGGAGAAAGAGAAAAAGAGGTAGAGAAACAGGAAGGAAGGAAAGAAGGGAAGAAGGAAGAAAAAGCAAGAAAACAAGGAACAGAGTAAGAAGAAGAAAGAGAAAAAGACAATTCTCCCCCTCATCCACCAAGATGAATGAAGGGCTAACAAAAGGGTTATTCAATGCTGTGCTGTAATACCTTATTTTAGTTTCTGATCTGAAATCCTTTGACGTCAATGAACTTCCATTGACTTTAATATGCTCTGGATCAAGCTTGTCATGTGGATCTCAGACTTACTGTCTGTGAATGAACATGAATCTGTGGATTAGTTTTCCAGGACAAACAAATAACTTTAAAAAGTGACTAGACTAGTATTTTAACATTAGCAGGTTGCAGTACACAGGTCCCTAAGCAGATGTGTAGCACAGTGTTTTTGAATGGTGTATGATCAAGTAATTTTCTTAACAGCGTGTTTTCTGTTGGGGTTAACAGTATTTAGGTTAATGGAAAACATGCCTGTCTTGCAAAGTATTTCCACCAGAAATATTGGAGTCTGAACAAAAATCTTTTCCTATTCTGAAAAACATGTGGAGCTGCAGTATTTTGCTTCTTTCCCTTTTATGCATATACCTATATAACTGAGTATATCCACATCATTATAATATGTATATACAGTAGCTCACAGTAGAGTGTATATATATATATTAAAATGTAGACATACTTACCTTATACATCTATAATAAATACCTCTAAAGTTCTAATGCCATGTATTATTCCAGAATTATGATTTCTTGATATATGTGCACTTTTGAAAGTTCAACAAATTATTTTTCAAAAAAATATTATAACATTGTTCGCTGTGGTATCAACCAATCTTTCTGTTCTAATTCACTGCTATATTCCAGTTTTGTACCTGTGCAATGGTAATGTGCACTGGTGGTTGGCAATATACTGGTACCACTGAAATATCATGGACTCAAGTAAGAAATGCTACCGAAGTTGTTAGACATGGACACTTTCAGGACATTGTCTCCCCTGCCCTCAGCCAGCAAATACCCCTTGGGCTCTTCAGTGGTGCCTGGAGGGCAGCGAGTCTCATCTTTAGGCTCTGGGACTGGATGAGGCAGTAGGTTGTACCAACGTAGGAGTCCCATGGGAGAGGGGTTCCAAGCAGAGAAGGAAGAGGATGTCCAGGATGCCCCATGCCATCTCCATGTGAAACCCCTTGGACAAATCCCAGCCTGCAGAAATATCTGATCACCTGGCAGCAGAGGCAGCCAAAGAGAGAAGATGACCCTTCCCTCACGTRCAGCTCCAGTACCCTCCTGACCACTTAGAAAGTTTAACAGTGTCAAATACTTGGTAGTATTGGAAATGGTTCGGGTTGCATCAGCTGTCAGGAGCATAAGCTTGACTGAGGTAGTTGTCATGTAGCAGAGAAATCAGATCAGTACACTAAAATAATTGATGTGAACAGAAACTGCTAACTAGTCTTAGTAGCACTATATGGCACTGAAATGAAAATAAAATATCCAGTGAGATCTGAAAGTGCTGTGCAGCTCCCCAACAGAAAGACTTGAATGCTTGTAAAGGAGCTAGCATACGTTTTATGTTTAGTTCTTTTTGTGTTCATTTGATGTTTTTTCTCTCTGTGGTCTTTTATTAGAACTGATTCACAATTTGTTATTAAACTATTATTTTCAATTAAAATATGTTCTTTCCCCCCAAATGTTGAATTTAAATGTTAAAATAAAATCTTAACTGAGAATTTTTGTTTCAGACACTTTTATCCATATGTTGGTTTTGCTTTAGGGGATAATTTTCTGATTCAGCAAAGTCGTTAAAAACTTTTTAAAATCCCACTGCCACTCAGAAAGAGTTTATATATAGTATTATTTTATGGAAACTGTGGGGGATGCATGTGATTGTGTGTATATAAAAAGGATAAAGAATTTTTTTGTTAGCCTACTAGGACTAGTTTTATATGTATGGTATTCTGTATTATATTTAAATGTGGAACTACCTATTTTAAACCATTTACTAAATTTGTCTGACAGTGTTCCAAATACTGCCATTTCATGTGGCCATATCATATTATATTGCAATCTCTAAATTGTACACACTTGAAGATTCTGCCAAAGTATACAATTTAGTACACAGAAATTAATGGTTGTGGAAAAATATATGTAGTAGTTAGCATATTGCATGTAATTTCTATGGATTTTATATTTGAATATGTTGGCAGAAGCAATTAGAGGGAGACCAAAATGACACCTATTGGGTAGAAATGAATTCCAAAGTCTCTGTGTTGTTATTACATGTTATTTATAAAACTCAACAAAAACTTATAATACAGCCCTTTGGAAAGGAGACTGGAAAAGCTCAGGGAACAAGACAATGGAATATTGATTCTATTAAAGGTAACTAGTGTAAATCAGGTTTCCAGCTTCAGGAAAGAGCATGAGTAGGCATAGGGATCCATTTGCGATTTTCTTTCTGAGGTTGTCTCCCAAGAGCAGAAAAAAAGAGAAATGGATGCGGCTTGCACTGTGTCTACTGATGCTGTATTTTTCCTAGTGAAGACTAATCATTTTAATGCCTTCAGTGAAGTTTCACGAGGCAGGACAGAGCTGTACTCACTGTCACTGGCAAGGTGATGCTACTCCTCCTTTCGGTGTCCCATTCCTCCCTGCTCGTTCGGTCACTGCATCCCTGTTACCTCCCTCGAGCTCAGGAGAGGTGGTCTGCAGCCCTTTATTTGCATCAACAAACTGGCAAAAAAATCCAGCAACCTCCTCCGCCTCCTCCCTCAAGCAAGACGGGGCATTTAATGCATTGTTCACCCAAGTGCCAAACGAGAACCAAAGCCAGCACAAGGGGAATGGGGCAGTGCAAGGAGACATCAGGGCTGGGACGTTGGTGAGCTGGGAGATGGGCTCTGCCCCACTGGGACCTTGCACCTTCCGCTGTCCTTCCCCACCTTCCCACCTGAAATCTTCGTGTTGCTCTTAACAGAAGAGACATTGCAAACCAAAGATTAAAAACTTAACGTGTTCAGAAGTGTTACTTTTTCTAAGCTATTAATTTCTTTTCCTTTCTTGTCACTGAATCAGATGTGGATTTTATGTTCCTCAGAGCTCCTCTGTGCACAGAAAATATTTGTACCCATGTAGTATTAAATTAGTCACATTAAAAGAGTGGACCAAAATACAGCAACACAGTTTTAGCCCTGTGTTTGGGGGCAAAAAGTCTCTATCTAGTTCAGAATAGAAACAGGACTTGTCTATATGTTAGACATTGTTATTTCTTTTTCCTATTCTTCTTTGTTACACTCTGGTCAGAAAAAACATACTGAAAGGCTGGAGGCCACTAAGCTCAGTCACAAGCCACATTCTTCTTTCTATGTATGTATGCAGTTTGCGGTGTATAATTAAAACAAATTATTATATTTTATTCAAGCAGAAGCTAAGCCACGCAGCAGTGTAACACTGACCCATCAGAAAAGACTTGTGTTCTGAGGTTGTAAGGGGATAAGAGGTTGGTGTGTTTAAAACAAAGAGGCATTTTATCATTGCATGCTCTTGCACAAGTGCCAGTAACCACAACTGAAAACTCCTTGCTTGGACAGTGTAGTAACGCTGATCTGATCATGTTATTCTGATATTTTCTCCTTACAGATGTCAATCACAGTCCTCTGTTTCTGTGGCTTTTCTTCAGGAGAGCTTGACTCCTTGCTAAGCTCTATGGACCAGTGCCGCCATCATTGTCGTGGTGATCTTCTAAAGATATTTATGGCTTGACTCAGTTGCCCTTTGAGACACTCTTGACTGGACCAGGGTCTAGCTGCTGGACCCAGGAATGGAATTAAATCCTGCTGTTTTCATTAGAGTTTCTAAACTTTTTCTTAATTCTCAATTTTTTTCTCAAAACCAGAGAAACCTAACCCATGCTCAAAGAAGATTAGATAATAGGGTCATATCTCTCTCTCTCTAAAAAAAAATTGTGTATACATGTTTGTGGATAAAAATAACAAATCTATACTTAAATATGTATTGGGTATAAGATCTACTGCACTGGAATAATTTTAGCCCTAATCCAAACTCCATTGAAGATAATAAACTACACTTCCCTAATAAAGAAGAAAATACAGAACTATTCAGAAGATGAAGTGGAATTAGTATCCTGTTGCTGTGACAAGCTACTAAACCAAGTCATTCTGATATATATATTGCATAGAGTATTAATAAACTTCATTCGACTTCACTCTACTCTTTTTCCAAGATATTGTGCAATGGAAATGCCACGTGAAGGCAGCATTTGGATACTTTCTATCTGGAAGGAAGTGTATGATATGTTTACTAATGTGTGAAAGAAAAAAGTCTCAGACTCAAGCCTGATTCCAGTCTTGCACCAATTTCGCAGCTGCAGAGAAGGACTCTTGACCCAGCTTAAGCTGAGGTGAGAAGGCTATTCTAGGTGCTGGATGCCTCTCACATACCAGAGAGGTTTGATCTGAAGTAAACAAAAACAACTTCACTTCCATGGGCTTTGGGTAAGGTCCTAAATAGGAAGTCTTTATTCTGTCTTTGCTAAAATACGCATTGTGGCCACCACAGACTGCAGTTATCACTAAAGTTTCAATGTGTATGTACTGCAGAACAGGGGGAGAGWGTAGCAAGGAGAAGAGAAAAAAGCACAAAGCGAGGTGCAGGTTTCAGTTGGCTTGGCAGTAAAATTTCTTCATCTGACACTGAGGACTCCTATGTAGTGTACCTCACTCCAGTAGGATGTGTTCAGCGTATCTTCATCTGGTTCATCAGCAGTGTGTGTGTATATATAATTTCGTCACATACTTTATGCTACTGTGGTGTATGTTTAGATGCCTGCAGTGAAAATTTCACATAAATTGTAAATGCTTCTTTGCTGCTATCACTTTGCTAGAAAGTTTTGCATTTCATTTTCTATAATGCCACTTGCAAAGGATCAGTCAAACTGCCTAAAAACTGCTAAGAAATAAGTGAACAGGGGAAATGAGAGGAACCAAGTGTGATGTGGTGAGGCAAGAAGAGGAGGAGTCAGTGAAACACCTGGCTTGTACAAGGGGCTTCTGTTTTTACTGGATTTTACATGGTAGAGAGGGGAGGGAGGAATAATTTTACACAAGAAGACGAAGAAGTGACAGAGCTTTATCTGGATATGAAGGAAGAAAGAAGACAGAGAAGCCTAAAGCATAGGCAATATCTAAATATGAAAATCTGATTTTGAATAACTAAAGAAAATGTGGTTTGGTTTTTTTTTTTATTCCGAAGTGTCTGAAACAGATCTGTTTTCTTCTTTGTTTTATCTTATTCTAAATGGAGGGGGTTGTCTTTAAAATTTGAATCAGATATCTTTATAACCTTTCAACCGTGAAAAGAAGCATTTCACATTAAATGGAAAAATATGCTATAAAAAAAGCATTTTCCATGAAAACTTTTTACCCAACATATTTGGATTTGTTCTCTTTAAAATGGGATCAAAACTAGAAGCCAAAGTAAAAGGAGGAATTGTTGACTGTGACAGAAAAGTCAGCGGAGGGAGAAATTTGGAAAGATAGGTGAAATTTTGTACAGCAAGACAACACTATTGAAAATTGCGGTGTTACTTGGATGTAGCTGAAGTCTGAGTTTGTGTTTATGACTATGAATACAATGCCTGTGGCACAAAATGATTTCTCATTATACTCTCAGAGAGACAATGATAAAAATATCTTATTTTTTCATACTGGAGAAACAACAGGAAATGAAGTCAGGACCAAACGGTTCCTTAAAGGGCAGTTGCAGAGCGACCACCCACTTCCATGAGATCAGGCTTTGGCTCATGATGCTGCACTTCAACACACGGAATTTAAAATAATGCTGAGACATAAAGAAGGAGACATAGGAAACAAGGGCACACATGTGGCACTGGGCCAAAGTGGAAGGAGCGAGGTCTGAATGGCAGAGCTGAAAGAGGCAAAGCATGGCCACAGGACCTGTAATCTGCGTACTAAAATATACCTCTAGTGAGCTATATGTACAGATTTATAATGAGGAACTTAAAGGAAACAAGTGCCCGCTTCAGTTGCATTTTGCTCGCCCCATGGTGCCTGGCTCCTTTGGGATCCTGTGAAAAGCTTTTCTTTGTTTTGCATTCCATGAGCTTTCATAATGCTTTGTGCAATGTTTTAATTTTGATTATGGTTACATAAAGCATGTACATAAAGCGTCACCTACTTTCGGTTCAAAATCTGTGAGAAAAATGAATAAGGGGAGAAGAGGAACTCCAGGGAGTACAGACTGTAACTAGAAAAACATTCATAAAGTTAAACCCAGGGAAATTTCTTAACCCATCTCAAAAACACCAGGTTCCTTGGAAAGCACTCTTTTTCTATATTGACTCGACTGGAGGCCTGATGACTTTGGCAATCTTTTGCCCATAAAGACAAGATGAGATCAAGGCGGTTTGATACACTCCAGCTCTCTCTGTAGTCCTAATCACTCTAGTTGCTATATTTAAATGCTGGCCTGTGCAAGTATCCCTCCAAAAGTGTAATATATGCATCCTGAGCTTTGCTGTAGCTTCTCCATCACCTACACCATTCACGTAGTGAACTTGGCCCAGAGGTTTCTTGGCTGATAGACTGTGCTAGAAGAGATGACAAGGTCAGTCAGGGAGCTGGGAGGTATTAAAATCAGGATCATAATTTTAAATCAAACTAAACTGCCAGAGTACCTTTGAGACAGTTGAAACTTCATGGATTTTCAGCAGTAATCACTACATGAATATTTTACATGAGAGAATTCTGAACATTTAAGGGAAAATTTACCTAGCTTGAAATGGTTGCAAAACTGTAGATTACGGAGCCAGCTAGTAGCAGTGTAATTTTTCAAATGGCAGAAGATACTTCAGGAATTTCATCATAGCTGAAAATTGAATCAAAATAGAACAGCAACCTTTACCCAGAAGTGAGACATAGTCTCTTAAAGTAGGATTAAAATCTCCATTTGACTTCTATTGCCTGCCATTTTAGTGACACAAAATTTTAAAACTAAATAATGATTTTGAATAGGAAAGTAGAAATGCTGTAAAGAAATTATTTTCAAATTCCCTAAATCTGAATATCTACATACTGTGCTTGGAAAATCAGATTAAATATCCCATATCACTTATCACTGTTCAAAAGCAGACGTGATTTCCAACAGAGAGCTGAAATGATGTGAATATCTTCTAAACTTAGAACATCAATAATTCCCCAAGTAAATCTGTAACTAATAAGACCTTATCATTGCACTTAAGATTTCAAATTGATTTTCACCTCACAAAATCTAGGTAAAAATCTTCCAGTAGTTACAGCAACTTTCAAAATTTTCTGCAGTTTCAAAATGTATCATAATTCAACTAAAATTTACTGTTAATATTTTTCTTCAGGCGTTTTAAGCAATCATTGTTCTTCCTGTCTTCAGTCCTCCTGGGCTCAAGACCTTCCTCTGCTTTCTAAAAAGGTGTACTTCCTCTCTACTGTTATTTTATTGTATTTTGTTTTGTGTTGTGTTGTATTTTACGTTCCCAGTTAAGAAAGATAGTTGGAGAAGAAGGCTTTATGTGCAAGTAATTATTATTTCACTGTCATTCTCACTGACTCAACCTAACAACTATTACTATTGGCTTGTTTATCAGGAGTAACTCTTTGGAGTGACAAGAATGTTGCAGTTCAGCACTAATGAATAAGCGTAATCTGTGCCCATGCAGCTCTGCTGAAATCAGTAGGCTTTCAGGTTGCTGAGATGAAGCTCAGGACCCAGATAATTTTAATTCCTGTGTCAGACATCTGGAACAAACCAGTGACTGTCAATACTCGGACACAGATCATAATAAAAATCCTATTTTTCTTATTTGTATTTTACAAACACTGAGGAATGAGGTTTGATCCCATCACTGGTATTAAATAAAGGTTTAAAGAAGGAATACCTACTAAAAAATTCATAACGACTTTCCTATTTATGCTCAAAGGCAGCAAGAAAAGTTCATCTAATCTGMAGTTGTTTTCGATGTGAAGATAGACTATGTAATGTAACTTTAGGATTTAAGATTAAAAAAATGAAATAATAAAACTAGCAATATATTGTTCCCCAAGGGAGCCTCCACTGCGCACTCTTGCCTGCTGTCCCCACAGGTGCATCTCAGCTCTGGCTAGGCCTGGGGCCAGGACCATGGCCCGTGCCCAGGCTGCGTTGTACCTACACTGTGCCCAGCCTCCCACCTCACTGGCTCCACTGCTCAGGGCCTGTGATAGTGCATGGTGATGGCCAGGCTGTGGCTGACCCGGTCCTGTCCCGGCTCACCTCGCTGGGGGCTGCGGGATGGGGCCTGACTGTGGAGGGAGGACCTGGCAACACCGCTGCTCACTGATGCTCTTCTGTATGAAATCACTTTACATGCATGTTGAGAGCGGACTTGTGTGACCACATCAGGGACTGGCAAGCATAAGTTTTTTACCATGATTGCCAACCATTGAGTTCCAGTCAATAGAAAATTTTGGGAATGATTAGTTTGGGTAGTACCTGCTATTAGGTGTCAGTAATGCAGTGGTTTGTTCCCTTTCTAAAGGATTTTTTTTCCTTTCCAGGTGGTCAAAGCCCCAGTGGCCCAAACTGCATTCAGCCATGTGACACAAGGCATCCCTAATGTTATTAGAATTATTGACACATGTATTAAAAAACTTATTTTGGGTAAGAACTATGATCAGCGAAGAAGATGAGGAAGGATCAAAAGACCATTTCACTGTATTTTGGTTTGGGATTGTTTTACCTTCTTTAGTGCAACTGGGACAAATTCAGATAGAGTGCCCCTCCCAAGGGATTACACGTGCTTATACTGGGTCTGAATTTGGCCTAATTGGCACCGGGCATTTTCTTGGCGCTATCAGTAGACAGAACTTCTGGGAATCTAATTACAGTAACAGAACGTCAGAGCTCCCAAAACTGAAACAGCATCTTTTAGGGCAATAATATTAGCCCAAAGTCTCATGTTTATCCATATAATTCATCTATGAAGAGTGAACAGCTTTAGCTATAAGGATGTGTTTAGCATTCTTGCAAAATGTTTCAAAAAAGGCCAGACCCCAAAAAAGTCTCACCTGGATAAACTAATCTCACACTGTCAACACCTTTGATTTCTACAGAGGTGATTCTTCAGAGGAGGTGAATCCTACTCAGAATGGCACAGGCTAGAAAAGGGGAACTAGATATCTAACTTGAAAGTAGGTGTCTAGATACACTGTGGGATTTATACTGAGGTGCTCAGAATCCTTTTTTTTCCTTCAGGAGATACTCAAAACCCAACTGAACATGGTCCTGGGCAACCTGCTCTGGCTGATCCTGCTTGAGCAGGGAGGTTGGACTAGGTGATCTTAAGAGATGCCTTCCAGCCTCAGCCATTCTGTGATTCTGCGATACGAGGCTTTTACTATGTAGTAGTGGTGAACTTCAGCCCAGAGACATAGAATCATAGAATCATATCATCATAGAATGGTTTGGGTTGGAAGCGACCTTAAAGATCATCTAGTTCCAACCCCCCTGCCATGGGCAGGGACACCTTCCACTAGACCAGGTTGCTCAAAGCCCCATCCAACCTGGCCTTGAACACTTCCAGGGATGGGGCATCCACAACTTCTCTGGGCAACCTGTTCCAGTACCTCACCACCCTCACAGTGAAGAATTTCTTCCTTACATCTAATCTAAATCTACCCTCTTTCAGTTTAAAGCCATTACCCCTTGTCCTATCACTACATGCCCTTGTAAAAAGTCCCTCTCCAGCTTTCTTGTAGGCCCCCTTCAGGTACTGGAAGGCTGCTATAAGGTCTCCCTGGAGCCTTCTCTTCTCCAGGCTGAATAACCCCTCTCTCAGCTTGTCTTCACAGGAGACGTGCTCCAGCCCTCTGATCATCTTTGTGGCCCTCCTCTGGTCTCGCTCCAACAGGTCCATAACCTTCTTATGTTGGGGGATCCAGAGCTGAACTCCAGGTGGAGTCTCACAAGAGTGGAGTAGAGGGGGAGAATCACCTCCCTCGACCTGCTGGTCCTGCTTCTTTTGATGCAGCCGAGGATACGGTTGGTTTTCTGGGCTGCAAGCACACATTGCCGGGTCATGTTGAGCTCATCAACCAACACCCCCAAGTCCCTCTCCTCAGGGCTGCTCTCAATCCATTCTCCGCCCAGCCTGTATTTGTGCTTGGGATTGCCCCGACCCATGTGCAGGACCTTGCACTTGGCTTTGTTGAACTTCATGAGGTGTGCACAGGCCCGCCTCTCAAGCCTGTCAAGGTCCCTCTGGATGGCATCCCTTCCCTCCAGTGTGTCGACCACACCACACAGCTTGCTGTCATCAGCAAACTTGCTGAGGGTACACTTGATCCCACTGTCCATGTCACCGACAAAGATGTTAAACAGCGCCGGTCCCAATACTAACCCCTGAGAAACACCACTCATCACTGGTCTCCACTTGGACATTGAGCCATTGACCACAACTCTTTGAGTGCGACCATCCAGCCAATTCCTTATCCACCGAGTGGTCCATCTGTCAAATCCATGTCGCTCCAATTTAAAGACAAGGATGTTGTGCGGGACAGTGTCAAATGCTTTGCACAAGTCCAGGTAGATGACGTCAATTGCTCTTCCCTTATCCACCAACACAGTAACCCCATTGTAGAAGGCCACCAAATTTGTCAGGCACAATTTGCCCTCAGTGAAGCCATGCTGGCTGTCACCAATCACCTCCCTATTTTCCATGTGCCTTGGCATAGTTTCCAGGAGGATCTGCTCTGTGATCTTGCCAGGCACAGAGGTGAGACCGACTGGCCTGTAGTTCCCTGGGTCTTCCTTTTTCCCTTTTTAAAAATGGGGGTTATGTTTCCCCTTTTCCAGTCAGTGGGAACTTCACCGGACTGCCACGACTTCTCAAATGTGATGGATAGTGTCTTAGCAACTTCATCTGCCAGTTCCCTCAGGACCTGCGGATGCATCTCATCAGGTCCTATGGACTTGTGCACCTTCAGGTTCCTTAGATGGTCTCGAACCTGACATAACAAAAGGCCAGTGACTCCCCATCATAGGATTAACTAGTGGAAAGGTTTTCTGTTGATTCACTGATGGAGGTAAATTTTGGAAAAAACCCAGCAGTTAAATTTAGTCAGCATTTCAGTACTTGTGAAACTTGCTGGATTCATGGTAATCAAGTCTTTCTACATTAAGCAGGTAGCATGAGAAGGGGTGCTAATACTCTTCCAGTGTGTGCCAGCTTTGTTCTGAATAGACAGACCCCTCTAGGAAGTGGTCAACCTTCTGTCTGCTAAGGCGGCAGTTCTGATGGTAGTTGGAGATGACACACGTCTGCCTCTTAGGAACGGGCCAAAGACTGCAACTGGACCGTTAAAAAACTGTCTGGGACTAAAAGCTTTCAGGGTAATTTCTAGGCCCTGCTGGAGCAAGTGACAAAATTCCCATGGGATTCAGTGGATCTGGGATGTCCTCCTCAGCCATCATCAAGCTGTTTGTAATGTAACTGTAAGCTACAGAGACCGTCTATGGGACAGAAGAGGTCGTAATGTCTTCTGACTGGAGAACACTGATGCATTGGGCCAGGAGAAGCTCTGTGAGGAAAAATAGCAACTCTTTTAAATAGGGACTTCCCCTTCTCTGCAGACAGCAGCTGGCATGTAACTTGACTAAATTACCCTGGAAATGGGAAAGTAGTGGTTTCCTGCTCCAGCCCCCTAGAAATTCAAAACCGTTTTTGAATACAATGAAGTGATAGATAATGATTTGTATCCTAGGCTTTCTCCTCTTGCCTTGCCTTTTCATTTGGGCAGTCACAAAGTCCCTGTGTTTTGACATGAACAGATTGTTTCTTTCTCTGTTCCTGTCTCTTGGTCTACATTAAAAATGTGTCTTCCTGAAAATAGAAGCCTTTGCTTGCACATTGGCTGTGCTCTCTATATTTTGAATTGCTCATCCTTTAGCTCATTTGGGGCTATTGGAGATGCAATCAACAAATCACAGTATTTCCAGTCATTTTTCTTGCAGAACTAATCTGAGAATAGTTATTTCCAAACATAATGTCTGGGATCTGCTACTGGATTATTTCCTCTCCCTTTATAACCTTGATAAACAAATGATAACAAGGGTAGGAACAGAAGGATTCCACAGCAAAATTAGCTTAAAAATTAGCCGTAGCATTCTCTGCTGACAGACTGTGCAGAGATGCACCATATGTGCAGAACTTCCTATGGCACATGGTATTTGGATAGAAACAAGAACTCTTAGAATAGTGCTGGTGTAATTGTCACGACCAATKATATGAAACATGCTGAATTTAACTTTTCTGCAGGATAACTAAAACTGATAAACAAGTGTTTTTTCCTATGTTTTCCATGTGTGTGTTAGCTACATTCACAATTTGAAATAGATACTGCTATTCTTCAGCAGCACCTGCTAATTTAGCACAAATTGTCTCATTTAATCCTTTTCAGTCACCAGTTTTAAAATTGCATAAAACAATAATTTATGAGAGCACTGACAGGAATCTGTGTTAGATGGAGTCAGGGAGGATAATAAAGACTGTATCTATGGAAAAAAAGGGCCATTCTGGGCAAAATTGCCAAACTTGACTCATTCTATGCACAAAAGGTTGGAAAAGATATGAAAATTCAAGTATGGAAAACAAAGAGAGGAAATGACTTTGCAGGACAGTAGCCAGTGAATTATTTAGTTCTTTGGAGGACTGAAGTGCAAAGCAGCTTTAGTTATGTGACTTGGAGAAGACTGAGGCTTAATTTTCAGATGTAACTACCTAAACGCATCAGATGCACTTCAGGTTTTAATTTTTTTTTTTTTAAAGTTTTCTGCTTTTTCCAGATATCTTTAAATCTTTGGATATTTAATTAAGACGTATGATAGTACTGTGAAAAGATATGTTCTGATTAATATTCTGTTGTTTGCTTTCACCTTCAGCTTTATATATGTTAATGCACTGAACAAAGGTCTTTTTGCATATGAGAGACAAGCAGATACATGGAAAAGTGTGACTTTTTTTTTTTTTTGCAGGATTTGAAAGACAGTGATAGTAGCCTGACCATTAATGGGATGGAAAAGAAAAGAAGAAAAGCAAGAGTATTCTGGGACTCTCATGTTATCTCAAACTGAAATTTAGAGGGAAAAAGATAGTTTGAAGATTAGGTCCCTGAAAACACCAAAGAAGAAAACAGAGGCCTTGTAAAGGCCATGACATTGTCTGACCCAGGGTAATACTCCATGTTTGCCATGGAGATAACTTAACAGGGAAGATGGCAGGAGGCATGTCTGGCATCTTCAGTTGGACGCTGTGGGGCAGAAACTCAGGGAGAAAGAGCAAAACTGAATCCCAGGTGAGGCTTTAGTTGGGAAAGTGCAAAAGAAATCAAGAGAGAGCAGTCAGGTCCTTGGTTCATATATAGCTGTGGTTTAGTTAGAATATTTTGCTGTTGCTGGCTGCTCTGGTTGCTTATCTCTGCATCCACCGGTGTCCTAGAGCTGCAAAATTAGGTTAGATTGCTCATGAGACTATTCAACGTAATTTGGGTCCAGAGATAATACCCCTCTGCTTCCTTCCTGCCGTTGGATATTCCAAAGCCTTGAAAATGTACTTTTATTTATGCTCTACTAGTGGGTCAAGATTGTGTGCATGTATATACATGTGTGTACACAGCTGTTTCTTTCAGAAGCACCCACTAGTGGTGGGTGTCTTTGCTCCTGAATAATCTGTGGCTCTATCTCGGAAAACTTGGACTGTTTTTGGTTGGACATGAAAGGGAAGAGCCAGTAAAACGGCTGGCTGCCATTGCATGGATTGCAATGTCAGTGTTTGAGTGCCTGGCTCTCTGAGTGGACTGCAAGGCATGGTCAGGTACCTACGTGCCCCATACTTCTTCAGCTGAGGGAAATCTAGATGTTTCCATTGACAGACCAAAACCTGAGAGTGRTGGGAGTAGATCTGCTTAGAAAGCCGACAGGAGACACTGAGCATTTGTGTCTGCAGTTCCTCCCATTTGTTTCAGCAAGTAAACCAGGGAGATGGGCAGGTACTGCTGGTCAGTCAGGATGCAAAGCCCAAAGCCAATCCCTAGCGTGGGAGTCTCAATCTGCTCATGAAAAGAAATCAGCAGAACAATTATCTTTAAATGTGTGGCTTGCAGCTTGCTACTCTTTAGAGAGGTGCCTCCTGGCCAGAGGTCAGGGTCCCCAGCATGGGGGAGACCAGGTGTGCACCCAGCCTGACAGTGGATTTGCCCAAACAATGCTGCTGTGCAGAAGGGAGCAAAAGAGCTGCTGACCCCTGGAGAGAAAAAGCTCTTCTTCCGTGGGAAGTGGGGAACGATGACTGATAGCAGCAGTACCAGTGACTTTTAAACCAAGACATTCCTGGAGAAAATACAGTGCCCCTCCCTGCTCAACACAGAGACTGTTGGGGATGATGTTTTTCTGTCACAGGATGGGAGTAACCCCCTTGGAAGTCAATTGAATGTTTTAGCAGAAAAATAAGGCCCGAGGCTATTATGCTCTTGATAAACCTTGCATCAGAGAGAGCAGGAGGAGAGACCTGTTGTCTTAAATATTCCAGCACAGGATGGGAATAAATTCCATTGACCTCTGGGGGAGTAACTCCCATCCTGATGCAGGAGAACTGGTTTTCAGGAAAAAAAAAACACAGGTTTTATTGAAATACTACACTGGTGTCCCACGTCTTTCTAGAACAATGCAATGCTTATGGTGGCTCACTTAACAGTTACTCTCTTACACGGACTCTCTTATATGAATTTATACTTACTTACAGTCAGTTAAGTGCAAGGAGTGAGTCTAACTTGCATGTAATGATACAATTCTGCATGTCTTTTTTCCCTGACCACATAAAGGATGAGTCGTATGGAATGACAGGATGTTTGGAGAGAAGGTGTTTTGGACAAAACCCTGACTACTTCTGTTTGCAAGGGGGAGATATTTCATTCACTCTGGGGGCACAGAAACACAGGGGTTTTTTATACTCTGCTTTATATTTGCTTCTATTGTAGTTTCAGCTTGTTCCTTCAGGTTTTTATCTTTATTCTGTGTGATTTTTTAGTTAATTATGAATAAAAGGACAAATATCTACCTATCCCTSAGAAGGTCTGCTGCATTTTCCAAAACAAAGCAACAGGCTGAGTCAGAGGATGTGACATTTTCATTTGTGCAAGTCAGGGTTTATTGACGCCACAGGTAATTATTAATTAGGTGTTTCCAAAGCAAAACATGGAACAAACCTCTAGTGGTGGGATTGGCACATAGAAAAGTATGATTGGGAGCTTACAAAAATATAGAGGAAGTTCAGACATATTCTGGAGCAAGAACAGGTTAGAATCTAAAAATGCGTGGTAAGTATTGAGTGGACTAAGAATGATTATCCATAAATATAGGAATATTTATGTTCTAACCTGGCAGCATATCAGTCAGAGGATGTGAATTGGGTTCCACAATAATGTGTAGCAATCCAAGGATTTTTGCAGGGTAACTGAAAAGGTAAAATGGGTTGCGTACAAACCACATRAATTGAAACAACATGTATATACAATTTTTATAAGACATATGGCTATTGAAACCCTTGATACTAGGATGAACTTCTTTCAACAAGGTCTTTACTGCTCCATTCAACTGGGGATTTTGGAGGGGGAGAAATTTTATAAATTTATAACTATGTAAGCTTGCCAGGCTCTGTATAAGCATCAGGAGCAAGTAGTAGTACTTAGCAAATGGGAACTGTATCTGTCAACGTCACTTTAACTTTCCTTTAGCTCTTGAAAAGTTTGCTAACAGGCTGCTGATTAATGTGATGTGCATTTAATTATGAGTGACTATWTCTAATCCTTGCAATAACTAATATTAACTACAGTACTGTTGACGAGGAGGGTGATTTACAGGCAGAGTGTGATGGTTTAGCTGAGCTTGGCATCAGGCTGTGGCAGTCGGAGAAAACCTGAATTTTGTTCTGCCCTGTGAACGTTTTGGTCTTAGGCTTGGTTGGCCATTGGCTTATTCCCTAAAATAAAATTGCCAGCTGTGAGGCTGCACCTTTGCTGGCAGTGGCAGACATACCCAGAGAGGAGACCAGCTCAGGGGACTGCTGGGCAGGAAGGTGACTCCTTCACTCTCCTGTGCCTGGGGCTGTCCTGGGAGTGGGGAAGAACCGTCTCCTTGTTGCTGGAGTGGTTCCCACAGCAAAGGGCCTCCTCTCTTCACTTACACCAGGCTAGCAGTTGCTGAGCCCATCAGAAGTGACAGAGAACAYCTGACTCTTCCGGTGAATCTTGCTTCATGAGGGGATCATTAGATCCTTCAGTAAAAGAACTATAGACATGAAGGGCTCTTCTGTTCCTCTCAAGCACTAGTCTTTCCTGGGCACAATCCATAGGGGAATACAGCTTCAGGATGAATTCAGATCAGCATGCTATTCTCATGATCACTGTAATTTTCCACTACACTAGCTGCTGAGCCAATTCATTTTGGGAAAGCTGTGGCTCAGTTAGAAGTGGGAGCGAATATGTGAAAGAGCAACCTCCTTGGCATTTTTTGCCAGGCTGTGTCCATCTGCAAGTGACTAAATACCACTGGCTTCTACAAGCATGACTTATGTAGGTATTGGATAAACAAGTAGGTGGATCAGTTCTCATGTTGCTGTGTTACAGGTCCCAGTTCTCCTCTGATTTCCCTGGCCAAGACACAACCTCCCCCCTAAGTCAGTGGTGAGTCCTCCAGCTTCCTGCCAGCAGCCTGATCTGCAGCGTGTATACATCAACCCAGCCAGACCCTTCAGTCTAACGATGATGATTCACCTCAGTTAAGGATCTGGTTCATCTTTTTTGAATTATTTCTTGCTTCCCACATTTTCATTTCATTTTAATTGAGTTTTCCCTGAGGTCACCAGCTCTGTGTTGGCTTCCTGCTATTCTCACTAACATTATATTTGCCCAGGCTGAGARATTCAGCCCTCACACATATTCTGCTCAGATTTGGTATAGGACTTTGTTATTTGAGTTAAGGAACCTGCTTATTAAAATCTCCTGTTACCTGAACAGTAATAGGACTCTTTCCTCCTYCTTTATCTTCCTCTTCTTTTTTAACTGGCATGTCACATGTATTCAGCATAGGTCACAAACATAATACTTCTTGGCCAGCGTCCAAGTGACAGCACAGCAATAATTTAAACTGATGTGCTGTTATTTCCAGCTGGTGAACACACATATCGAGGATGACTTTTTCTTATCTCTCCTTGTGAAGTCTCCTTGGAGGCAAGATACTATTTCAGTATGATCCAATTTGATATTGCTGTTTTTCCAAGATGCTKACAGAGCCGTGCTGGTGATCCCATGGGAGGATAGCAGTTCCTTATAATCCTGTTTAACACTTTGCTATCATTCATACCCAGTTATCTCACCTCATTAACATTAGACCACTGCCATAAGGGCACTTTGTGTAGCTGCTGACTGAGAGAAAAGGCTATTCTGCTGCTTCTGCCACTGATATACTGAGCAAAATCCTCCACCGTTCTCTGTATCCACATTTCATAAGCGTGAAGAAAAGATGAAAAGATTAGCCTGGCACCTGCTGAGGTGCCACAGGAGGGCAGGTAGAATGACTAAGCAGTGTATATCGTATCTGTAAGTTGTTCAACTAGAGCAGAGAGAAGTGGTGTAAAGTAATACTTCTGCAATGAGTGAATCATAGTTCTGTACAGCATTAACTCAGGGATTTGAGCAAAGAAAATAGAGAATGATGATTTAATTGATTTATGTGGCCACGACATAATTGTTACCGATTTGTGATTTCCTACACTAATTAGTTTCATTCAAAATGTATCAAAACCCTAAGGTTTTCTCCTTGAGGCAGATATGGATATACACTGCCTAGCCATTCCTCTGTGGGTGTGAACAGTTCTACGTTTCATGTATCTGGCACTGTCTTTCTGATCTATAGCTGCATGACAACTAAATTAATTCAGTCTAATCACCATGATAAAGCAATGTTTTTACAAAACTCAACCGAGAACAATATGAGATGAAACAGATGGAAATGAACTTGTATTTTTATAGATCATATCTGTCTTTCTTACTGATGCCAATAAAGAAAATTAATTAAACAAATCTGATGAAGTTCTTGAGAAAGGCTCACAATATTTGAACAAACTCAGCTGGAAGCATAGAATTTTACATTATTCAATGTATAACCATTATACTGAAATATAACCCTAGAGAAAAACATGTGTATGAAACAGAGAAGTAATGTGGCAGCAACATACGTAGTTGCTGATAGCTGATTAATTCATTTACTATTCTCTGTTTGTTAAGATAATGATAATAATAATAAAATTGGTTTTGATATATAGGACTGTTTAGTGTTTTTTGCCAAAAGGGATCAGGCATTAGCAATGTGAGAAATTAATAATTCCAGATGAAGAAGAAGAAAAGTTTGTAAGAAATTTGTTGTCTGGTTCATCTCATTGATTTTCTGAATTATTAGCACATCTTTTGTTGTTGTAATATTTAAGGTCTTGCATTACAGGTGGCTGTCTTAGAGGCTACTTCGTTGGATTATTATTTCCTGTGTGATATGGCAATACGTGATATATTACCTAAAAGCCAGGCAGTGCACTTCAACTGGTAGGTGAGTTTGTGTGTAGAAAACACACAAAGTATACAAAATACATCTCTCATAGGTGTAATTGGAAGGCACTGGAAGAACATTTGCAAACCAACATAGAGTTTGCCGTAATAAAGTGGAGCAGGCTTTGATGCATTTGTTTGAGCTAGGGTTGTATTTCAGCAGAAGCTTGATTGAGTGAGACATGGCACATTTGCTGAGCAATGTGGGAGATGATAAGCAGTCACTCTTATTTCATGGTTTATCTTTGACTTGCAACCACAGGATGACTTGGAAGGAGCAGCCCCTCTGAGCCTGACTCTTGGTCAGTTGTACAAGTTGTGCTTGCTTCTATCCAGGTAATCTAGTCCTAGTTCATAGACCAGAGATTTGTATGTTTGTGAGTATGGATGAA
The DNA here is from genome assembly GCA_035582835.1 of Phoebastria nigripes. Lineage (NCBI taxonomy): Eukaryota > Metazoa > Chordata > Aves > Procellariiformes > Diomedeidae > Phoebastria > Phoebastria nigripes. The sequence continues at coordinate 1,617,833 of JAYKAV010002933.1, read as the reverse complement.
AAGGGGGAAGGCTCTTAGTAAAATTCAGATAGAAAACCAAAGCTCGCTCTGCACTAGAGATACACTAAAATGATGAACCCCAAAGTGTGTGCATTTAAACTTATGCAGTCTCAAACTGTACCAGGTCTTTAAAGGTCTGCAAATCAGTCACTTTTCTAAGATGTTTTCATTATCTTTTCCAAGTAAACCATGTCTTTAATATCAGCCATGAACCTGACAGTTTCCTGAGGTGACTGACTGTCTGGAAACACCACAGTAAGAAGGATGGGGTGAGAGGAGTGCCAAATGGGGGGAAACATGCCTGAGCTCTACTGGTTAGTAGAAAGACAAACTTGTGATGAAAGTGTTGWGTGGAAGTGAGACAAAGTGGTTGCAGGTAAGGGGAAGATGGGCCACTGCCACTGCCCAGGTGTCTTGGTCTGGGTTTGGACTGTTTGGAAACCAGAAGTTCATGGCTCGTCAAAAATTTGTAACTGATTTAATCAGATTTTTCTTCAGCTCYGGAAGGGGTTGCAAAATGACCTGGCTGCTGTGAGAGCCAGGATACAAGGGAGGTCCCTGCACAGGCACCTGTGGTCCTGCTGAATGTCCACTGTGAGCTAAACRAACTCAGGACAATTTTCCATCCTTATATGGTGTCACCTTTGGTATCTGRTGCACAGTATGAGAAGAAAGTGTGATCTGAGGTTGCAGAACTAAGCACCAAAATCAGCTTCAGCAACCAGAGCAAATGGGTTGGAATACTCTAATTTGCTTACTAATTTTACCTTCTTGAAAAACATTTGTATTATCTTCCAATTTTCAGCAATACAACAGTTTCATGGATGAAAAACTGCTGTGTGATACCCATTTTATGCTTTCTGAACCAAAAGTAAATAATGATGCTGGGGTTTTTGTTCCATAAGTTGTCCAAGAGCAAAAGGCAATTATTTTCCTCATGGAAAATCAGGATCCATTGAGATAGCAATTTTCATTGCCCACAGTGTGGTAAATATTTGTAATGGGGCATAATAGCTGCAATTATCTAGCGGCTGTCTTATAGTATTGTGGTAGCTACACTATAGTTACTGTACAAACATTGCAGGAGGAACTTTCATTATGAGTGCCTGTTTTCAGGTGCTTATGATTTTCCAAAAAGTGGGGAAATTAATGCTTTGTTTGAAATTTCTTTTGTTTGTTCTACAGCCAAAAATGTGCTTTCTGAAAGTTTGCTGAAATTCTGTTTGGTTAGTTTTGCATTAACAGTTCATGGAAAAAAGATGAAATTTCATGCTTTGCAAGCATTTTCCAACACATCTATTTGCCATTGAAGAATCCAAAACTTGACTTATTTTAAAATGTCACGCTGGTCCGGGTATTAAAACATCAATGAGGTCAAATTCCTTTGACGAGGCAAAAAGAGGGTGACAGAAATCAGAGAAAGTCTGCATGGTACAGCCTTATAGACACAAGTAAGCTAGCTCAGAAAATGTAGTTTGACTACCAGCAGCAATAGAGCCATGTTGATATATAAAGGTCCTTTAATCTGGTGAGCCTTGCTATGCATCTGCATATTGAATTGAGCACACCCTAACAAGATACTCAAATAAGCCAGAGCAGCAACTGATGTACCTGGAAGACAAAGATACCCTGCATTTGCAGGCCTGTCTTAAGAGCAATATTTCAGCTGTAACTGCTCTGTAAGCTGGTCTGGTCAGCCAGGAACTGCAACGATTCCTCTTGTTGCTATTCCAAGTAGGTTCACACCACTGATGACTCCCCTTGCTTTGGTGATGGAGGAAARGAACCTTCTGCCTTAAGAAAAAAACCCACTAGCAAGCTAAGGCATTTTAACATTTTTTTTTTGCAACAAACCTCTCTCAAGATGTAGGAAAATGTATTCAACTCTCTTATCTATATCTCCCTAAATTGGAGCTCAGCCTGCAGAAGTCAGCGTGGGACTTACTGCCAGCCACAGTGCTAATCTTTCACCAGGGGGATGAATTTCATCATCCTGGAAATCATTCTTAAGCAGATTTTAAATTTTATCGGTTAGCTTTTACGGACTGTGCATCGAAGATGGAAGGCCTTAACTTGCGATCTATTTGGTGCACTTACTGCTGTTGTTGCTGGCTACTACATCTGAGACACTTGATCATCTCAACCACATGGCATCGCTTCTGGATTCCCGGCTGCAGGGCTCTTTAATACACAGAGAGCTTTTCAAACTACTCAACATTTAACAATTTGACTCAAGACATTCTGCCATGCATGCGCATCTAAGCACATATATGCTCGTAAACTTTATGATACTGTTTCTGTGAAAACTCTTAACAGGAAACAAATAAATGTTCACAGGAAGCAAATAAAAGTTGCATATCCCATCAGCAAGACTTCCTGCTGTCAGTCTGCTGGGCATTATGTCTCAAAACATACTCATTCAGCCTGCTGTGAAGGAAATATTGAAATCTGATTTCTCACGCCAGCAGGAGAAATATATTTTGAAATAAAAGAGTTCATCCAAAGCCAGGTCACCGCAGGGTGATCTCATTTTGTGGTATTTTTAAAGAGCTGGGTAGGAAACGCACCACAGTTGTTTCTGTCCTAGATGTCTGACTTAGAAGTTGTTTGACTTGTTGCACTATTGTCTGGGCTTATCACGGAGTGTTACGCAGAATATTGCCAACAACAAGGTAGCCATATTTATTCTCCTAATACAAGTGGCAAGTCTGAAGAGTAACAACTGGATTTGAAAAAGACAAAGTTGGGGATGAGAACAGTTCACGTGCTGTTACTTCAGTGAAGTATCTATCGCTAACCGTTATTCCTAGAGAGCTATCATCCCACCATATTGTGCCTGGATGCTCCATGCATATGCAGGAGAGGCAGTGTGCGCTTCTCACATGGGAACTGGCAATTAATGGAGCCTGCCTGTGTAGCCTAGGGTCTGAAGAAACAAGGAGCTGGAAGGAAGGCAGGAACGATGTAGGACTTCTCTAAACATGTCACCCATATTAATCACCTGCTGTAGCACTTTGAAAACTTTGTGTTATAGGCACTGCCACTTACACTGGCTATTAAAAAGGGCAATTCCATAAATAGAGGCAGCACTGCAATGCACAGAATGCAGAGTTACATCTCTGAGCATGACCTTAATATGTGTCAAAATGTGAATTCTCGGTCTTTACTTGCACTGGGTGCTGTAGCTTAGATCATGACTTCAAAGAACTTTGCAAATACTACACTTTTACTATGAAAATCTAAAGTAATTTGATTTTTCTCACCATTATCTCCCGAACCAGTGAAACCCTAACTCAATGATGAGTTGCTAAGAAACATGATATTCCAAATGCTCTTATTAAACTTATAAGTTATACATATAACAATCATCAACCTATAAAAAGGCCCACCCCTATTTTTCCACTCTTCCAGGTTTTTTTAGATTTCCAATAAAATATCATTAATCCTATTTTGGTTTTCACAGCATATTTGGCATCAATGTCTCCTGCAGTTCATAAATACTCATGGCCTCTGTGTTTATTATTGCAGTGAGAGATATTTATTGCCTTCAATACTGGAAACTGCAATGAGGTCAACACTTAAATATATTTGTAGTATCTCAATTCTCTGATGTAATAAAGTTGCACCATGTGAAAGCCAATGTCAACAGCCTCGTCTTTTCCTAACTTTTTTTGAAGAATTCTTTTTTACACTTGAATCCTTTGATACTGTGTTTTTCAACATTTAATCCAAGAATAATTGAGGAGTAATCTGCAGATCGAGGGGAAAAGGCCAAATACTGACTCCTGGCCCATATGCCACTTCTGAGCAGTTCAGCTGCAGCTCCCGTGTATCTGTTGTATCACATAACCAGCAGTCACCCTGTGCTGGCAGAGGAACTATCATGTAGTGTAAATGCTGGGCATTACAGGCTGCTGCGGCTGACATGCCTACAGTGACCTGGACGGTCTACTGAGGCTTAAGCTGGGCTCTCTTTCCACTGGGAACTATTCCTCGATCTGCCCTGGACCTGGGTTTCACATGGCTTGTGTTTGGTAGATCTTGCTTGTATCCAGATTTTGCAAATTAGAACACTGGATCAGAGAAGATGTCCAGCCCAAACAAGTGAGGGGGCTTGTTAGCACATTGCCTTTTTATGGATATGTAGGGTTCTCCTGTTGCTATTTTTTGTATTTGCTCCCAGGACTTTCAGGATGGGTTGGATTTAATGTGCACTAGTCCCATGTGTCAAGCCATCAAGTCTTCAGTGGATGCATTATAAAGGTGATCTGCAAGGGCATGCTGGGCATGAGTGGCATTTCTGGAAGTCCTGCATTCTAGTAAGGAGCAGGCTGCAGGACATCTGGAAATCCTAAGCAAATGTGCAAAATTCTTAAACTCTGCCAGGGCAAGATCTTGAGTGAAAAAACAAGTATGTGTTTGGAAAAAGCCAGATGTATGATAGCATTAAATTTCATAATAAAATCTCATAGGTGAATAAAATAACATCGTGCTCTGCCTTTCTTGCTATATAAAGTATCTTTTTTTTTCACCTGCCTTTTTATTCATAAGCATGTCAAGTTCTTTTAAGACGATAGTGTCATGGAGCTGGTGCAGGGGAGGGAAGGTTCCTGGGGCACCTTGCATGCTGCATGAATGAGGCTGCTGAGGGGGTCCCAGCACAGAGCAGGAAGGCTGCAGCTTGCTGAGGGAAGGACCTGGTGCAGTGGGGAGCTGCCAGGTGACCTTCAAAGGGAACCTCCTTGGGAACAGAGGGGAGAGAGGGTTTTTGGATGCAAATCAGAAATCTACTGAGTCTACTGCCACCTCACCTGGAAGAAAAATACCTGCAAGGATGCAGTGGGCCAGGAAAAGCTGTGTATAAATCCTTTTAATTTCTCTTCCATCTCCTCTAGTCACTTTGAATTTCCTGTATTTAAAAAGTTAAATATTCCAGTCTTCCTGGCTATTTCGAGTTTTAAAGTGTTTTGGTTTTCTTTGGGGAGCTCATTATAAAAACAAGGTCTAAGCACATCCACCTCAAAGTTATGGCTGACTCACTGGGCCATTACCTCACTCTCCTTCCCCTAAAGGAGTCATCCAAAGGGAGACCTTTGAAGGTGCAGATGTCTTTTAAGATTCTGGCTCTCAACAATGTTCCATGGATTGCAAATCTGCCTCTTGTATCTGAAAAAATGACCTGAAAAATGACTGCTTCTGTTGTACCGCTTTGTGCTGAGCCAATGGCATTGCAATGACATTTAGTGCTATGCCCATTTAACACAATATTATAACCATGATTTCTATGGCATTGACAATAGAAACTCTGTAGCTGAAAACCTAATGAGTTTCCTGGCTGTGGAGATAATCTCTTTGTATAACACAGGGTTTGGATGTGGTAACAATCCTGTGACAGATCTTGTTTGTTCAATCTGGCTCTTTCAACATCTCTTTCCCAATGCTGTGATACCTTTGCTTTGCAGAAATTTAAGGAAATTTCTGACATGGCTGTGAGATGGAGATTTTAGTCTCATTTTACAGGTGAGGAACTGAGGCACTGGAAGACCTGTTCAAGCATTTATGAAGTCTAGTGCCAAGGTACAACTGAATTTAAGTTTCCCAGTCCAGTGCCTGACTTAAGACAAGTTTCCCTCCTATGTGTTTATCTGTCTGATTAACAAAGCCAGAGTTTTGTTGTTGATATATTTTTGAATGAAGATAAATTTATTGCAATAACTGACAGGCTGTGGTTTTTTGATTTCAACATTTTATGTCAAATATTAATGGGTATCTGCATAAATGTGCTGTGTCAAATACAGCAGACACACACACACAGACAAATATGTGGGGGACAAGTTATAGAGTACCCCACCCTTTCCTGTATTTGGCATATTACATGTTCACATAATACTAGTCATGCTCTAACACCCAAAGTCTGTCTCCATGTCCTTAAGGAATTATTTTCATTTCAAATGGAAAAACTGTGGGCTGTATCCTTATGCCTGAAAAAAAAATCTGTCTGGATAATGGACTTGGAAGGTCATAATCAAAACCTACTGTGAAGATTCATAAAGAACTCAATAAAGCTATCTCTATTAGTTAATCGCTAAAAGTATTTGTAAGTATTTGGCAATTTTTGTTTGTTTTGCAAACCACTTCCTTAGTGATTTGCAGGAYGAAGCAAGACATCCCCGTAATTTTTCTTAACCTAGTTAGCAGGAAGCAGGACTTATGCTTTTGTCAAAGAGGGTTTCAAGAAAAGAAGAAAACATGTCAGAATTTAAAAATAAGATAGTTGTCACTGAGAAACCACACCTCATCTGATTTGTTCTTCAGAATGCCTCTGAAATCAAGGGAAATGATCTGTTAGTCTACGTGGTCATCAATGATTTTATCAGCTTATGTAATGACATGGGAACCAAGAATGTTTTTGCAACCATTGTCAAGTATATGCATACTAAGTGTGCCCAGCTCCTTAAACCAACATAGCATTTTGGATTTCTGTAAAATACTTTGAGATTACTGGAAAGTAAACRTAAATAGCACAATATGTGTTTTCAACACATCCAATAAGCACCTGGTCAGATGAGCTGCCACTTCATAAGCACAAACTCATGCGTAGCAATTACAAAGAGTAAACTGCACACCCACCTTGAAGGAGAGACTGGCCCAAGGCCATACCCTCTTTGCCTGGGTTTATTTTATCCAGAGAGAGCAGTAAAAAAGTAAATTGTGTACTTCAGCTGAAAAATTATGTTGGATTGCAGAAATTCTTTTAACAACTGAAGAAAAGAGACAATTGAAGGCTTGGGTTCAGGGAAACAACCAGGGCCTCCAGCAACTACCATCTCTCTATTCCTAATCTCATGTTTTAACTAGGAAACCACTCTATTTTTCATAGTACAAACTCAGCAGTTTAAATAGAGTATGATATTGACTGATGCCCAGTTTTTACCATAAAAGCATGATTTCAGAGTAGGTCAGAAATCTGGGTTTCATGGTTTCAAATGGATCATAATAATAAATAAATATGGATCATAATAATAAAAAGGCTTGCCAGAAAAGTGTTAGTCTCTGGTTATTCATTTCTCCTATAAACACTTTTTTCCCCATGAGGAATTACTATTGTGTGTGCAGAAATGTTTACCATAAGTAGACTATAGGAAAATAAAGATACTTTTTTTTGAATCTGCACTTAAAACTTGGAAGCCTTTCAAAGGCACATGCTCTCCCATTCCAGCCCACTTGAGAAAACACTTCTCTCTCAATTTGTCACTTATGATATAAGATGACCATACTTTTTTGGTTTTAAGGAAAAGTTTCTTAACCTGTTTAATAGGTTACAGCATTATTCAGGCTATGTTTTACTTAAGTCTACAGTTACTGTAAGAGTGATAATTATATAGCAATAAGCACTGTATTTGCCATTTGGACTCAAACCCGTGGGGATGTGTTCTTTTATCATGTCTCTTTTTTGGTGAAAAGGGATGTAGTGAACAGATAACACTAACAAATATCAATGTCTTGATTTTTTATAGTACTCTGGCTGGATTGCCACTGGCAGTTCTGTGTATATGCTTGGTGAGTACATGGTTGAAGGTGGTGGACATAAAGCAGAGTAATAATGTAATTTATTAAATCATCCTCCTCTGCTGCATGACTTTGGATGTCTTTGTTGAGGTTTTAGAGACTTCTGGAGATAAAATGTCAAGCTGGCAACACCTGGTTTATTTGTTTGACTTTGGGCAAGGCTATCAACTGCTTATTTCAGCTGGAGACTGAATTACTCATATTTTCTCATTTAATGGACTTACATGACCTTTAACTGAAGTTCTCTTTGAACTGTGATTCCTGTCCTCTCTTGGGCTGGTGTGAAGGCCCCTGCCTGAGCAGGCAGCCACTGAGATATGAAGTGGGAATGGGTGGTGGTGTGTTTTGGCCTGCTCAGGTGTACAGCCTGAAGTAGGCTTTGGTCCAGTCTCTGAGCACTCTGCCAGTTATCCAGCATTTCCTAGACAGGGAGCACAGGCCACTGAYTAAATAATTCAAATATTTTTAGCATATAGGTCAGACCTTATAATATGAAATGGCTACATGGAGCACATGATAAGAAATGCCGTACTGAGTCAGACTGGTGTTCATCTAGGCCATTGTTTGCTTCAGATGGGGCAAGAGGAGATGATACATTTTGGGACTGCGTGTGAGCATGTAGACTGCTTTCTGCAATCCATTTCGCATCTCTGCAATCCCACTTGCATCAGGGCTGTTAGAGGGTTTCTTGCTGCCTAGTCCCATTAGTTTCTCTTTATGGAACTAACGTTCATGAATTTGTCTAACCCCTCTTTGAACCTGCTGATACTAAATGATTCACAGTTTCCTGAGGCAGTAAGTCCCAGAGGTTCACTACCTGCTGTGTAAAATACTTTCTTTAACCTATTTAAATATCCTATTAGATTTGTGAGGGGAATCCTGGTTTGCTGGATCTGGTTAATAATCTTTGGATTCACTGTATCTCAAACCTTCAAGATTTTTTTTTAAACTTTAGTTGTATCCTCCTGCCTCATCCTTCTCTTCAAACTGAAGTCCCAGGCTTTTCAGTGCCTCCATTGCCTTGACCATTGTAGTTGCCTTTCTCTAAGTCCTTTTGAGACATGGAGACAGGAACAGTAGACAGTACTCGGGATGTGGCAACACAAAAGGTTTTCATAGCAGCAAGATGCCTTGTTCTCAAGACCCTTCCATATATTGCCCAAACATTTGTTAGCGCTTTGAATGCCCATGTGCATACAGTCAAAGATTTTAGAGAACTTCCAATGATGACTGCAAGCTTCTGAGTTCAGCAACATGTAAACATGGTTGAGATCTGTTTTCAGAAACAGTTTACCTTTTGTTTGTTTATGTTTATGTATCTTTAGCATTAAAGGTTGCTGCAAAGAATGCACTGTGGCCCTGTCATTCCTGTGTGTCTCTCTAGCTGGCAAACTGGTACAACTCTTGAGGTGGAATGATGATATTTGAGACCACTGGAGCTTGTGCAATTTTGCAGTTACAGAGCTAGTAGTAACTTCGTGGATCAGTAGGACTAATTCTCTGGTTGCAGGATCCTACAACAGCATGAAATTCCTGCCATGGAGCTTTGCTTTAGAACTGATTTTTCTCCCTCATCTATATGGGAAGGSTGCTGCAGAGTCTCATTATGATTATGATAAAAAACTTTATTCTATCTTTCAGCCTGTATTTATCTGTGGCAAATTTATATAGGTTTCTCCTTGGGTTGCCACTTTCCTTCCACTTACAGGACTGTTCTTTCACTCTGGTGTTTATCCTCCAGTTGAATTTGTAGAGATATACTAACTGCTCTCTTTTAGCTTTTATGTTAATATACTGGACAAGCCAAGCTCTTCTAGTCTCCTTTTGTAAGATGGCTTTACAAGGTAACTTGTCATCCTAGCCACCTTTGCCATATATGTTATTTCTGAGTTTTTCTTTAAGATGTTGTCTATGAGTCCAATTAGTGGTGGACCTTTCTGATGCTTTAGCAATGTTGTTTTAAATAATCCAAAATAAACTGCTATAGCCATAAAATAGCATATTGCATCATTGTTTACATCTGAAAGGATATAAAAGACAATAACTCTTCTTCCTTCCCTCCTGAGCTGTGTCTCAAAATAACTGCTGTGTATTTCAGTGCCTGATAAACACTGGAAAGAAACAGAAATGTATTTAAAAGAGGGAGCTCACTGTTTGTTGCTTCTGTGCTCGGTAAGGAACATAGTCTGAAATCACAGCAGAAAAAGTAATTTTTATCTGGAAACCATCCAGACAGGATATGATGTAAGCAAGTGAGAGACCGAGAAAAGGGAAGTAAATATTGCCAGCATTTCCTTTCTCTCCTTCTTGCTTTCAGCACTTACATCCCTTTCTGGGAACATGCAGGAAAGACAGGACAATGGTTCCTCTATTTTCCTTTTCTGTGTGCATTTGATTATTGCAGTCGTTTTCTTGCACCTCTTGTGTTCTCAGCTGCTTGCATGCAATTAAGTGCAAGTCTGCAATCTCTACATTGACAAAATGCCCTGTTTCTCAGTAAAGTTAGTGAAGGTTGATGAATTTTAAACCACAGAATGAATGCATGCTTAAAAATAGTTAATCAAATGTGAGAGTGATATGGCCATTAAGTTTATGAAAAGAAACAGTTTCACCCTGGTTTTTAAATTGCAAATGGTTAATTGATACACTAGCAAGTCGATCCTTTACATGCCAGAATCGGGGCATGACAGTTTAAGGTAGACCTGCTGTTGACTACAGAGTAGCGCAGACCGACCTGAATGACTTCAAGCCAGCTTTTCTGCAGGTGGGTCGTAGCAGGGGAGAGCACCGGATGGGTTGCAGGCTTGCCCAAAGAAGCTAGGTTATGCTGAAGGTTTTGTTTGTCCTGAGTTCCATAGTAGCCTAGCTGCTTGCATCCCAATATGACTTTAAACTTAGTTAATGTAATTTTCTGTCATTAGAATGTAGATACATCGTTTTTTGATATTGGCTTTTCCTTGACTTTCTTTTGCTCATATACATGGTCTTGAATGTACTGTAATGCTACTGCCTCTCACTGAACTGTAAGAAAGGGAAAGTGTTTTAAATGTCAAGTTTAGTCTGAATTATATCAAATTTGGTCTTAAATAAGAATACCTAGAACTTCTCCCCTTCAGTTTTTCAGATTCTACTTCACTTCACAGTAGACTCCCAGCGAAATAATCCAAGACGTGCTTGAATACTCTTAAATGTTACTGGGTTTTGGTTTCTTACGGTAACATAACATTAAGTTGCTGTAAGAATATAGTAATATAATGTTAGAATAATACTGTAAAGAACAAGAGCATCACATATTTTTAAATGTCTCAGAGCTATTAATGATTTTTCTTTCCTGGTGTCATAATTCGTCCACGACATATGTATACTACCAAAAACTCTGGAAATGTTTTTGTATGCTGTTAAAGCTTTTTTATATTGTTTTAAGATCTAAGTATATAAAAACCATAAAGTAATGAATCAAGTGAGATATTTAGCTGCAATGTGAATATCCTATGTAAATAAAAACCTTAAAGTGATTGACATTCAGAGTTTTGTCAGCTTCATATTTGGAAATCAAGAATAGCTATTTCAAGAATGTGTTTAAATTTTCACTCAGTTTTCCATGGTTACTGAAGCTTAAAGCTAAAATATTATCAGTGTTATCTAGGAAAACAATTAAGGTTATTCAAAATTAATCACAAGTAACAAGTTTGTTTGGTAAAAGAACAATACATTTGATTTTTTTTTTGTCTTAGGCTCAATTTTAAAAGGCAATTATAAGAATTTGGATTTTCTACCAGCAGTCATTTGAATCCACTGACTCTTACAGGAATTTAAGTAGAAAAATTTAAAGAAGCCAAACATTTTATTTACACAGGCTAAATTTCAAAATTGATGACCTTCGTTTTCAGCTGTGCAAACCACATTCTTCACTCAGTCTCATGTTTCTTAAAATAATTTGGGCTCTTGCCTTTTAGAGTTTCAGAACTGTAATCCAGCAGCTGCGTTGTTTTTGCAAGAAAACTCCATGCAGTGAATGCCCTATGCAGTGTCAGTCAAACTGATGCGAAGTTTAGACACTGTGGCTCTTGGATTGAGGTTGGAGGTGACCTGTTCAAATGAAATTGTAGCAACATAGCCTCAAGAATGAAGCAAGCAGCCACGCTGTCTGAGTGTGGGTGAAATCTGATGAATTATATGCTTCTTGGATTCCCTCCAGGATCCCAGTCAGTGTCAGTGTAATTTCTAAGGGCTGCGAATTCTAGAAGGAGCAACACATCATGTGCAACGTGTGTACTTTGTATTTAAAGAAGCTGGGAATGCGTGAGCATTTTCTGCAGATGAAATCAGTGGGATTTAGTTTCTAAAGAAATAAAGTCCTCTGAACACTTTGCTTTGTTATTTGTCTTCTGTTAAAGCGAATGAGCTTATCGTGTTTAAAATAACCTGTTTGATAATTGTGTCAAACTACTGTAACAGTATGCAAAAAAAACCCCTAAAAACTGCAGTCTCTGGGACCTGTGTTTGCCCTGCTGGTGAAGTTATGAAGAGCATTTGTTGGCATAAGTAGTGACTAGCTAGCATGTCAATCAGATGTAGATTCATGCTTCTGCAAATGGGAGCTTAGTCCCTGCACTGTCACAGACGTTGTCCGTGGGTGGCCACCCTCTATCCTGCTTGGTATCAGAATGCCCCTGCGGGGTTACGAGGCTCTGTAATTGCATGGAGAGGTTTGACAAGTGTGTCCAGGGAAGTAGTGAAACAGATACAGCAATAGGATTTCTACTTTCTTTGCCTCCACACTTCTGGTCAAAGTAAATGTATTTGAAGTGGGACAGCAGCAAGGAGTCAGTACGAACGTGTAAGTAATAAGCTGGYGATGCTACAGGAAGGTGCTTGGGACTGTGGTTGTACCTGATGAGGGCTATTCTTCTCTAAAATTTGCTCAGGAATGGGACTCTCTGCTGCAAGGTCTTGGGCAAAGAACAGCAGAGTGGACAAACATTACAAGAGGTTGACTATAAACAGCCATGAGACAGGTAGACTGTTGCTTCAATATTACAACCATACTGTGTTAATCAGATTTTGTAGTCACAGCAACAGACAATGCTTTTGGATGTTGCTAACATGGTAAATACAAATATTTTGTGGTAGTGTCTAGAATGGTGTTTTTCCACATAACAGCAGGAGCTCATATTAGACAACTGTCATGTTTACATAAGTTTCCATGATTTATCATCCAAAACAGGCAAAGAGCTCATGGAAAGGAAAATTGTAGCTAAGCCTCAACCAATGATGAAAATTGCCACCTATCTGTGTGATTAAGCATAGTAGTAAGTGAAAGAATACAAATCAGAAGAAACTTCTTATCTAGTCTCATAAGTATTTATGTAAATGGCCACTTTTTGTGCATCTCTTCAATGAAATCATAATCTTGGAACAGAGAGGACTGAGCAGCAATGTGAAAACTACCACACAGGTGCTTGAGAAGTGGGGGGGCTGTTCTGATGTTCCAGAAAAATTTGCTGACCATGCAAAAGATCTAAACTTACTTCATGGGAGATAACTACGGAACTTGAATCCCACAGTAAAACCTTTAAATTTGACTTAGCGGGTGGGAAAAGTAAGTAAAACTTACTCATCTAGCATTTTTCTGCAATTAGGTTTACATGCTTTTCAGAGAAAGCTGGCTTTTCGATTTTTGGAGAAATGACAAAAAAAAAAAAAGCACTCTGAATGTCTTTACCCTTTCCATTGTCTTTTCCTGCTGTATTTAAAATGGTGTTTTTGTGTAACAAGAAACTTTTCTGTATAAAGTTTTAAAGGCTATTCTCTTTATTGACAGATTTTTGACATTCTTAGAAGGTTTTATATTTGAATAAAGCAATGTATGGTTTTGGTCTCTTAACTCTTCAAAAATGTGTATATATTGCAATGTGCTATGGCAGCGTACTACAGTATTAATTAGAATAGAATAGAATAGAATAGAATATTTAATAGAATAGAATATTTCAGTTGGAAGGGCCCTACAACGATCACTAGTCCAACTGCCTGACCACTTCAGGGCTGACCAAAAGTTAAGGCATGTTGTTAAGGGYGTTGTCCAAATGCCTTTTAAACAYTGACAGGCTTGGGGCACCGACCACCTCTCCAGGAAGCCTGTTCCAGGGTTTGACCACTCTCTTGGTGAAGAAATGCTTCCTAACGTCCAGTCTAAACCTCCCTTGGCACAGCTTTGAACCATTCCCATGCGTCCTGTCACTGGATCCCAGGGAGAAGAGATCAGCACCTCCCTCTCCACTTCCCCTCCTCAGGAAGCTGTAGAGAGATGCCTTTCTAAAGGACATCGAGCCTAATGTAGTATGGTTGCTTGACTCTGCATTTCTTTGTGTACACTGTTTAAACTTGTTTAAAAATTACTACCAATGAAAACTGGTATACTGGAAATTGTGTTGTTGGTGATATTATCTTTACTTGCAGTTGCACCTCATGCAAGTGCAAATTACTAGCCAAATGTCCTCATCTCCAACAAAGAACCCATAGGTTTTGTCACCCTCTTCCTTCTCCCCACCTCAGCTACAATGTGACTTTCTGAAAAATGATTTCCTGCCGGCACTTCTCCTTGTTTCTCTGTTCTCCTTCTCTCCTCCAGGCTGGCTACACTTGAGAATATTTGTTCCAGCCCCAAGGTAAAGACAGTAATTTTTTTGAGTGCTAACAAATCAGCCCTCACATTTCTCTTACTAACAGAGAGTTCATATTATCCAATTATCCTAGGGGTGTTTCATTTCAGTATCAGACAATGTTTAGCTGATGCACATAATTACTTTTCCTGCATGTAAAAGCAAGAACTAAATTTAAACACAGGTTGTGTATCCATTTTCTGTAAGCTTTTTTAATCAGCAGTTAATGAAACAACCTGTCATCAGACAGCTGTACTGCTGAAATGACATGAAAAGCAAATCCATGGAGTAAGTTTGTTTGTAGACTTTCACCTAAGTTTGGAGCTAGTGATGATTTGTTGTTTTTTCTGCAGTTTAACCTTGTTTGGTCTAGCTAGAAATGTGGCGGTAGTGATGTCAGTATTTGCCAAGAGCTATACTTTTACAGGAAACTGTAATAGACATCATTCAAGGTTTTGACAAGATTTCACACAGCATAGCAGGGCAATCCAGCACAAATTCATCATAATAAAAGCCTTCCATGCCCATTTTGGGTGATGTGCTCATAACCTTACAGATGTGGTCCATGTGTAGCTGAATGAAACTATTCAGTTGCTGCTTTGCGTGAAATGCTTGAACACTGTGACAAATGCCTATTAAAATGGTTTGCTGCTCACGTGGATTTAGAGACATTAAAATATCAACACCATGTAATACAGCATAGCTTAAGGTCACAAGGCATCAGAAAGCACAGAATCAAGTATCATAGTTTTCACAAGATTTTTTTTTCCCAAAAAACATGTTAGAGGTGGGATTCTTAGTGCATGGTGTAGAAGAGAAAAGGGGGAAAGAGGGCAAAGGGTTCCTGAGCTACTCAAAATGGAAGGGAGTGATCTGCCCTGTTTTACTTGCAAAAGTTCAAATGTACATTCACCTCCACTGCGTTGGTGGAAGGGTGTGTGGTCCTGGGCTACCAAGGAGTTCAGGGCCTTTGTGGTTCCCGTGGCTTCTCTCAGAATTTTGTGGCAGGCTGATGGGAATCCTTTTCACCTGGTACAATGGTCACCACTAATCTGTGTATTAAAAACTCCTCGCATCACTTCCTTGTTCCTTAGGATATTGTTCTCCTTGGCTCTGCACTGTTGTGTGCCCTCCAAGCCTTCTCGTTGTCTGTTTTCTTCCTTTCAGGCACTTTCTTGGCAAGCTGCTAGCAGTTTTGAAAGCAGATACTTCATGTGTACCTGTCCAAAAGAAAGCCTTTTTCTTCTAATTCCCTTCCCCCTTGGTCTTTACATTGCTTGGCATGTGTTTTCTGTGTGGGGGTTTTTTTGTGTGTGTGTGGAGGGGGGTGTTTGGTTTTGGTTTTGTTTTTTTTTTTTCTGGTGTGGCAGCTGAACTTGAATTATTGAGATCAATAGCCCATGGGTAGTCTTCCCTTTTCAGATTGCTAGGTATTATCCTGTGGCTTCTGGTCTGCAGTAGATATCATTAGATGAGCACAGGCTTAAAATCTATCATCCTGATTCTTGCATAAAATACAACAATTCCACTGATGTTGTTAGGAAACATGCTTCATGTGGGGAACACACAAACTTATATCAGTACAGATTAGCTGACTGTAGACCGTAGACTTTTTTTTCTGAGAGAAGACAACTAGAGCAAAGAGAAAGGAAATGACCTTTCTGAGTAAAGAATGAATCTTGTGGGACCAAATAATCTTTCTGTGTCTCAGATGAAGGCAATGAATTACATCAAAGGTGAAAATAAATGTATCTGCAGACTCTGGTCTACATTTAATGTTTACTATAGATTCATATGCTGTGTTTTTTCACTATAAGAAGTCAAATTGCTTCCAGTAATGTTCTAAGAAATGTTAAGCACCAATGTATAGCCTGCAGATTGTTTGTAAAACAGCATCTTCTTCTTTCTCCTCTTCTTCTCCACCTACTTCAGCAACAGTGTTTGCAACACGCGTGGAGGGTTTAGAAAGGTTTAAACCAAAGCCGCCCTTATTAATTATGACTCCACTGATTCTGAATCTTCATAGATTGCACTCTTTATTTCAGCAACATTTTAACTCAGATTACCCCATTTCTACTGCTGTTTTATATTAGTTCTCTGTTTTGTAAATGATATGAAATAGTGACATCTGTCATATGTCATTTTTTCTCTTATCTACCTATATGGAAATGAACATGGCGAGGAGTGTTTTGGTTCTGGGAAGCTTGCTGGTTGGTTTTGTTATTGCATTTGTGCTAGCGCAGGCTAGGGCTTGTGCTTAGGATGGAAAAGGGTGAGGCCTGGGATGAAGGTTTACTCCTGTGGGAGGCTTATTTCAGGATCTTAACAGTTCCCTCAAAGTTCAGTCTTCTACAAAGAGCACCTTAATACCTGAAAAAAGGTTGACTGTTATGTCTGTGACATACTGGAGCTTCRGATATGTCTTTAGTTTTCCTGGGCCCAGGCCGTGAAGCTAAGAACTGAGCTTTACCCTGGAAAGCTGGCACAGATCTAACGTGCCAGCGATAGCCTCTGCCATTGAAAAGACGCTTCTTTAAATTACAGTCCATCTGGGGACAGGTAAAGCCGACAATAATTTCTGAAGGTACTGTTAGGGTGGCAATGGATGAAATCCTTAGTTTTATAGGAAGGGTTACCATTGGTACAGATGTCAAATCCTTCTAAGCCAATTGTGGTACTAAGTGCTTCACGTCCTCAAGAAACCTGTTTACTTTATCCCGTGTTGTGCAGTAAGCAAGTGTCTCTTAGGAAACTGGTCTATAACTGGCCCTCCTTTATGTCACTGGGATTGTGCACAGTCTTGTGCCAGTCCATTGCTACCGTCACCCAGCCTTGTGCGAGACAGTGCTGGCTCCAGAAGAACGTCCAGCATACGAAGCCAGTGGACACAGTGCTATCGAGTCTTGGCAGTGCTGCAAAAAAAATTAAGTTCTGAAATTGTATTTTATTATTGACTGCTTTTACACTAAAGCGCAGGAGCTGAAACTTCAAGCCATCTACTAATTCCCAGGTTCCTGAGGTTGTCATGTTGTCACAAGTTCACTGTGGAAGCTTTTCTGAGACACTAAGAGAAGTGATAATGTATACCATATGGTTGCGTAAGACAGCTTTTACATCAACTGTGCTAGCAATTCCAAGGCTGCTCTAGTTCATACTTTTTTTCATATTCTTTCTTTTACTTGCTTTATGAAAATGCTACAGAAAAGTGATACCAAAAGCATCGCTGCAAATCAAAATATAATTTTTTATTTTATATGGTAAAAGTGCAGCAATCTGCTACAGTTGCATTAAAACTGAGTTGCTGCAACTTTGTAAAGATGACCATGCAACCAGAACATTTTGCTGACAGTGATTTTTTAGGCAACCAAATTTGCTAAATGTACAAAATGCGGGCCAATCACTCTTCAAATGTTTTGACCTACTTTCCCCTTGAACCCATTCCAAAATAATAATAATAAAAAATAACTATGGAGAGAGCAGATTACACAGCTCTACAATTTCACTGATGGGAATGTGAATGCCATTAAAGTAAAAGTGCTTCCTGCTGGCAGAGCAAGTATGTATTTGTGTGGTTGTAACTCCTCAATACTCATTCAGATTTTGGGAGAGAGACAAGGCCAGGGAAGGACACTTATGCTGACTTAAACAGGGTCCTTTCAAATTAGTGGGCCCTTCTATTGTGTTTCTCTTAATTCATCTGTGTAAAAATGCACAGTATGGAATTTAGAGTGGTTTTTTTAAGTAGAGTCCCATTTTCATTTTCACATGGTTTAAGCTA
Source organism: Phoebastria nigripes (assembly GCA_035582835.1). Taxonomy (NCBI): domain Eukaryota; kingdom Metazoa; phylum Chordata; class Aves; order Procellariiformes; family Diomedeidae; genus Phoebastria; species Phoebastria nigripes. The sequence continues at coordinate 1,599,824 of JAYKAV010002933.1, read as the reverse complement.
AATTCAAAAAGCCTTTTTCTTATAAGAGTTTGTAATTTTAATTGGTTAGTGAGTCCTTACTGATTAACTTGTATATTTTCATACAGATGTCTTCCTGCATATTCTAATATTTGATGCTTTAAAAAAAAAAAAAAGTGACATAATTCTGCTGGACTTCTCCCTTTGTTCTGTCTTTTCCATTTTAAAGTATTTCCTTACCTTTGGGGGAGGGGGGWAGGGGGGAGAGGGAAGGTGTATGTGTGCTCAGAGGTGTGCTTATAAAGCAGATCTATAGCCTCCTGTTTTTAAGCCCTACATAAACCCATGTGAAATAGGGATAGGCTGATTTTGTCAGTTCTGAAAATATCTAAGAACTGTGCTTTACTGGCAAAGGTATTAATGAGCTTTAAAAAGAGGAGAGGGAGTTGACAGGAAGAATTAATCCCTCCCAGTCCGAAACAAAAACCCAGAACTGCTGCATTTCCTTCCTTTCAGCATCATACAAATTGTACGGTTTCAGTGTTCCTCCCTTGGTTTACCTCCCCCAGCTCCTCAGGAGAGTTATTCTGTCATTTCCAGTAGGAAGATGATTTGCATAAACCAGTTCCTTTTCATGATTAGATTCAGGAAATCAGAATTATAATCTGATGTTGTTTTGCTTTTGTCCTGGAAGTTGTTAAAATGAGTCATCTGGCAACTCTAATCCCATTTCTAACCATATACGGACATGTATGGGACTAAAAATGAAGGCAGGTTTRTGTATTTGAGAAATTCAACACTGAACTTCTTTCTAGGATTTTAATTTTGCAAAGCATTTAGACACTGGAAAGTAATTGCACACCGTTAAATGCTTTGTCTAAGTAGGGTCTATGTGAACTCGCAATTGTCCTATAAGCATGATGTATATTTGGAACAGCAGTTCAAAAGGGCTTAAAATATAAATTATGAAGGGAAGATATACATGTGCATAAGCAGTAGTGTTGTAGTTCTCCCACTGAACCAGTTTTCCGCAGACTGTGCGAGTCCCTGTACTTTCCTCCAGTCAACAAGTAGTTCTGCTGACCCTAGTCCAAAGGAATTCTTTATTCAGCACAAATAGTCTTTTTTGCCTTTTGGTATCATAAATCCTGGTTATTAGATTACCTGACTAAAGAAAGAAATGCCTCTTGCCAGCATCAGAGGGCAGTCTTTTCAAAGCAAGCACACTCACTGCTGGTTTCTTTTTTTCCTTTTCTTCTTTCTCTTGTCTTAGATGACTGATCTTAGCTGGCACCTTCTCCTTCGAACCAGACTCAAGAGTTACAACTCAATTCTGGAGACGGTGTGTGCAATTCAATAATTAGTGTTTTACCTTTCCTTCTCTCTTTGGTTTGAAACAAATGGCAAACTGCAAAATCATCTTTACAAAATTACTAATTTCTTTTCTATAAGTAGGGCTGCGTAAAGGACAGCAATTTCAACCAGTGAGTGAACATTCCCAACAGGAACGAACATGAGGGAAAGTTGTGCAGCTGGGTCCATAGTGTTTCACTTTTTAGAACACTTCTAAATAGGAAAATAACATTTAGATTARGATCCAAAGTCCAGGGTCTTCTTTTGGTTGCCATTAAGTATTTTGTAATTAATGTATAGTTTTGTGTCATGCTCAATCTGTATTTTATAATGGCTTCTGTTTATAATACATGTATTTACCATTTCTAAGAATTAGCTTAATCAAATGCAGCAAAGCTTAAAACAGGAATCACGACCTCCAGTTGTAACTGAACTTTTATTAAATTGTGTACAGGTGGCTCATGGAGCGAAGCTAGCTAAAAAGTCAGGCACCCTGATGGGCTATATCTCCCCAGCCTGCCTGCCTTTGCCATACTCCATAGAGATGATGGTGGCCCTTGTCTTCGGGATGGGGGCGGGGATGATGGAAAGGCATCTGGAAGCACACGGCTTTCACAGAGCTCCATCATCTGTCAGTAGCTATTTAGCACAGCTGTCATAGCTGCAAATGAATAGTTTTGTATTTTGTCTCTGTGTACGCACTCTTCCACTCTCACAAGCACCTACACCTTACACACATAATATAAAATTTATATCTGATGCATATGGACTAAGAAAGTGGATCTCTTGCTCCTCCGTAGGGATTCTGTAGGGATAAGCTTATARATCTTATTGTATAGATTCAGGTGAAATATTAAGATTGTGTTTTAATGTTCTTTTATTGTGCTTGTAATAGAAGCACCAGTTTAATCAAGTTAGTGATAAGCATCAAAAACTACGATTTTTGGCCAAATAATGTAGATTGGAACAGCTCTATAGAGGCCATATAAATCAAAGCTCCTCCCTCTTCAGAGGCTTGGCTTTATCTTAAAGAAATGCATAATAAAAAGTTTAAGTGATGCTAAGCCTGAGAGAAGTGAGGGGTTCCCCCTGGGGCTCCCTCGTCCCTTCCCTTAGATCGCCCCTCCATGCAGCCAGCCCCTGTCCCCAGCCCTGCTGCGGGCGAAGCCGGTCGCCTCAGTGAGGCAGCAGAGCTGGCGCCTGCTCCCGGGGTGCAGGGAAGCCAAGGCTGGTTAAGCTGTCTGCATCTGTAGCCAGAAATAAGGAAATAATGAAATTCCAAGTGAGAACAGAGTCACTGTGCCATCCCTGCTTCTTGTACAGCTCTATATAGCTCCGTGATCTTACTGGTGTGCAGTGAAACCGCTCACTTTTCCCAATTTGTAGGTGCTTTAATTCCTACGGCAATGAGCCCTGACAACTCGAGAAAACACAGTAGCGAGGCAAAAGTAAACTAAGGTTTGGCACAATGGGGTAGGAGTGGATGGGCTGTTATTTGTCATTGTTCCAAGATGTTTAAACAAAGTTTGTAGTAGAAAGCTTGCTATGGTAAGCAGCTGTTGCACAAGATTGTTAAATCTCAGATCAATCTCCCAGTTGCTCTGACCCAAATCCAAAGCCAAGCTATTGATGTCTGGCTGACCCTTTAGTCCTAAGTGTCTGCAACTTGCTCTGTGGAGACACTTTTCACATATGCAGATATTCTCTGGAGAAGGGAATGCTACTGCTCTGTAGGTGGGCATCAGATATCTGCTGTCTTGATCTCTTAAACCCTTGTTTAACATACAGGAGTCAGAGGAACTATTCATCCCCATGCTCAGCACTGAAGTTCCCTTCGTGCTTTTGGTATTCTGTTCATCTCCAAACACCATGGAGCAGGTTGTGGTCAATAACTGCACATGAAGGGATGCTCTGGGTTTCGATTAGTTTTCAATTAGTTTCTGTATAGTGTTTAGTTTTGACATTTAAAGACATGACAAAATTAATAAGATCACATTTGTCTCCTTCATCCTCTGCAACTAATTTGGTGTTTTTAAATCACCACACTGGCAAGCTTGGTCAGAGGGCTAGCTGAAAGTGGAACAATGACACACATTTGGTGAGAAGGCGGCAAGTACTAGTATGCTGATGTGAAATATTCTTTAAAAAAAACCCACCGTGTTTATAAAAACTCATATGTTCTTAAATGCTTAGAACTGGACACACATTTCATATTACCCTTACAAGGTCAGACTTCCCTTTCATTTGCCTCTCAGTAACACCAGAAGTGTTTAATCCATGTAAATAAAAGGTGATCTGTGGTGAATCTTTCCAGTGCTGGCTTGGTATCTTCTCTACAATATTTTGCACACTGGAATAGAGTTTGCTGTTCAGGTGCATTGAAGGGTACAAGCTAGTATTTAAACAACAAAAATAAACCCAGAAAACCTTCCTTCCACGTGAAATTCTTCTACACCCTTATCTAGGTTCCCAAATAATGTAAATAAAGCTATGCTGAATTACATATGAGGAGCTAACATTTTGTTTTCAGTAACTCTTCTGTTTACATGTCCTATACCTTTAAGAAACAAGCTTGATAATTTTCAGCTAGTGAGACAGAATTCTGGTATTTTCTTTTTTATTTAAATAAAAGAATTCTCATGAGAAAAAAGAACTCTACCTGTGAGATACAATTCCCATTTCTCATATTTTACCTTCTAAATGTCACTTTCTTTTTGTAATGGATTGGGCAGGAAACTCTGCCCTTTCCTTTGAATGACTCATGATGTAATGTACTTACAGATTAGAAACACAATTTGAGTAATGTACTATATGGCATTAAGTGAGATTTTGCCCGTTCTATCACGTTTATCCTAGCGGAAACCTAACACCACATCACTTGTGCTTATATTAGGGTGTTTAGATCATTACTGCAGAAAACCTTGCTGAAGTTCATAGGCGGGTGTACTTTTCCTTCACGTTAGGAATGTGCTTTTGTCATGTGAAAACTTTAAATTCATTTACCTGCAAATGTCGTCGGTTAAAATTGAGCATAAAAAGCACCTTATTAATGTCTTATTCATAGCTGTCAAAGAAGTCCAAATGACATACAAGCGCACGTTGATTTTAATACCAAATAGGCTCTTATCTGGCTGATCTGGAATTTAATATTCATAATATTTGCAGAATTGAGCAAGATTCTCTGGTGAATAAAAGAACTCTACCATCGGACAAAAGTATGAATGTCCCGTTTGTTGCTACTTTGCATACTCCGTTGTCTTTTAAGCCACAAAGAGACCATTTAAGTGGTATTTTATTTCAAAGGCATGTTTCAAATTTTTTGCTTCTGGTGCCTTGCCAATGTCATATTAGAAAGGATGAAGTCACAAGCCTGATGCCTATAGAAATGACAACCCGCCTGCATGTGAAGTCTTCATTTTCACATATTGATTCTGTTTGCTCATGCTAAGGATATGGGATATGTCTAGGAGATACAACCACTGGATGAGTGTTGGCGGCAGCTAACTCTGGCTAAGTTATGTGGCCAATTTCCCTTTATAACAAGTAGTAGAAGATAGTCTCTCCCAGTCAAGAATTCAGAACTACATTGCTTGAATTGTCCTATAGAGTTACAAATTGAGCCTCAGAAGAGCTTTTAGTCAAGTTAGACATCTCAAGCTTGCTCTTGAGACTCTGCCCGTATAGGGTTCTCTTCTCTCTCATATAGGTAAATCTATGGCCAGTGCCTTTGGAATTAACTCCCTCCAACAGAGGCCATTATTTTGAGAAAGGGAAAGGAAAACAAAGCAAAAAAGGGTAATAGAAAACTACAGCAGCCCTTAGCTAGGTCAAAAATGGGCGGGTATTTTTGGTCTGTGGAAAGGTTCCTTATCCTTTGGAACACGTTCCCACTGAACGGAAATGCCTGCTCCGTTCTCTTCCTTTCTCTGCATGGGGTTCATCTTTCAGCCCTTCAGCCAGGCATCCTACTCCCCCACCAAACCTAGTGCCTTCACACCCTCTGCCAAACAAGTGGAGCCACCATATACCCCGCTGCTAGTACCTATAATTGGTCTTGTATCTCAAAAGAACTCTTCAAAGGAGCAAAGGGTAGACCTGCCATTGCCTTAAGTGAGAGCAATATTACCCTCTAAGGTTAAAAGTGGATCTATGGCAATACCAACACCAAGGCTTCAAAGGAGTACACTTCAAACAGAACTTTGAACTGTTTAAATCCACAGTCACGCAATTTTTTTCCCTATTGTAGCAATACCCAAAGAGGGAACATTATCCTTCCTATTTCCTGAAGTGAAATTTTAGAGTTCATGGGCATGATCCAGTTCCCAAATGTCCCAAACATCTGATGCCATTTGAGATGCCCTAGGGACCTACCTGGCTCCAGCTGCCAGTTCAAAAGGGCATGGGTCTCCTGGAGGTCTTGTCTCATATCTGCCACCAGCTTGCTAACATCTCAGATCCTTTGTACATCTCAAATGACACCTTATGCCTATGTTAAGGCAGCTGAACTGAGCTAGCTGTATGTGTTAATAGATATAAATCTCAGTTAACATCTTCCTTAACTCCACATGGAATAATTTGAGTTTGGATTTGAGCTTTTACAATAAAGCCATCTTCAAAATTGGTACACTGTTTTTTTCCTTAATGCTTTTGGTAGCTGAATTTTTATGCAGTGTAAATCTAAATCTCTTCATCGATACCTATTTAGCTTTTCTGATTTGCCACAAACTATGTATTTTTTATATGATTTGTTTACAGTTTTGAAATGCATGAAGAAAATATAAAAATTGCCAAAGTTTTGATTGGCTTACTCTAGTACATTTATTAATGTCCTTGTCAAACATTAACCTGGAATATCTTCACTGGGACACAGCCAATAGCTTTAATGCACAAACATTTATGATACATGAAATTAAGCTGAAGGGCTTTGATACGTGATTAATGTACTAAGTTGAAATGTGTCTGCAAACTAAACTTTAATTTCTGGAAAAACAGGATAGAAGCCAAGAGTCATACACTAATGATCTTCTGTTTAATTAAATGTAATAAACTGTAAAGAAAGGTGTTTATAACTTGCTACTGAGGGGTGAGAAAAAGATAATCTTATGATTAAAATTACTGGCCTCCACGTCATGATTTACTTAGTTTAAATTACAAATGTACTGCAAGCTCCTCTGTCACAACAATGATAAACAACTGCCATACTTAATACTTGTACCTTTGTAGGAGTTGTACCCTGAAAGGACTGTATGTTCACTATTTTTTCTGAAGTGCTTATCAGCTTGGTTCAGACTTTTTCCACAGACGCAGCTTGTCTGTTGTCTTACAGGGTCAAATGCCTTTAAGACTTGGAAAGTTGCTGGGGGAAAGAGAATACTGTTTTAGTGCAATTTGGTTGACCACAGTAGAAGGAAATCATGCATTATTTGGAGCATGTGACTGATGACTCTGGTAGGGTTAGAGCATCCTCTCCTGTCTGGGAAGCAGCTTGTGCCTGCTCAAGACTCACAAGGTCTTCACAGGGCCACAGCAGGAGGGAGGGAGGGAGGAAAGCTGATGCGGACAAATCAAACCAGCTTTGCCTGAGCAGAGTCTCATGCTGACATTGAGAAATGAGATGGGAAATCGGCCACCACAGGTATGAGGGACTGTTCTTGCAGCCTAGTCCTGCAGATTTTTGGAAAAAGTCACTGACATTACTGATGGAAAGGTTTGTCGACCAACACAGAATCACAGAGTCATAGAAGAACCTGAGTTGGAAGGGACCCAAGAGGATCATTGAGTCCAACTCCTGACTCCACACAGGGCAACCTAAAAGTTGAACCATATATCTAAGAGCGTTGTTCATCCCTTCTTCAACACTGGTAGGCCTGGGGCCACAGCTGCTTTGACCACTTTCCTGGGGACCTTGTTCCAGTGCTTGACCACCCTCCCAGGGAAGAACTTTTTCCTAATATCCAATCTGRACTTCCCCTGACACAGCTTTAAGCCATTCCCTCATGTCCTATCACCGACCACCAGAAAGAAGAGATCAGCATCTCCCTCTCTGCTCCCCCTCATGAGGAAGTTGTAGACAGCAGTGAGGTCACCCCTCAAGTCTCCTCTTTTCTAAGCTGAATAAACTTCGTATCTTCAGCTGCTCCTCATAAGTCATGCCCTCTAGTCCTTTCCACTGCTTCCACTGGAAACAATCTTCTGCTATTAACTGCTATATGTTGTCTTGAATGTAGAAATCACCATGCTACTATTGGTGCCTGTCTTTCCCTTCAAATAATAACTGTCCTAGTAGACTTTTAAAAAAAGACTGTATCTAGCCATCATGTGGTCTGCTCTGTCATAAGGCCTAATGAGGCAATGTATACTTACATGTAAGCAGCTCTTCTTTTCAAAGCAAATATAGTACTATTTCTAAAATATTTTTGAATTGTAAAAACAGTTATCTCTGGTGGTCATAATATATGGTTTCCTCTGCTCATTAAATGATCTGCAGCAACACAGCTTCGTCACTCTCATCTCGCAAGATGTTATCCAGGATCCAACATTCAAAACATAAATTTTGTAATTAAAATTTTTTCCAGTTAAAAAAATTTGCAACATGTTCCCCTAAACAATTTCTCTATTTTAACACAATTTTGTGAGTTTTTGCTTTCTACAAAACTCTATTTTGTTGTACATTTGCTATCCAATAAAAATGTCATGTGACACTTATTAGGACTGTCCACTTCAGCATGACAACCAATAAACCTGACTTATTGCCCCTGCCACTATTACTTCTTGATCTATTTCCCCTTAGTGCAGTGTTTTAGAAGAGCTCGCTCAGATACAAGAAACTGCCAGTCATCTTTTGTTTAATGAATTAATCATGTTGGTGCCAAATAAGTATGTAATACACYATCGTAGTGTGGACCTCTAAGATCAACTTCTCCAGAGAGCTAGGTGCTCACGCTGACAGTAGGATTCCCAAGGACTCTGACCTGTTTGTCTGTTTATGAAACTGAAAACAGCAATTAAAAAAGATTGAAGCTCTCCTGTGAAAATCAGGCCCTGTGGTGAATCTAGCCCTTTCAAACAAATTTAGCCTGGATACCTGAGGACCCAGCTGACTCAGAAAAGGGTGGCATCTGTTTAGGCTGGGAGTTATGTTCTTCTGGAGTGTTTTAAGATAATATGTACGTCTTTAGCCTGAATTCAGTGCAGAACTTAATAACTGTGGAAGTGATTTTCATTAATGAAAAGAAACGTTACATACTTATTGTAAGGGAGGCATTCTTCAAGTTTAAAATGAGGACTTAAAGTGACAGAAGCCAAAATGAGGACACCAAAATGCTTCTACTTACAGATTCATTCAGTGCAAGTACTGACTGTAGAAAGATAGTTATGAGGCCTAAATTTACTGCTTTTGCTGGATTAATGATTGAAGTAAATGTTTGACCTTTTTTTTTCAAAGTTATTTTAAAAAAAAAAAGCTATCTTATCGTGATAGTCCCCCTTTTGCTTTAGCAGAAAAGGGGAAAAAAAAAAGAAAAAATTTTTAAATACTAATTAATTTCAGTTGGCCAACTTGAGATACCTTTTTGTTAGACATACCTGGAATTATTTGTGAGGTGGGGCACTTCCTAGAGATATTATGATAGCTGATGTTGTAGTTTGGCCTTATTGGTCTTTAAAAAAGGGCTAGCGAGTTCACAATCCTTTACAGTTTATTCCCCCCAAAAGGCATGGATGAGCTTGAATAATGTAATTACTAGGTATAATGTAGGATTTGCGTGGCATCCGTTCGATATATCTACCTATTTAAACTAGTTTCCAGTAATGAATTTATGTTGAACAGCTGTTTCTGTGCTCTTCAAGCAAGCCTGAAGAAATGTAAGGGGAGATCTGTACTGCTGCAGCACCACTGTCTCTTTGAAGCCTGCTTTTAAGATGTATCCACTGTCACAAAACCAGAAAAAATTGCTACAGCTGTTCCCTGGGGAAAAGCATCCATTTTTTTCAGACTATAATTGCCTACAGAGGGTAGGTGAAATACTGATAAAGGTGAGATACTGCTATATTAACAACCGAGGATCAAGGAGAATCCTGGCAAGCTGAGAGAAAATCTTTGACAGCACACAGGAACTCTTCTGTGTTCACCATTAGGTATGGAAAAGCAAAAGACAGGAAATTATATTCCAAGCAAACTAGCTTCAGTCCAGCGAAGAAAGCAGATCCACCTGTGACTTAACATGTTAATTGTTCTACTATGGGGAGCACAGCTTTGAATTTCTTCCTTAAAACAAAAAAGAATTAATATTAAGAAGTGTTAAACAGCTACTATGTGGATGCATTGGTACAGACCAGTATCACTAAAATCAATTCATACTTTTACATAATTCCAAATTCCTGTTTTCAAAGGTAGAAGAGTTAAATCAGTGTAATGGGAAGAATTAATTATCCTTTTGAGAACAACTTCTTCTTACCCCAGCAAAGCAAGTATTGCGTGAAGCAAAAATTTGCCTGAAATTATGTGCTTCCTACTTGTGGAATTCCTTTATTTGGGAAATAAATCCTGAAAGTATTTTTGGTGAAGTCAGAATGTTTAAATTTTTGTTTACTTAAATTTGATATGAAAACAAGGAGGAGAGAGTTCCTACAAAATAAAAGATTTGACCCGAAAACAGTTTCCCCCAATTTCTAGCCTCAGAAGGACATCTCCCCCTCCTTCCCTGAAACACATTTTCTGTCATACTAATACTAACTCTTTTTTTGGTAAAAACTCTGACAACAAGTACAGACCACTCCTTACCTGTTTGTATGAAGTGAATACCTGGTTACTTTTGGAGAAAAAAAAAAAAGATTCTGAAGTCTTACCTTGTGTGTTTTCTTTTTTAAAATCATGTATTTCTTAGAAGTCAGTTCTCTTAAACTGGCAAGCCTTTTGTACATTGCTTGTTTCTTTGCTTAGCTACATCTTTTGGGTTGAATTTGTTATTTATATCTTTTTATTTTATTGTATTTTATTGCTATTTAAGTAGCACTCAGGAAAAATAAACATACACCATGTCTTTATCTTGACCAATCTGTTGGGAGAAATAAACACGTCTTAGGTGCATTATACTTTCTATACAGAGATAAAAGTATCTGGAATTCAACTTCTGGGAATAGGATTTTTCTGTGGTTTCAGCAGTGATCACACTAGGCTCTCTCTCTCTGGTTACTTTAGCACACACAGAGAAATGTGGGTAGCTCAGTTTCATGCTTGCTTCAAAATCTATGAAGATAAATACGAGTTTATACTCATACTATGAACTTCCAAGCCTGATGAAATATTCTGAAAAAGTTACTTGAATACCCTTCCCACCTTATCCCCTGGTTAGAAACAAAAGCAACACAATGGCTTGGGGAATATATGGCCTGGCGAACAGGTACTAAACTAAAGCTCAAGAGACCCCAAACTTGTCTCTGCATCTCATCCTGAGTGGCCATCCGTAGAGTGGCCCTGGATTATTTGTTTCATCTTCCTGCACATTTACTCTCCCTTTGCATTCTTTGCCATTTTATCTTGTTAGATAGCTGGTTCCCAATAGCCCAAACTCCCCCTTCTTCTGTAGTTAGATGCAGGGCGGATGTTAGGAAATACAAAAATGTGGCATTTAAGCTATGGGACTGGGCATCCTGGGCTCTTTGTTCTGGCAGTGGAGACAGACTCGCTGCATTTAGCTTCTGGAAATGCCCTTGTCAGAAGTCTCCCTCTCTTGATTATACTGCTCTAAGAAAACAACGTAGGAGTAAGAGTTAGCTACCTAAAGCTAGGTCATCCAGTGTGCTCACTGTCTCCAGTCTCCACTGGATTCTGCATGCACAACTGTGATGCTGCTAAATATTGACAGTATTTTTCTCCCTCTATTCAGAAAGGGAATAGTTGTAGTAAAATTCTTCACTCCTTTGATTTTGTAGAGAAACACGTCTTCTCATTTCTGAGCTGTGAGTTTTTCCTGGCATGCAGAGCACAAAGGGCTGGCTGAGGGAAAGGGATGCACATCTCCCGTGCTACACAGAACCCTTCATAAAAAAGAAAAGCAGACACATTTTCACCAAAAAAGCACTTCTTTCACATTTTGTATCTCCTCCAGAAATGTGGTTCTTCAGCATTGTGGAGGCATGGTGAATTACTTCTGTTGTTAGACTGAAATAGAGATTGCAAAGTATGAGGATATCTTATGTGTGGCTGCTGAGGCTAGCAGGTAAGTGATGACCTTTCTGCTGTCAGGATCTGAGCTTGCGGTCACTATCTATGCTCATGTCCTCCAGATGGTGCTGGCGATATTATACCCTTGTTTGAACACACGTTTGTTACCCTGCCTGTATACTACAAGGAGACTGTCTTTGTGGAAGGTGTTCTCCAAAATCAAGAGCTTGAAGGCCAGATTCTCTGCCAATGTAAATCTGCACCTTTCCACAGATTTTTACCTCTACTTCAAGTGTGGCCTTATGAATCATCACCAGTGTTACTAAACATTAGAAAAACAAAACAACATTGAAAGCTTGGTCAAAAACCAGAGGCATCTATTACTATCCAATTTGGTGGTGGTCAGACCTGCTTGAGACTGTTGGTATCTAAAGTGGAGCCAGTGTGTGCAAAACTGCTGGTTTGTGTATAGCATTAGTATTGAAAATATACCATATACTTTGAATTATGAGGCATTGGAATGTGATCCCAAACCTAATCCAAACATTTCCTCGTCCAGCCATCCTGACTTGGAAAAGTTAATCATAAGGAAACAACTCCCAGAATGGACTCAGCCAGTAGCTGTCCTCTCAATAGGCTATGCTGGTGGCGTGAGACGTGGCTTTACGTGCCTTAGCGCTCYGACTGAAAGTAACTCCCTCCTCCTTTACTGTTGGGTGGAACAGGAGAAAATGAAGCAGAGAGTGCTAAAAGCAACATTGTATTTCGGATAAACATGCACAGCAAGCAAAGCTTTTTCAATTAGTAAAATGGGCATAAAGGAATAATCTTCTCCAACCAACTTCTTTAAAAGTAATGTGCTTTCTCCTTCATATTCTTCTCCTCCTTCCCATCCCTTTTTCCAATTTCTGCCACTCCATGGTACAGATAGGATTGTTCTTTGTTTCACCTACGTCTTGACTCCCTTTTCATTCCTTCATTTATATCTTAACTGCCTTTTTATTCCTTCATTGGGAACTCTGGTTCTGTTTTCCTCTGGTCTCAGTCTCCCTGCTTTTTTCTTTTTTCTCATTCATGGAGTGTGTCTCACCCTCAGCTTTTGCCCGTGCACTCATCCAGACCTGGCTTCAAATGTTCCTTTTCCCTCTGCTGAGGGCACAGAAGATCCCTAGGGATAGATTTGTCTGTTCCTTTTTCCTGCAGATAGCATCAATTTCTAGCTGTCCCCAGCCCTTTTCAGGTTGTCAGGGCATGGTTTGTGTCATGCTCTTTGTGTCCATCTTAGATGGTTTTAAGGTTCCTGTGATCTTTGGCTTTACCTGGTTTCTCTGAACACAGCAGTCCAGCATCCTGCATGCCGTGCCCTCGGGCCACCTTCCTGTAGAAGCAGCTGTTGGGGGAAAGCTGAGCTGTGCCAGCTCTGATACCTTTTAGTTAGGGTGGAAACACTTTCAAGAAATACATGGGAAGCATTTGGGAAATAAAGCTCATTTCACCCAATATTGTTTACAAGCACTGTTTCTCACTGCCAAGCAAATGGGAGCTGAACTCCAAAGCAGGTCTTTCAGGATCTGGTATTAGACCTTTTCTCAGTACTCTGAGGAGCAGCCGTAATAATGCTCCTCAATAATGCAGGGAAGTTACCCAGTTTGGACCAGTGAGGTTAACTCCTCACGGAGTTCAAAAGGGATCTGTAAAGAAGCACTGTCCTTTTGACATTAGCCCCACAATGTTTCCTGAGTTAAAAAATGAAAAGTATCTTGGCTATGCAGCTGAATGAGGGTGGGAGGAAGATAGTGTTTCAAGAGAAGGGTATTATTTTTTTCTTTATTTCTATGTCTGTGTTATAGTTATTAAACTCTAATAAACTGATCTCATTTGCACTGAATTAGGTTCTGTTGAAACTCTCACTTAAACAGTTAAACAGATTTTGTTTTGGCAGCAGTCCTTATAATTCCCAGAAAGAAGGATCTGAAGCAAAGCCCAACGTGTAATAATTTCAAGCAACTGTTTTAAGAAAACCCAATCTCCTTTCTAATCTATAAAACAGATTCCCTGTGACATTTTTATACAACTGAAGTTTCCTTTTTTAAAAAAAATCTGGGAGTAAATTACCTTTTTCACCTTGAAATAGAAATCACTCAGCATGAAAAGAGAGTGGGTATATTGTATGCTGCCAAAATCAAATTTCTATGTACGTAGTTAATCTCAGCTAAAAGTGCAAAAATAAGATAGTGGAAGCCTCTTTTCAGCTTTAGATTCAAGTGTCCCTTTCCACCTCTGTCTCACATTTGCACTGTCTTTAGAGGCAAATTCTTCTTCATATTGTAGGCAAATTCCAGCTCTGTGCAGGAGGCTAACCTAAGGCCTGTCATACTGCCTAAATCCTGTCTAAATCCACATTGTGGACAAGGAATTCTTTCAATAGACCTTTTGTTTGCCCACTGAATTTTACCTTGAGTTGACACTGTGTGCCTGAGACTGTGGTTTGACCAAAGTGTACAGCAGACTAAAATTTTGTATTCCATCCACAGAGTGTGCTACAGCAAAGTACCTGAAAGTACAAATACAAAGTACGTAAGATATTTACAATATTTACAGCATTTGCACCTATTCTTCCGGTAAAGTAATGAGAATTGAGAAAAAAGGAAAATAATGTAGCTGTTTCTCAGTTGCTAACCCCAGTCCATGTAGATTATTAAACATGTATTAGAAGTAATTTTGAGGAGTTGTGCTTGTACTCTTATGATGGCCTTTTTGAATAGTTAGAAGGTAAGGATAGTTTCACATATAGGTAAGTTTTTTATTTAAATACCACCTTACTTGTTTCTTGTGTAATTTAAGCTTAATGCTTCTCATATGCATGGTATCTTTCTGATTTTAACAGCAGTTGAAGCATACTCACTCTTTAGTGACAGAAATAACTCCTGTGTTTTGTATCTCAGATTTACATGCCAGCCAGGTGCTCTGTTACACTAAGTCAGTTATTTGACCAGGTATTCCAGAGTACTATGATCGCAATATACAGTGACTGAGGTGTTTATCCAGAGTTGAAGTAAGTGCAAAATCATAAATGCCGCAATGCAAATCCAGGTAAAGTCAATAGAAAGCTTCTTATTAGTTTCAGGATGCTTCAAATAATAAGAAAAATGCAATGGATGGATCTTAAATGAAATTATGAGCAAAGCTGTGTCGAAAGTATTGTTATAAACTGATTTTTAAAATAAAAACTTTGTGTTCTGTAATGTTGGGAGCGCTTTCCACTTTATCATGCTCATTTTTAATAGCAATTCTGAGCAGAAATTCATTGGTGCAAGGAGATTTTCTACAGTTGGTACAGTGCAATCCCATTGTTTGGAATATGCAATCTATTTAGCTAACTGACTGACATCACAATTAAGCGAAAAATTTTACAACATAGGAGCTTGACTGACACATATATTTTCCCTCATATTTCAGAAAATTAAAAGATTAGTAACTTTACATGCTTATCAACTGGTTAATATAATTTATATGTGCACCGCAAGGCTAAGAGAAATTAGCATGCCAATTCCCTAAAATAAGAACAAAATCAAAATGCTGGCACACACTCTTGGTGGCTTTCATGTCGTTGTTGCTGCTTTGATTTTAAATTACATTATATTGTTAATTTTTTCTCATCTCATAGGAACTCCTCAGGAGATTTTTTTTTTGGCCCAGTTTTGTAAGGCAATTAAGAATTTTTATGATTATGCTGTATACATGTGTGTGTACGATCAGTGTTTTTGTGTATCTATATGTGATTCCTTCCCCATTGACTCCAGATTCTGTTGCTTAGTTTTTAATGGATTTGATAGGGAGATGTGTTTCAAAAATGCTAACTGCTTCCAGGAAAAAGTGGACTGTTAAGATAGTGAAGGGACTTGCAATCACAACCCACAGTGAGGGAAGGCTAATAAACGTACATTTTATATAGCACTGCCCAGGAATCTGCACAAGATAAAATTTGGTGCTCCCACAACTGTTCTTCTTATTATAATAGTGATAGTAAAAGCTGATAAAAGCTATTTGCCCTATTTTCAGAATAAGAAACATCAGAGAGTATCATGGAGCTGAAAGTGGACAATACTATAGTCAGGTTTCTTCATGCGCTGATTGATTTTGTGTGATGCAAGTAGTCTACTGGAAAAAAAGGAAACTGGGAAATGTTTAGCATGTGTTATCACTATGACACTTGTATTACAGTTTTATATGACTGAATTGTTCTAGTCCAGAGGAATTGTAAGCAGGCTGCTTGAACCCTTTGCTTCAGGATCCGAAGTTCATGAGATGTATTAGGAATCTTTCCATTGACTTCATCAGTCTTTGATTCAGGCCCTGTTTACACTATATATTAACAAATTAGATTCACATGTGGATTTTCAATAAATGGCAAAAATGAATACTCGATCTGTTATATTCCAGGAATTAAAGTGCTATTATATCATAACAAAGAATGTCAAAATAGATGAACTACATACACTGAGCAATACTAGCTCACTAATTTGTTTCCAGACAATTTATTTTTAAAGGTTATGCAGGTTTACTTTAAAGGTTACCAAAGCTGAGTTTAAAGCTAAGCCAACACCTTGTGTAGCTTTTGCAGTGACAGTCATGGTGATGTCTGGGTAGCGTGGGGATCCATTCACCCCCCATGAGAGGATTCTTCAGTTCATCCTTGGGAAAAGGTTGGATGTGTCAGATGGAAAAACCAACCATAGGCAGGACTGAGAGGAGGAGAAACTCATAAAATCACCATAGAATCATAGAATGGTTTGGGTTGGAAGGGACCTTTAAAGATCATCTAGTCCAACCCCCCTGCAATGAGCAGGGACGTCTTCAACTAGATCAGAAACTCATGGTGCACGTCTTCCTGTGCTGTCACAAGAAATTCATGGCAGAAGTCCCAAGCTGGTGGTGACAGCTCAAGCCCCTCAAAACTTTTGAACAGGATGTGAAGGTTTCGCTGTCCTTGAAGAAATGCTTGCGAGGTTCGATTCCCATGTCTCTCATTAGGAGGAGTTTCTGTAACTGGCAGGGCAGGTTGTTCCCTGCCCTGCCTCAAAGCGAATCCACTTACTCTGTGACAAGTGGCATTTGTGTCTTGGTTACGATTTTGGAACAGAGGAACTACTTGTGTGCAGATTGTAACTGAAAGCATGCTGAGCATAGCACATAACAGAAAGGTTTCATGTAGACCGTTCAGAGATTCTTCTCAATGAGGCCTTGAACAACACTGTCCCTTAGCAGACAGGTACTGATGATACAGATGTACCTGTCATACCTAATACAGCAAAGTACAGTGCATGTAAGTATGCTGATATCTGCGAACCCAAGCCCAGAAGTGTCTGAGTCCTGAATACAGACGGGTCCAGGACTGAACTGCTTGAGGTCTGCCCGCACGCTTATTGCTCCCCGTGTTGGCATCATGCTGTGTGTGCTGTGCCACTGGTGTGGCAATACAGGATTTCCCACTATTGGGGTATTTCACATGATGTCAATGTAAGGATTTGAGTATAACTTATATGGCCATGCAGCTAAGTCGCATCTCATTTAACTCTCCCTTTTAAAAGGGGATAAGTTATTAAGGATTTGTTTTGCCAGGCAATCAGAATCTCCTAGTTTTCCATTTTGTATGTGTTAATATAAAATGTTATCCCAGTTGAGCAGTAAATTAGAAGTGAATATGGTATATGAGTTGACAGGTACCGTCTAGAGAGAAAGACTGAGCTGACCAAAGTATATTACATCCAATTTAGCTAAAATGCAAGGAATCTCCCCTTAACTTTTTGGATTTGGTTTTCAGCCATTGGATGCATTTGCAGTAAGTCTACATAAAAAGCTGTATAAAAGACGAAGGTCATTTCCAAGTGACTAAACTGCATTTGTGCAGAAGACTGTGTGATTGTGCCTGTAAAATGATAAAAGATATACACTGCTCAGCATCAACACCTTGCATGTAGCTGGTGTAGACTTTGTTTCATGTCTGTTGGTCCTCTATCAGATCTGTTAATAAACAACTGAAAGAAGCTCATCAAAACAGTGTGTGGGACCAATTGAAGCAGCTTCAATTTCACCACTTAAAGTTTCATTTTTAAAATGTGAAATAAAGAGTCCCATTTCCTTTTGTTTGTATTAAGAACTGACTCTACGCTGAGACAGAGTTAAATTTCCCTTGTAATTTGAGACAACATTAAAGTAATTCAATAACTGTCTCGTAAAGAAATATATATATATGTATGTATTAAGATATATATTCATATAAACATATGTGTGTATCTATTAAAATCTTTTAGCAGTTCCGCACTGGTGAAACTTCTGGTGCTCTTCTTTGTTAATACTGCTTTCTTTGAGGACTTGCATGATTCCCTTTTTACCCCATGAACTTATGATATGCTTTCCCATACCTCATGTTCCTGTAGTAAAATTACTGGGAAATGTTTTTTCTCATCAGAATATGGTTTGTCCATCTTTGCTCTTCTTTCTCTCTGTTTTCAAACCACCTGGTAGAAAAATTAGTAGAGATTACGATTTCTATCTTCTTTAACTGGACTTTTCCCCACTAATCTTTGTATTTCAGATCTCACCTGAAGTCACGCAAATCTTTAGCCATCTGCACCTGGAGATAGTCCCATAAGGCTTAAAAACCTATTCAACACATAAACGCCAATACACGGTTCGGGAAGTTTGAAACCTATTTCAGGTCTTCTTGATAAGTGATCATGTAAATGATGAAAAATCATACAGGAAAAGATTAGATTCCTTTGCTGAACATTGCCATAACATATTTGTAATATTTTCTATTTAAGCTTACTCCTGTTCTGCAGCTGTAGTGCCATCTTTTGCTTTTACAGAAGAAAACCAGGATCAAGTTTATTCTTTGCCTCCTTTCCTGTGCTGGAAGATTTAGCATTGACATATGTCAAATGGGTTTGTTTTACTTGTGCTGACTAGGAGTGCGTTTTTTCCACAATGTGACAATTTAATAGAGTTTCTTGTGATTGAAATGATAATGAGTATTTGTAAAGCCCACACATTTCTTTTTGTAATAAAAAAGGGTAATGAGGGCATGATATAGCACATGGTCTGTGTGGAAAGAGTAGTGGAAGAATGCAGCATGTTAGCTGGCTTGATTGAAAAACAGTGCTGTTCACACATTCAGTTCTTTACCTTTAGGGCATTTGGTCCATGGTATTGGTAGTTTAATATTAGCATCAAAGCCTTTAAGTCTGACAAGCCCCTAGATTGCAAACAAAAAGTCAGGTTTGGAATACTGAGCTATGGAATTAAATACATACCATCTCCCAAATCTTAGGCAGTGATTGCTTCTCCTGTTTAAGGACTGAGAACCCTTGCATAGATTTTAAAATCCTAGAGCAACTGTGGCACAGTGGAAAACAGTTCCCAATTGTTGCTTTTTTTTTATTATTTTCTTGGCTGACTGGAAATAAATCTGAATTCACATTCCATGGGAAGGACTTCTTAACAGCATCAACAGCAATTATACTTATTTAAAAACAAAGTGGAAAAAATACATTTCCGAATTTTTCAAGGAATTTGGAAAAGTCAACATGACCTTTAGTTTCATTCTATAAAACATTTCCAAGGCTTACCAAGTAAGGAACTGGACAGCTGGAAGAGCGGTAGCTCCCAGGGATGCTGGGGCCATGGGCTCCAAGCTGTCTGCCTGGCAGCCCTCCCGCAGCCTTCATATCCGGATGCCTGGGGAGCCCGGGATCCCGAATGTTAAGGAGCCAGGAGCCTGGGACCTAGGTCTCCTAGGAAGAAGTATGCTGGAACCCCAAGCTAGACCTCCCAACATGCCTCTCCAACCTTAGGGTGCTGGAGAGCTGTAAACCCAGAGAGCCCATGGCCCTGAGAGGTCAAAAGCCACAATTTCCAGACTCCCAGATCGTGAAACGGACAGCCGAGGAAACGGGCACCAGGAGGGCTGGCCTGCTGGGGCGTGGTGAGAATCTGAAAAATGTTCTGCTTTTGATGAATCCCCATTTGCTGAAAAAAAAGTGCTCTTTGGAAAATTTCTGGGCAGCTGTAATTCTTCTGCTGCTGATGTCCTTTCAGATAATTTTATTTTGAGGTATAAAAGCTAAAAGCTGAACCTGTGTTGATTTTGGTCCGAAGGTTGCAAACTAAAACAGAGGAAGATTGGGAAACCTCCTCAAAGAATGCATTTCTGCCCTGACCTTGTGTATAGATCTCCCCACTGAAACTAGTTATGAGTTTAGTGTTTAATGATATCAGCATGACACTAACAACGGGAGATCTGTCTGCTATATACCAGTGAGGGTGAGATTGGAGGAAGGAGACTGGGCTTACTTCATGAGAGATTTGGAAAGTTGCTCATATTCCATTGCTGCAGTTACTTTTTTTGGTAACCGCATGCTTAATTGTAGTTAAGCATTACACTAATGAGACCGCTCACACCAGATTTAAGCAAGTGTACCATGTTTTCAGGTTTAAGGCTTACAGGGGTATCCCAGTTTCAGCATCTATGGGATGGCAATGTTAATTATCAGTTATGTTCCTTGCAAGAAAGCAGGTTGTGTCAAGTCATGTTAATGAAGTGCTTTGAGGTGCTTTTATGGGACATTATAATCTATTCTACTTCATCCCCACTGTTGTACTGTCTTGCACAGAAAACTTATGTGAACTAATTTTAGCCATGGCCTTGCATTTGTAATGAGAAGTACGTGTACATATAGTAGAGGCCACTACTTGGCCCATTTACCTCTAGTGGTCATTCGTTTTGATTCTGGGCTGAGGAGTCACTATGCTTTATTTATTCTTTTGGCCTCTGGTATTTTTGCTGCTCCAGCTTATTTTTTATTTTTATTATTTCTTAGTCTCCAGTGGACTGGAATACAAACTCTGCAAATTCATCAGGTTATAATGGATGGCCAAGAATGATTAATGTCATGTGTTAGTTTTGGAGTGGTTTTGGATGTAGATATACTGCAGACTGTGGTGTTTTGTGGAATTTTAGATTGAAGTGCTGCCTGTCTGTGTCCTCCACATATTGTTTGATGGTTGTAGCTGATTAATCACATCTATTGCAGCTCTCACGTTAGGGGGATTTGAACAAATCATGGACTTTTTCCTTTTTTCCCCTTTTCGTAGTGCCACAGGACAAAAATACATTTGAACAAAATGTTCATTCTGTCCTTTATGTGTCTTTGAAAGGTAAGATTAATTGACTGTGTTTGCTATTAGTACATTTCAAGTTGGACAAGTCTAATAACTAAGCTTACTCTGTAGGCTTTACCTATTCTATTAAGGGCAAAACCTGCAATCCTTATTTCCTTCAGGATCCTTACTGAACTTTATGGAGATATTGAGGCAACTGAAGGAATTATATCAGATCTTTAGGCAASACTAGGGGTAGAAATGGTGCCTATGTTTTGGGGGAAGCACTGTGTGCAAGCTGAAGGTTCCCATTTTGGTATTTCCTAAATCTTCTTTGCTTTCTCTCTTACTGTATATTAGATGTTGTTCCTTTTCCTATTGTTTGCCAGGTAAATGTTTATGGGGAGCTACAAGTGAGTGCTTTTCACTATAGTTAGATCCTATTGTCCCTGAGGCAGACAGGCATCTTCTGTGTGTCTATTTATCGCTTATCAGGGCAGAAGAACTGGCAGTGGAAGAATTTACTGCTTTTGTAGAACAGTGAAAAAATATGGGTCAAAATTTCCACGTGTTTACTCCTTCTGGTAATTTCCTATTTCTGTATTTAAACACCTTAACACCAGTGACCTTTTTCAGAGATATTGGGTTCTTCAGCTCTTATTGGCACCTGTGGTACTATGGAGAGCTTATAAACATCTCACACTAGCCTACTTTTATGTGTTGGGTATAGGAACCCAATTTTAGACACATTTTTAAAACTCAGAGTCCATGATACTGATAATTCAGGAGAATTATTATTGTAGGGCAGAGATTAAGAACTTTGTCAAACTAGTTTTTCCAGTGAGAAGAAATTATGCCAAGTCAGATTTTTGTTTGTTTCTCTGTATGTATTTAATATTTCTGACTCTGACAGGATGTTGCTTTGGAACACAACCCAGGCCTTTTCTCATGGTCCATTCTCCCTATTTGCTCTAAGCAGTATAAATGATAAGGCACACGTAGAGCTTTTGAAGTCTTCTCTAGTGGCCCCTAGATGTAGATATTTTAAAATCCTAAAAAGGAATGCATTGTAAAAGAGCTTAAAGGGCATTTGCACTCCTATAATAAGGAAAGTCTTGTTTTTTTCCTGGGATTAGTGGCTTTATATAGATGTATCCAGAACTGTGGGGTGACATACTGCTTAATGTTCACATGGCTGTCAGTGTGAACACATGCAAAAGGAAGGGAAAAATAAATATTAGCAATTAAAACAACAAACTCTTTATAGCCAGTGAATGTTTTTATGATCACTATAATTTTTTTCATATATCCAGTTTTCACCCTATATAAATTAACTAAAAAGACCTATTCTGGAGTACAATTAAGCATAGCTTTGCAGCATAGCCTTGCAGTACCAAATTTTGTCTAATGTATGTATTTAAGTCACATAGGTTATTGTTAATTTGCAGAAGAAAACATAAAAAGAACTTTTTTGATTTGAGATATTTTTGTGATATATTCTGGGAGATATTTTTGTCCAAGTGGGAGGCACCTGAGTTTACCACCTTAAGTGCCTGGTAAGGTATTTCTAAGTGTCCTTTGAATCTACATATATAATTATTTGCTTGACTAAGACCTTGTATTTCTATAGTGCTCTGAAGATGATCTGTTCATGCATAGACACCTTCTTGTCTTGAATCCCAAGATCCTTGTTGTCCCATGAGCATGGCATAAGCGGAACCTGCATAGTGAACAGATTAATTTTCTTTCCTACCCTCAGGACATCTCTGCATTCCTAGTCTGTTCCTTAAATAATATATTAAGATCTTTTTGACATAGCTTGTTGCTCCCATAATCCCATTCTATTTTTGGACCTTAGCATTGCTAAATTTTAAGCAGAGTCATCACAAGTAACATCAGCAGCGTGGTATATATTGTTCTAAATTCAAGTGAAATAACATTTTAAAAATATTTTCCTTAGATATTTTAGGTATTTCTATTTTACAAACAAAAGGTGATGGATTATATTACAACTGGACATGAAATGTCCTCCTCATAGAGTTTGGCTTTATGCTCTCTTTATTTAAATCAGTCATTTTGAAAAGAATGATGAATGGTAGAGTTCATGTTTACTGATCTACCAGAGATTTTTTAACAACTTTGGCTTCAGTTAAAATGTGTGAGATATTAAATTTTAATGGCTTTTTAGATTCAAAGGGATATTGGAAAAGAACAGATTATTTGTGCTGGAAGAGCTTTACTCCTGGTTTCTGAGAAACACCCCCTCACCAATGCTCTCCAACCCTGGATAAATCCATTTTTTCTTCTTGCCTATTTTATGAACTACCTCCTACACATTACTGATTGCCTGCCTGTGTGGTATATAAAGGCACAGGCTTTGTATAGGTTATAGGCTGCCTTAAGGCKCAACATTTTTAAGGGAAGTATTTCTTAGATGCCAACATCCAAATGTAGGCATGGTTGTCAAGAAATTATAAGGTTGTATAGGATGCTCAGCCTTTTAGTTGGTTATTGCTAAGCATCCAGACTTGAACATATTGACCAGAATACATTTGAGTTGATAGGAATATGCAGTCACAAGCAAACTTTTGGAAAGATTGTTTGGAATGATTTTGATTTTGAATGTCCTGTTTGACAAACACTGGAGGTCCTTGATTTTCAGAAATTGTATTCTGTGGAAACCAGGCTTCTCTAAAAGTGTTTCAAAAGGGCATGCAAGGTCCCTTATCTGAAATTTCAGCACTGAAATTATTGGCTGTTGGTTTTGGCCAAGAATTATTTTAAACTATTGATTATAAATGCAAAACAGTACTATGATCTTTGTGAAGATAGCATTTATTTCCATAAAAACAAATGACATATTTTGCATCTGCTCTTACAAATGAAATCCAACTCTCCATTTACCTTCACCTTGAAAACAACACTTTCTCTCTATGTAAGAAGTGTTTGTAATCAAGGTAAAAGACCAAGAAAGAACATCATTAGTCAGAGTCTAAAGTATCAAGATCAGCAAATTATCTCCAAAGAAAGAACCTAAATGATTTGATTTCTTTGATCAGTTTATTTTGGTTTGCTCTGTTGAAAATCATTCAGAGTTTCATGAAGTCAGAGAAATTAGCTGAATTGACTAAAAGTCTATAAGTATTTTTATGTTCGTGTGCGTGTATCTGAACTTGGGAATGAAAAAAAAAGGCAAACGGTTTATTGTCATATTGTCATTAAATGCTGGATTCTTAAGATGTTAGAAGACTAGAAGGTCAATACTTAGTTAAGATCCCAAAGATTAGCAGAGTGAGAAGCATGAGTTACATTTTTCAGCTTTCTGCACAATATAGTTGGAGTCAATTGCCAGTGGCCTGGCCTCATCCCTTTGGGATTTTTGATCTATTTCCAAACCCACTGCACAGTCTTGCAGTCTTTGAACTATACCAGGCCCCAGGCAATATTAACTCCTACTTCTGAGCAGCAAAGTTGATATTGTTTAAGAACATCTTGCAGCCTCCAGATAAACAATACCTCATAAGTCCTAAAAAGAGGGGTACATTGTGATGACTGACTTAAGGAAAAATACAATAAAGCTTTAAATAAAACAGGAATTGCTGGAAACCCTCCATGTGTGTAAATTTTAAAGCCCATTATACCTTACAGAAATGACAGCATGCATTGGAATTACTGTCTGTAAACTCAGGACTCTTGTTTATCCTTTAAATGCATCTGATGTGACCAAAGAAGGATTAAACATGTCTTTACTTGCGTTACTGTTTCAGATGTTTTGGACTGAATTATCTTTTGGCAACACTGACATTTATTAGGACTCTTCGGTCTCACTTACTTGATGACTTGCTTAGTACATACCTTTGTTCTTTTCTTTCTCTGTGTGCTTCTTATTAAGTTGTCAACAACAAAACTCTAGGAGGTATCTGAAGGCAAGGACTTTTTTTTTGTCAACATAGTGTTTCAAGGGAAAAGAAAGCTATACCTTTGTTTATGATTCATCTTTGTTTTCCCATGATCAGCATTAAAAAACCCTGCAATTTCAGAAAGAAAAAATGAGAAAAGTTTAGGCTTCATGTTGTTATTCAATACCAAAATTGCCAGGGTTTAAATTAATGCATGAGCATCTTTAGGCTGGAACTGATTGGGAAATTCCGGTGAAACATTTTTCATTGGAAAATGTCATTTTGGAAATTTCTTGTTAAAACCCCAAAGCTTTTCATGGAGATGTATACTTGTAGATGAAGCCGTCAAGGAGAAGATTTCTGGATCAAATGAGAACAAGATGGATGGCATAAGCTGTTACCATAACATAGTAGGCTAGTGGCCTGAATGATGTAGACCCTGGGATACCTCAGTATAAGTCTCTCCTTCCCTCACTGAAAATGCATAGGCACTCTCTTGTCTCTTGATTTTTTGTTTCTTTTTATTTTTCTTCCTTTTTTTTTTTCTCATAAAGTTTGGAAATATCTCAATGTACGTCTCAGTCATGGTTACCATGACATTATCCTGATTTTTCCTCTCATGATATTTCCTTCTCAGCCTGACTAATTAGCCTGAGTAAAACATTCCTCTAATGGGGATACGCCATTTCCATTAATCATCCTGACTTCTTCAGCTGCAGCGGGGTAGCCTGTCTGTCAGTACTCCACGGAGTACAGTCATGCCCTGAAAGTCCGGTGCCTTTTCCAGCTCTGGACATCTCCTGGCCCTTTCCTGTTGTTGTGTGCACGGGATACAAGGCAGGTTCTGGTCACTGCGTCAAGGTATTTCAATGGCATTTGGATGTTCATTTCTTGTTGTTGACTCTGTCATTGGCATATTTGAGATCCAAATGTTTTGCAGTCTGGGTCAAGCTGCTTTCACAAGAAAGAGCTCCAGCAGCTGTGCTGTCTGGCCAGAGGCAGCAATTAAGAGCTTGTGCAGCCATACCCTTCTTCCCTAACCTGGGTCTGATTAAGCCCAAAGTGAAGCCCAAGTGAAGTCATCCTTTGCCATCATCTAACGTTAGGAGAGGCAATGCCCTGGCAATGACTCCACTGTAAATCATGTGGATGCATTTGAACATGGGGGGCTGTTTCATTTTGTTGATGTCAGGGAGAAGCGTTTGGCTGTGTGGCAGGGGACGAAGCTCCCGCCTGTTTGCTCTGCACCAGCGCCGCAGGAGGGATTGCTCCAGCAGAGAGGCAAAGGGCACAGCACTTTAAAGGGATGAGTGATACAGTCCCCTCTGCCCCCCATCCTCCCCCCCATACCCCAGCAGCTCAGGACATTGCTCCCCCACTGCCAAAACAATAGCTCTGGTGTTTAAATCTGAAGCCTGTTTTTATGCTCAGAGGTAAGTGGATGAGCAAATATTGCTGTGGGTGAAAAATCCCTTCTGTCCCCCCAGCTTTGTCCTGAGCTCACAGTTGGGGGATCAGTCTACCTGAGATGTAGATGACTTATACAATTGTATTAGGGTTGCCATCCTTTGTGCTATGCTAACTTGTTTTGCGTTTTGGCTTCCTACCACCTTTTTCTCCTAGTGAGACTTTTTTTTTTCTATTTCAGGATCAGGTAAGAATACATTAGATGGAAGCTTCCTTATTGCAGATATTTAATCCTAGAAATATACATCTTAACAACTAATGAAACTGACACAATGGATGTAGTGCAGTACTTCAGGATTTACATAATGGTTTGGTTCTTAAAATGTCTTTTCTGAATTTCTTAGTAAGTACAACTTCAGGGCCTGACCACAATACCTTTCCTCTGAGATGAGGTAGTACTTTACTGTTCAGTTGGTAGGCTTTGCACACCCTGCAAGGTCTGTCCTCTTTAGTAAGACAGCCTGTACTGCAAATATCTCTTCCTGAATAATGCCAGCTATGTCATGAAGTGCTGTCTTCCACTGCACTTCTTGTGCAGTGCTCTGTTTTGTTTTGTTATAGATAAAATAAGTTAGAGACAAAGTCCCCACCTAAATCTTCTTCACCCTCAATTCACCCTTTGCAATTGGAAACAAATTTAAAGATTCTGTAATGCAAGTATTTGGGCAAAGCTGACATCGTGGGAAAAGGTAAGATCTGCTTCCTTTTCCTCATTTTCACCTGCCTGTTGCCTCTAAAATAATAAATGAACCAGAAGAGTGGTGCAACACATGGTTAGTAACATACCTGCCTAAAATGTGCTAATACTAAAAAAGTGCTAATACTGTGAACTGGCTCTGGATGGGAACCAGAAGACAAGCACTGTTGAATTTTCTCTTGGCTCTGAAGCACAGCTACCTCTACATTCTTGGTAACTCATTTGGACCAGTTGTCTGTGCTCCCCTTGGTTATAAGCCATTTTCCAGCGGTGCTAGAAGGGCTTGAGCAATTAATGTTTGGAAAGCAACAGAGATCAGAACTGCACATTTYGTATTTGTCATTGGACTAAATTAAGTGATTTTCTGAAGTAATGACTGCGGAATTTGGTTTTACACTGTCACCTTGTATTTAAAATGTAAAAAAAAAAATCATAGTAAAAAGTCCCTGCAAACTTGCCCATAAAGTACATGCTGCCTGTTTTGTAACATACGAGAAACACAGATTTGAAGAGCACTCTAACTACTGGATACATTTCACCTGCACAGTGGAGTTGAATTAATGACTGTCTTCTAACTGACCTCAGGGATTGCTGAGTGAGATATTAGTAGAATATGCACTTGTTCCCTAAAAAAGTTGGAACAGGGAACTTATACCTGTATTGCAGTATCTAAAGAGTGAACACTTGTGTGCCTCTGTACAGTCTCTGTGTTACCCAAGAGGAACAGAGCGTCTATATCTGACCTTGGAGTTCTGACATGAACTTCAGAAGAGGCGTTCAGGTGAAAGGGGGATATCTCTTAGCCAAGTAGGTCTAATGTTTGAATGTGTTTAATAAATCTTGCTTAATCAGGAAAATCAGCTGATGTATAGTTTTGTAGCTGGTATTGAAGAAGGTACACTACTGTGATATGAAGACATGAGGTAAAACACAGAAAAATTAAAGAACATGCAATTCAGAGAGTAAGTGCCTTTTTACATCATAAAGTGAAGATGAACATCAAAATCATATCATATAAATAGGTATTTATCTTCCTCTTTCTCCCTCTGTAAACCGAGTACTGGCAAGTGCATGTTTATTTCTGTCTGAATATCAGTAGTATTCTGTTTTCAAAGCCAAGTCCAAATACGTCTTTTTTCTCTGCTCTCTTGTTCCCACTGTCATGTGTCATGAACTATACTTTTAAAAAAGATGTAGGGCACACATGGGACAATATAAAGGAGTATATAAGGAAGCAAGTAATTTTACATGACCTTTAATGATATAAATTTGGTAGGGACTACATGTAGTGCGTCTATTTACTCCAGGGATTAGTTACTCTCATTATGCAAACAGTGCAATGCTGAGAAGCTGAGTCATTGAGGAAATGGGGCAGGTTTTGAAAACTGATCCCTTGCCATTGACGTACATGTGAGAATATAAATGTTTTTGTTTTACGGGAATAGAACATCTTAATGAAAGGAGTCGGAAGGAAATCCAACACAATCAGTAGTACACATCACATTCATTTTCTGCGTGGCTGTCCAAGGAACTCAACACGTACCAGTTATTTTAATTATATGTCAAGAGCGCCATTCAGACCATATTCTGTTACCTATTAAAAATGGTATGTTCTGAGATGCACCCCTCCCACTTTCTCTTATTCAAGCAGGAAAATTAGGTCACTGGGTAGCGAAGCCCACAACCACAGCTTCTTATGTGCCTGCCTGTGAAAAATGCAGGCTTCTATGAGACTGCACTTCTACCAGCTGAGGGTTTCACATTTGCCAACAGGCTGAAGGCATAAACAGACTTTTCTGGGAGGAGATAGTAATACGCACAGCAGTTAGTAGACTGTTTTCTGAATGGAATAGCCAACATGATTTTAAAATACAAATATCAGCCATTACAAATACTAATTCCCCTTTCTATATATACACTCTGAGGAACTTTGCGGCAAAAGAAAGGGAAACAAAATAGCAAAAGACTCTTAACAAAGTCCCTGGGAGGTTTCAACCGCTTTGAGTTTTAGCCCCAGTTCAATGGAGAACTTAAACACATGCATTAAGTTCGCTTTTTTGGAGGAGGCAATTGGAAAGCATCGCATTCCTTTGCCCACTTCTGGTCAGTCCTCCCAAAAGCACTACGTTCCCAGTCGCAGGATATGTTGCAACAATTTTCAGCTTCCCCAGATAGACACTGCCTGAGAATTTTGTGCCAGCACTTGCAGCAGCAGAAGTGGCTGAATTGCCACTGGATGAAAGATAGAGAAGAAAAAGCTTAGTCTGGCAAAAGCCTGCTGTCAATATGCAAGTTAAGATAAAATATGCTTTACAAGAACAGTTAGGCAAAGAATAAGAGAGGAATCAGATATTCTGGATTGATTTGTTTAATGGCTTTAGACAATGGGCCTCCTTTACATTTTCTGTTTTCCAAGGGCTTCATTTTAAAGCTTTTAAAACGATTGAAGGACTTTCAGGGATTTTTTTTTTCTTCATAT
Organism: Phoebastria nigripes; assembly: GCA_035582835.1. Taxonomy (NCBI): domain Eukaryota; kingdom Metazoa; phylum Chordata; class Aves; order Procellariiformes; family Diomedeidae; genus Phoebastria; species Phoebastria nigripes. The sequence goes on along the minus strand of JAYKAV010002933.1, from coordinate 1,570,644 downwards.
AATAGTGGGAAAAATGACCAAAATGTCTCAGTGGTTCGATAGAGTGAGACACAGCCTGAGACTGCTGAAAATACTTTTTCCAGAAGAAAATGTAATTTTTTTCCCCAGTGCTTTGTACTCCTCTTGTTTCATTAAAAAAAAGGATTTTTGCTTCCTTTTCTCCTCTGTAGAAATACTTTTTTGTTATCTCTACCCTATTCTGTACTGTGCAGCATCAAACTGTAGATTATTTTGGATTAAATCTTATTAAAATAGCTATCTATTCCTGATGCTTTTGTCCAAGCTTGTGCAAGGATTCGGCTACTAAGCAAAGAAGGTAGGGAAGCACTCCCAGTTTGCTTTGAGGACCTTGATGTGGAATATGCATGGCCAATGGAAAACTGAGATCACGATTGTGGCTTCATGGGGCTGGTGGTTTTCATGTGGGTTTCAAATCTTCTGTCACTTTGCATACAGGCTGTAGCCTTTAAATCAGCCAGAAGGGCAGTGCCAGGCCACCCCTCTCTCCTTGCATGGAAACGATCCTGGCCCTGCGGCTCCAGGAGAGGACCTGGCAGTGCTGGCTGATCTGCTTGCCAGATTTCTCTATCCAGGGACAGCAAGGCATGAAAGAAAGGAGGACCTCTCGCAAGCAGTAGAACAGAATTGAATTAAAGCTATTTAGCTTTTGTGGAACACAGGCAGTGATGCTGATACCCATATGTTAAGACCATAATGATTTATGGACTTTCTACTGTGATCCCATTGACATTTGCAGGTGAAAGATCAGGCCTGAAACAATGATCTCTCATACTGATATTCAGAAAGGACTTCCCAGAGCAGCCCAGCCCATTGTTGGCTTTAATGACAACAGTTTAGGAAAAGATGAACTCTCTATTGTGCTCTGAGAGCCTCATCCAATGTCCATGGAAGTCATTCCTCTCCGGAAAAGAACATCAAAAAAAAGATATTCCCTTAGTTTCACCTGTTCCTCGCTGTTACAATGGAGATCACTTTCCTTTTAGGTCTTGGCCTACATGTTGTTCAGGTCTATTTTAGTAGAGGAACAGAATTGTTTTATAGATCGTATATGCAGAAGCAGACTATGGTAAAGCTGACTTTTAATCTGTTGGTCCCTGTTTGCAAATTAGCCCTGAGGGATGGATGCAAAGCAAATATGGAGCCAGTAAGTGGCTTATATAATTTTTAAAGTTATCATGGTAATTGAGAAAGAATTCAAGAGTGGAGCAGTGCAATGGAGGAGAGAGGTTGTGCTCCTCTGAACACGAGAGCAGCAATAGCTGGTAGTTCCTATGGAGAATCTGGCTAAGCAGAGCTTGCTCTACACAGCTTGTGGCGATATCTTCAAAGAAGATATTGTATTTTTTGAATAAAGTGATTTCTGACTAAAATTTGACATGAATCAGGGACAAGACAGACCTTGGAAAAAGCATAAGACTTTTAAAGAAATTTAACTGCTGAGTTCTGGGCTACACAGATGGGCAGGCTACATACTTACATATTTATTGCTTATCTTTTAGTGATGTGAATCTGCAGAATGTACCAAGGAATAAGGTCGTGAAAGTGTTGAATGATGGACTAGCTGGCCACAGGCTGAGATAATGTACACTGGAGGAACAGAAACTCTTAGAAACAATCTGTAGCAGAATTAGACCATTTCTGAGAAACAAAAACCAACCTTGGCCTGGTAGTTGCTGCATCTTCCAGTAGGCCTTTCACATTGTATAATGTGTAAGGGATGCAGGTAAAGCTGGTGGTGATTATGCTAACAGGACAATATATTTCTTCCAAACAGTGGAAACTGCCTCTAACCTGAACAGAAAAGCCTCTTCTTCAGCTTTGAGTGTCTACAGAAGTGTGGGTAAAACATTTATCTATAACCTAAATTCCCCTCGAAAATTTCGTTTTCTCTTGAGGTGGTTATGTCAATGTTATTTCACTACTTGACTCCGGTAATATCTCATAAAAAAGACTTCTGCCTTACTGCATTATTTAAAAACACAGCTTTATGTTTTGTCAGTAAAAGCGAACTCCTTCCTGCCCTACAGGGAGGAAGGAGTTCTTACCTGCTTTTCCAGCCAAGATTCTTGAGCACTCAGCAGATGTTAATACTGTGGTCGCTTCTGCAAACCACGTACCGACTGGACGTACAGGAGCTTTCTGCTGGGCGGCGGCGGTGCCGTGAGCTGGGCCGCTCCCCAGGAAGGGAGAATTGGGGCAGCGGTGACCCGGGCTGCCTGGGCAGAGGCGGGTGCCGCCGCTGCTGGTTCGGTGCCGTGGTGCTCACCGCTGGCATGGCTGCAGCCGCAGCAAGCACTGTCTTGTGGGTACAGAAAGGAATTGATCCCTTCATTTGTTTTGGCCTCCTGGAATGCAAAAGACTTAATTAACTGTAGCTTAGAAGTGCTGAGCTCTCCTGAGACTTACAGAATTTGCTTTTTCATCTGAATACTTTCTCCTTTAAAGACTCTTTTTCCCGATAGCATACACATTTTTCAACAACTAATATTTTCCTTTGCCTAGCTATATATACTCTCTCTCCACGTGCTAGAGAAACACGTGCCCAAATGAAACCACACATACCATTTAACTCAAAATACTCTCCTGTGTACATCTGTTTCTCATTAGTTTTTCCCTCCGCTATATACATAGACTTTGCTTTAAGAAGTGTCATTACATTAGTTTGTACTACAGTATTATTTTTCACTCGGCTGTGTACCGATATAGTGGCCAAATACTTCCCTTAGAATTGCATGTGTTTTTCTGAGGGCAGAATTTGGCCGTTACACTTGTATACAGCATGTATACATGTCTATATCACACATTAAAGAAAGTAGCATTTTTAATTCATGTTTTATGCAAATATTGGGAATAAAATATTCTAAACATAATGGATATGTGACGTGGTTTGTACCTGTATTTTCTTAGCATGCAAAAAGTTTTCCTGTGTGTAGGCACATGAGAGGGAAACAAGTACAGTACCTTCAAGCTGATGGGACATCTGTGTCTGCCTGAGCTCTACATCTGCCCCCAGATTCCTCTTCGTTAAAATTTATTTAAACACTGCAGTTCTCTAAACACCTGCACAATTGTGGCCACAAAAGAAACTACAAGGGACGCATTTCCTCACCCTTCCCAGTATAATAATTTTCTGAATTCCCAAATGACTTACCTAGAATGGGAAAAAAAATTTCCTGCATAATAGCAGTGAGTTTAGAAAGGTGTCCAAGGGGCCACCTGGACTGAGAAAATCAGTTTACTATTTGAGGTAAGAACTGTAAATATCAAAATACAATTATAGCTTATCAATTCCAAAATATTTCTTAGAGTCTGCAGGCCTTGTATGAGAAAAATATTGTATTTTATATTTATACGTGTACATTTTAACATACAGATGTTCATACCCAATTTACTTACATTTCTGCAAAATCTTGCTGATGATCTTTTGCTTATTTCCCCTTCATACATATTGACCATTCATACTTCTGTAACTCATTAAGCTCTTAACCTGCAAGTTCTGGTTTACATCACAATGATATAATATATAATCCTAGATTGCACAAATCCATGTGATAATTTTGACAGAAACATGCTAGCTTTATTCACCTGTGTACCTACGTCAGTGATCTGTTAACCCGATGCCTGTGTTATCCATTTGCTTCCTGCAAACCTTTCACGATCTGTAGTCCCTGGAGTATGCTCCAAATGGCTACACACTGATTGCCGTACTGGGGGAGGAAGGGCGCTGGGGAGCGCTGTGTGTGCCTCCCCAGCCCTTATCCCCGCGGGGCTGCGGCCGCTCAGCAGGTCCCTCTTGGGCTATGCCACAGCCAGGAGAGGAGCTCCCCTGGGGTTACTGCTTCGCGTTCTGGGATTCTTGCATAAAACTTGGCAAGGCCTCCATTGCCTGGCCTTGATTTCAGGAAGGCTCCGACCACAGGATGACTCAAGCTTTCACAGTCACCGGGAAGCAGCCCAGGGAAGAGGGGGAGAACAAGGAAGCTGATCCCCATTTACTGCATCCCTGGCCCATCCCAGATGAGAGCACCAATGACGGGCGCACACACGGGTTAAGGACGGTTAGAGCACAGCATGCTACCTTTTCCCACCATTGCCATGCCTTAGGTATCAAGAGACAAGAAAAGAAGTTACAGGATGTAATTATGCTTGCCCTCCTATCTCCCGGGACATAGTGAGGGAAGTGGTGCTGCCTGAGTAATACAAAAAGAGTGGAAGAAGGAAAAATATGCCCCAAGCATGATTATTCAGAGAGCCCTGACCTTTGTGAAATAATGAGTTGGCCTTTAAGCAGAAAAGTCAGGAGAGCCTTGATTTAAAACTTCATTGAAAATATAATATGGTAAGTAACAGTGTCAGAATGCACGACGGTGTTGTGTGATTAAATTCACTGATTATTGGATCAGCTCCATAATTCATTATAGCATTGTTGCTTGTAAGTAAAATGGGGAAAAAATTGAAAGAAGGCATCTTTAGAAAATTTTTCTTTAAGGTAATTCTTTAGGCTTTTCTACAAACACTAAGGATTTGATTACTGTGTATGTTTGGATCTATATTTTCATGAAACCAAAAAGAACACTTTCTTATAAACAGTCTAGTGCAAATTTTGACTATCGTCCATTTCAAGACTTCCCTGCTAACCAGGAAATAATTTGAATACAAGTTATTTCAGGTCAGTTCATGGTCTGCTTTCAGAAAGAGAAGAAAAAACTGTATAATGGCATTATTTATTCTGATGTTCTTGCTTAAATCTACTGAATGTACACATCAACTCAATGTGTTATTTGAGGATTTCTCTCAGGATCGTTACCTGGTTAAAAAAGAACATATTCTTACCAACACAACTGAAGTTTAAAAATAATATTTAATGTTCACTATGTATTTCTGCAAGAAAATAAAGATTTATTTAAAAAAATACAGTAAACTAGCGATGCATTTGCCCATGTTTTCAGGGTGATTTATAATCTCTGCCTTCCGCAGAAAAATGTTGCTCGTGAAGGTTAGCATGTAAAAAGTCAAAGCAGGATTTTTTTTTTTCAGTCATCTGAAGAGTTAATCCTTAAGTCAAATAATGTTTTTATAAACACTGGACAGAACAAACTGTTTAAGTTCCAAATGAAATTTCAAACTTCAGTTATAAAATTTGCCGCGGTCTACATTTTCAAATTGAACACAAGAAGCAGCAAGATAATTTCAAACTAATTCTTAAACTGTTATACATAATTTTAATATTTCAGTAGGTGGTGCCATAAAACTGTGTACAATCGTGTTATGGCAAAATTCAGTATAGTAAAAACTAATGGCTTCTAATCTCAGTAATGCCAACATTAAATCCAAATTTATTGTGCTCTGCAGTATAGAAGTTCATGAAAAAGCAAGTCCACAGAATTAATTTTCAGAGTTTTGAGTGGGCTCTTGATATGCAGAAACTGCAGAATCTTGTAGGGAATTAGTCATTAGCCTGCAGCCTAATGTAGTTTTACATAAACGTTTAAGAATTTTGCTGACTGTGCATGCAATTGCTCATTTATTTTGCTGAGTAAAGACATGAGATGTTAGCAGATTCAGCATTTGCTTAAAATGTGCTGACTCAGAAGTCTAAAAGGTTTTGAACAAAGAGCATTCCTTGTTATAAAAAATATACAAGAAGACCACATGGCTTTTTACGTTTGGAAATAGAAGAAAATGGTAGTATGGCACTGTTAAAGGAGCAATAAAAATATGCTTAAAAGGCAGTAAAGATCAACAGGAGAATGGGCTAAACTTAGGGTGCTCAGAAACTGCAGAGAAAGCAAGATGAATGAGGTACATGGATTTTCTTAGACATGTAGTTGGATATCTTGTCAAAAGCTCTTGAGTTGGCTTTAGTAGGGTCAAAATTTGGTGGGTACTGGATACTTTTGAAAATACTACTTCAGATGCAAAAGAGATGGTATGTCTATGCCTTGTTTACTCCTGGATTCTAGTCCCCTGCATTCTACGAAGTCTAGCCATCTCCCTATCTACCTATATTCATAGGTAGATGTGTGTATATATATATGTATGAATGTATACACACACAGGTGTTTGTTGGGCTGCAAAGCATACCTCTCATACTTGTGGAAGCTACTTCAGCCTCATGCTGGGTGTGCAGAGAGGAGTGCCTGCATGCTGGAGGGAAAGGGTGCGAGTCAAGGTCTGGAAGGGGTTTGTTAACAAATACAATTTTAGGGTCAGCTACCCAACAAGCACCACTTGGTAGGATTTCTTCATGTGGTCCAAACCAGCGTCGGCAGACCAGTGAGAGTACAAAATGAAGATGTTTAGGGATTTCTACTCTAAAGTTAGGACTTCCAAGCCGACCTTCAGGAGCTGCAAAGCGAGTCTGTGGGTTTTGCTATGACTTTCATTAGTTCATTGAATTGCAGGCTATTGTGAAGGTCTCACTAGTTCAGTCCCCTGAGTAGGTGGGTGGAGAGTGTACTAGTATCTAGGCCACTTCCCAGCTTCAGGATGACAAAAACGGGTCCTCCTGCAGATTGGTTCTCATCCTCCTCAGAGGCTAAATCTGCTGGGAAAGATCTGAAGCCCATTTTCCCACATATTTTTGTAGGTCCTCTGGGCATGAGATACCCTCAGCATGGCCCAGAAGCAGAGCTCCTGTGTGTTCCTGTGTATGTTTGGGGGATGGGGGGGAGGTGGAAGAGTGTATATGTAGCGGTTACACAAGGTCAAGTACCCGGATGCTGGCTGCCAGGGCAAAGGATGTGGCAGATCAAAGCCTTCTTGAGCATGTAACCCTCCCCAGCAGCTCCTCCTCAAAGGGCTCCTTCCCCAGTCCCTGCATTTCCCAGAGAGCATTAGGTACCCCATGTAGTCACAAGCAGTGGAGACAAGCTCCACATCAGAGACACGACTGTTCTGCCCGGAAACTGAGTACATAGTGGCCTGGGACATTGCAACACTGGCAAAACATGCTTGACTCATTAGCAATTTTTCAATTTACTGCCAGTCAGCTTAGAAGTCAGTACAGAGGAGCTGTGCCCCGAACAGGTCATTTCTGACACAGCAGAAACAGAGAAGCTTCTTCCTTCCTGCTGTCGGTCTTCTGTTTTCTTTTACAGGTAATCATCTGACTGCACATCCCAGCACTATGCAGGAGTGAAGTGCCCAGCTAAAAGTTAGCATCAGCATTACAACCCTGTATTACTGTCCTATGTTAGTGAAGTGTCCCCGCTAGACCACCAGGCCCATGTTGCTGCAGCGTGGTTGCTCTTCCAGTTGTTGGGCTGTTGGAACAGGCAGCAAACTGTGTACGGCTATCCCCCCCGGCCAGAGAAGCTGTACCCTGAAAAGCCCCTGGTGCTCTCCCTGGTCACTATTTTCTTCTATTTCCAAACGTAAAAAGCCATGTGGTCTTCTTGTATATTTTTTATAACAAGGAATGATAGAAGAAATTTTTCTTAGTGTTTTTTCATTTCAGCATGATGATTATTTTTATGTAGGTAACTTTCTCTAGGAGGTGAGGGATTCTCTTCAAAGAAAGGAATAGAAGGGAGGTCTAGCTGCTAATTCTGTAGCGTGGGTACACCACAGATTTCATATCATGAATCGCTCTTTTATTACGTCTCCTCAAGGTGAGACATGATGGCACTTCACTTTCTACAATGGACAACTGGAGGTCTCCATTATTGTCCTGCTGAAAACTAGCAAATACTTTGTGTAATGTTTATTTTTAAACCTTCTGTCCTTTATTCTTGCCATTTTTACATGTTGCTTCATTTTTGTTATCTAATTCCAAAAATAATTTACCAGGCCTTTTATCTCTCCGACATCGATATATGGATGTGTGTCATATGCTGTACTGATAATGTGGACCTAGGCACTCAGAATTTCTCCACAATGCAATGTGAAAACAGATTAGCTTGTTAGCATAAATATGTTTGTGAAACGCGTGTTAGACATGGTATTTTTTCTGTTTCACCAGTGAGTTAGAATTTTTGAAAGATTTTCTCCATACCTTTTTGCAAACAGGTTGTAGAGGGACTTTAAAGATATGGTTCATTTTGAATATAACTTTAATATATTTCTTTTTTTAATTAAAATTTTGGCCAATTGTGTTAAACATTTGGTATTTATTTTTCCTAGCTGCAGGAAAAATTACCTTTATGTGGAAGAAATTATTCGTCATATCCTACATTTCCAAAACTTTCCATGGCATCTTAGATTGGGTGATGTTTTAACCAAGGTGAACACTATCGTGGATAAATGAGCTGCCCATTCATTCAGCACAACCGTCTTCATTTTGTTGCATCCTAATGTTTTCTGAAGCTGTCAGTCACCCTCTCTTCTTCTAGTAGTTTGGCGTGGTCCTGACAGGGCTGGTTTTGGCTATTTATGCATGAAACAAAGATTTTTAATGTAAAAGCTTTTCGCTTTTGCAATAAATGGCAAATCCCTCTCTGATTGCAGTGAGGAAAGTTAACAGGGTTTTTTTAAGTAAGTTACTAGTAGTGCTCAACCATCATAATTTTTTGGACAAGAAGCATGAAATTTGAGGTTAAGGACATCTGGGAGGATGGGTTTGTAGGTATGGTGCTGAGCTCCAGAGATATGTATTTAGTTCCTTAATCTGTCATATCTGTATTTCAGATATGATTTTGCACAAATGATTTTCTGTGTAGTTCATCATCACACTATGCCACACCAGACGCACTATAGATTAATCACTCTGGATCTCCAGCTGGCTAAATTATCCCCCTGAGTATATGTATTCTGGACTGCATTATGCAATGCAAACATGTTCTTTGTCGCTTCTTATCTGTAAAATGTGGAGATCACTACTGCTCTGCCCCACACAGGCTCCCTAACAATACCTGTATGAGTGAGAAGATCACTGGTGTTAAGGCACTAGTATCAGAGAGTATGCATACTGCCCGCAGTCTGCTGCTGGAAGCTGGAACAACAAACACTTTTTGAGCTAGCTCCTAACAAGAAGATTTTTCTGTTTTGATGGCCCTCCAGTGCCCCTCCATTCATCCAACCAAAAAGGAGACCTGTCCATGGGCTCTGCTACTGGGAACCAGAAGTAGAAGAGAGAAGGTGGTCCTCGAGCAGCCTCAGAGAAAGTTTCTTCTTAGGGCTGATGGAGGATTAATGTCGACTTAAGAGAAAGAAATGTCTAATGGCTTCCTTCTTGTGTTGCTATTTGTATTTAAATCTATCCTCTTAGCTTGGAGTAGGAGAAACACCAACTTTCTAGGACTTGCAAGCATATTGAGGCTGGTTCTCGGCATGGCATGTAACCAAATTTCTCTTTGCTGGTGCTCACTAAATATATGCTAGTGTGATGCCAGCATTTTGTCCTTTCTGCAAAGTGATCTGTACATAGGCATTTTATTATGTATGGTAAAAACGTGTGTTTTTCTGTTCTAGTAGGAGTACAACCAACATTGTAAGAGTGCTAACACTAAATTGGTCGGATTTGCCTAAGCATGTGCCTCTGACTCAGTCCAAATATTGACAGTGACAAAGCTGTAATCATTTGCAGGCTTCAGTTCCGAGCAGACGGAATCCCACTCTTTTGACTCTAGAATATGATGCCACTGGACCCCAGAGCACGTAGAGAAAATATGTTACACCTGGTTCTAACGCCATACAATTGCAAGAGCCTGTACCCACATGGTGGAGCTGAAATGGACATGCTGGTTTGACATGGAGTCGGGGGCAGAGCTGCTCCTTTGTACTGAGAATTCAGACTGCTGCTCCTTTGGAGGGTCCTTAGCAGCTCTTTAATAGGTAGAGAAATAAATAAATAAATAAATAAATAAATAAATAAATAGTGTTTACTGCAATAAATCTAACTCCTCCTTTCCCTGTGGGAAAAAAAAAAAAATCTTATATATTGTTTCCATGCTGCCACTGAAACAAGAGTGGCACGTTTTATGCATTAAGCGTAAGGAACAAATACAAGTCTCATTGTTAGCATACTTTGGCTGATAGGGCATTGTTGTGCCGTGCCTTGCACATACCCATGTTTGCGCACAACCTGCTTGCACAGTCTTGTTGCTTGCCCAGTGCCTGGTATCTGCTTATGAAATATTTTCAGAATTGTCTTTGTATGCAGGCATATGATGCAAAACTTTGATTTTTAATAATGAAAAGTGGATGACTGATAACTTTCATACTCTGATAGCTGCTGTGAGCACACGTGATACCTGGTATTTCATCACATCCTGGGATGAAAGTGTTACTGGCACTTTCTATAGTTTATATCTAAACTATATCAACAACAGTGATCCAGCCTTTCATCTGACATGAAGAATTATTGCACTAAACAAAAAAAAAGTATCAAAATGCAGTAAATATTGGGAACTATTTTTGAGTCAGTTTTCTTGGAGATGCATAAGCCATCTCAAGAAGGCCGTAACATCTCAACCATTTTGAATAAAACTCTCTTATTTAATCCACTGAGAAGTTCTGCTTACAAGTAATTGGGGCAATAAATCCGTAAGTCACTATTTACTGATAATTCTGCGACCATGGGCTAGGATTTTAAAAGAAAGATAAGAAACTTTGCCAACTCCTGTTCATGTACAGTGGAAATTAGGCAACCAGTTGGCTTGTTCCCATCGGAAAGCTGAGTGATAATATTAACGTTCAAATGCCTCTGAGTCACTATTCTCCCATCCACTGCTTAGTCATAATAGAAAACACCATGTCAGTATTCTTCCTGGCTCAGTAGGCTTCCTGGAAAATGTGGTTGAATTTTCTCCTTTCTGCTTCCAGCCCATTGGGTTGTTCATCCAGGTGTTTTCCTTTCTTCTTTTCCTTTTTTTTAATTTATGAAAAGTAACTTCAAAAAAATGGGGTGGACAGCATGGATTTTGCGAAGCTAGATTTTAACTGGGAACTCTATCAAGTGGTAGAGAAACTAAGATTGCCAAAATTCCCCAGGTGTGTGTCACATGCATGGTTGTAAATGGGACTGCAAGGAGTGCAATGACAGTTCTGTATTCATCAAACACTTGTAAGAAACAAAACAAAAATGCATGTTATACATTTGAGAATTTTGTTAGAGCTAGTATCAGAGATATTTAAGCTCTAATAGTCCACACCATAAGAAAAAAAAAAGGTGCAAAGATTTACTGTGAATATAAGTTGTGAGTGGCAGAATTAGTAAAGACTAAATGTGACTTTAGAAATCAGAATCTGATTCTAATCAGAAAAACTTGAAATCTGTGCACAGAACTCATGGAAATGATTGAGTTTTCCTGATCCCAGGAGGGGCAAAATTAATCTCATTTGACCTTGGCTGTTTACAAGGTAGATGTCAGCATCCTAACCAGTAATCCTAGACTCATTTCACTGTCAAAGGAGAGAACCAGGCAATTTTAGGATTTCTCTGACCTATTTTAGACATTTACTACAGGGTGAGATGAGTTGTGGCCTACACTCGCTTGACTGTATTAAGTCATCACTATTTACAAAGGGATCTTAGGTTGCTTATTCATTTAACCAGCTGAATTTTCCTGGAGGTAATGGCTAACAGTTTTCCAGTGAATAAGGAGGTTTTGTCTCTAAATCTCAGTACAGAATTGCCTAGTGTAATGACCAAGCTCACTAAGTTTCCAGTTTGCAGCAATTTTTTTTTTTTGCAGCTCCGTTTTGGTAAGTAAGACAAAACCAGGACCAATTTCACTAGATTGCTTTCATCAGTGACAACCAGAAAGATTCCCCCAAATCAGGTAATAACTTCTTCTTATACAAAAATTCTTAATAACTGATTCCACCTTCTAAAAATAATAATGGTACTCACATCTTTGGGGAAGACAGAGAAACTGAAATAAAAATAAAATAAAATTCTTTGCTGAATCCACTGAGGGTCCTAATTTCATCTGGAAGCAAGAAATCTGGAGATGCTGCTGTTGATAGCCTAGATGTTATTGATTCACAATGAACAATGAGGTCACTGGAAGAAACTTGAAAGCATCCAAATATCCCAGATACCTGGTGGAAAACTAGAAAGGGAAAGGCATTGAAAGCCAGTTACAGAGACTGAGAACAGCCAACATACAGGGTCACATGGGCACACTCTTAGAGTGGCTTGTGAACTCTCCTGTCAATGAGACATCATCGGTTTGAAAACCAGGCTGAGGTATCTAATGTTGCAATGAACTGGAAAAGGACTATTGCTGAACAGATCCTAGGCTTGCCAAGCCTACGAATTCATCAACAAAATCGGGCTGGCTTTCGAAAAGCTACATGCACTATTGAGAGATTCAAGTTTCCTCTAATGAGTGTGGCTGTCACCTTGAAGCAAAGAGCAGTTCAGGGTGTCTGCAGAGAGTGATCAGGATGCTGTGCCATATAGGACCAGGAAAAGAGTAAAAAAGTGCCTTGATTTTGAATAACTGTCATGCCCACTAATTCTGGCTAAATGGTAGCAACCCATAAGAAAACACACCTAAGTTTGACCTCAGAGAACAAAATCCTTAGTATGTCAATCTGTGATGCAGTATCTTGATATGGATAGTGTTTTTAAACACGTATATAAACTCTGTTTTCAACAGGGCATAAAGGGCATCCCCCTGTAACACACTCATAAATTGATTTTGTAAGTTTCATCTGAGTTTATTAGTGAACGATACTTCAGGACATAACAGAACATAGGCATGGGAATGAAAACAATTACTGACCATGCGGTAACTATGGTATTTGTTGTTCTCTTTAAGTTGCTTTTATTGCATACCACTAGACTCCTATTTTCTCCTTGTAAGTATGTCTCTTTTTTAGAGGAACAGCAGTAAACTTGATTTTTCCACTTGCTGTACTTTAAAGCTCTCTGTGCTTAATAAGAAACGGTCATTAATTCTTTTCTAGCTAACACTGTGGTCCCTTGACTTCCTGAAAAGCGTAAATAAAACCTTTAGGCCAAATCGTAAAGTAGTTCATTTCACTGAAGACATCATTTTAGTGTTACTCAGGGTGAGGTATGTTTAGTACGTTTGAAAGAGTAGACCCCTCTGGTATGGTTGGTCCCTGCTTGATCGCCCTTATTGCAAAGTCATGGCTTCTAGCTCCTTTGAGAGCTGAGTTTAGTTAGTCTCGTGTCAGGGACTGAAGTCACATACAGTGCAAGTGACTGGCTACACACAGGGTTTCTTTCTCAGTCCTTTAACCTTTTCAATGGATGAAACACTGGCTAACTTGTGATAGCTATGAAGCACTTATTACTGACTCGGAGCACAATGTTGCTTGTTGCTTAAGTTGGTTTTAAGCCCCTGCCCAGTTGTTTGATATAGTTGGCGAGACAGAGCCTTGTGGCATGAAAAAGGCTGGTGGGTAGGCACAAGTACCCACAATCAGCTGTATCACCGCTGATACAGGAGAAGTTGTTGAGGGAAAGCAATAGGTTTTGTAAGTGTCGCTGACCTTTGATGTTCTGGCCCACCTGGCTGGCCAAGGCTCCCATCTAAGTGACAGTGCTGTCCTCTCCTTTCCTCCTCATTTTACTGAGTGTACTTTTGAATGAATGGTACTCAAATATGTATGGCATAAAGATAGCACAGGAACATTGTTTCTCACTTGCATTTCAGGGAAGTCTTACTTTTAAATTAATCATAAATAAGAATGCTGGAGCTTGATATGAACGAACAAACCTCCTTAGCTACCCATACAGCGCCATTAGATAAGAGGCTGTTCAAAGAGCTGATCAAATTTTCTAAGCAAATATAGTTATAATATCAGTGGTTCTTAGTTAACTGAGAAAGGTAAGTAGCACTTACTAAACATCCAGAATCAGTTCAAAAACACTACTGGAACAAAGAAGAGCAACTTAGAATAATCTTCCCTTTAGGAAGAATACTATACAATTTAGCAGAAAAAGCAAATGAAACTTTATGAAGCTTTCAACTCATCTGACAGTATTTAGAAGAGAATTAATTATATCCAAAGCACAAAATCCTGCAAACTGCTTGAGGAGAATTCTGCCCAAAGCAGAGTCTCTATGTTAAATAGTATAGCCTTCTACAGTAATTTCTCTCAACACAATTATATTTCTGTATACCCCTCCACATTTCCTCCTCCTTAAATTTTACAGGGATCTTTCCATTTGAGCTGCCACATATATGTTAAGCTAAGCTGTAAATTGTAGTTACTTTAAGTTTACTAATTAAATAGTTCTTTAGTTGTTCTTTCCTTCGTGCTTAGAGCTGATGTGTTCCTCTGATGAAACTGTGTATGCCACAGAAAAGAGCCAAGCAATAAAATCTGTACACACTAGTAAAAACTAAACAAACCAAACCAAAACAAACTAAACCAAACCAAACCATATAAATGGATAGTGTACTTCAAATGAAGCATTAAGACGTAATATTTACTCTGACGAAGTTTCATCAGGCTGAATGGCAGGCCCTCTTATCTAATGAGCAGGTCATTGTACAGACAGTTGCTTAGAGCATTTGCATGGTATTGCTCATACTCATAGTTTCTTTCCAAAGGAAGTGAAGGTTTACATTCTGGCATGAAAGGAGGATTATTTTCACTTTTAACCCTTTTCTCTATAATGGTGCTGCTCTATTATATGAACATGGAAAGTAAAATATAAGCTGGAAAATTCTCACTTATCAGCTCTTCTTTTTGTTTCTCATATCACTTCTGTTCCCTTTATCTCCTAGATCTCTCAACTTCTTTGCAACTATATACATATGCATCTCTTTCTCTCTCTCTCTGTCTCTCTCTGTATCAGCTAAGGTATAAGACATCACTGTGATGGAAGTGCTTAGAAGACTGATAAATCAAGCCAGTTTTAAACTATAAAAAAAAAAACTTTACCAAATTCGTTCATTAACAACACTATTTTTGCTAATGGTTCATTCTTATGCATCATTAATCATCATTGCTACACATACAAAAGGCTCAGACTTTAACAGTCATATTTTGAATTGGCTGTAAGTATACAGTACCATGGAGATGACACCATCCAGCAAGCGCAGGCAGCTGCAGTCCTTGGCGTTTCTTAGTTGTGGAGGTCCAGGTGATCACGCTTGAGATCTCTCTGATGAGCGTCAAAGTGGGCTGTCTTCTTTTTTCTTCTCTGTCTTTCCTCTTTGAGTTTGAAGTTTTTAGTGCTTTTTGCCTCCATCCCAAAAGGGGTGGTCTCCTCTGCTCCTGATACTACATATTTTTTCATCATGCCAGTCATTCTTGTGCATTTGGCAGCATGTCCTGCTTATTTGCAGTCCCTTGTGCTTATCTGGTCCTTCAGCAACTTTTTGTGTCTCCTACATGCAGCTACACTCATTGCTTGCCCCTTTGGTGGGCAGACTGCTCACGTACTTATGTGCCATCACAATGTTATGAAGTGCTCATACGCTGTGTTAGTTACACTATTTTACTATACTTATATTCAGATTCAAGGTTAGCTAATATTAACTATATCCTGACTAGTGTCCTTTTAATTTATAAGTGTCACAGGTCTGTGTTTCAGCTACCAGCCCCATCACTTCAGCAGTAGGGATGGAGCATTCTGCCTCCTTGCCGAGGCAAACAAACTGAATACTTGCACCTGAGTCTGCACAAGTCCCTGTACTACCACATTGCTTAAGGTAGCCCAAACCACACTGGTCTAATCTCACATCTTCTGTATTGAGTCTTTTATGCTCCTCAGATTACTGCAATTACTTACAGCAAGGTGAAGGACTGGATTCCCTCCCTCCAGCGGAGAAGGGATATGATGTGGGCGATGCCTGATGGAAAATAGGAGGCAGCCCTTTATTGCCTCTGTAGCTCCCTCCTCTTTCCAAAACCCTTCTCCCAGGAAGGTGAACATCCTCATTGCTGTTGACCTGAGACTTTGAATCTATCGCCCATCTCGGGACAGAAAGAAAATGTGTGGCTGGGTCAGGAGCGGGTTCCGGGTCTCCTGTGTCCTTGGTGCATCGCCATACAGCCCACCCCCATCTAGGCCTGATGGGCTGTGACTGTCTTCCCAGGGTGACATCTCCTGCTGACGGACAGGGAAGCTGTCCGCAGAAGAAGCTGCGCAAGTGCTGTAAACTTCTGGATGTCTGTCTCTGCAGATTGCCACAGGCTCCAGCGTTTCCTGCTTATGTGCTGCACGCATGTGCGAGGACACCCTGAAGTTACACTGATGCAACTAAAAAGAAACTTGGTCTGGTATCTTCTGGGAAGGCTCCTACCCTGAAATAAATAACAAAGTCCCTTTCCGTATTATTTTTCCAGACATTTTCTTGACAGGTCTATCTTTTGTGGCAGTTGAAATACCTGACAAGATCGAACAAAACAAGTCAAATGGAGGTATAATGGCTGTTGCTTTATGTAGTGAAATTCAAGCCAGTATGGCCAGAAGTGGTGTGCTTTTGAAAACACTGGTGTGGAGAAGCCTCTTTCTTCCCTGTCACTGCATGTGCTCAAGGGTTACCCAGAGTGGTGCCCCGGACACATCTGTGAGAAGTGACACAAACGGGACTGCTCCAGCCCTTCAAGCAAAGCACAAGTTCAAGTGAGTGGCTGAGTTGGTTTCAAGTGCCCAGCTGGTGCAGGTGAAAGCGTGAAGGTGTCCGGTTTGTGGGCAAGCAGCTCAAAATCACCCTGAAGGACATCATGGAGGACTCATTTGTATGCTGCAGATTCAATTTGCAGTCAATGTACAGTATCTACTGCACTTGGACATTTCTTGAAGGGTAACATAGGCTGGCAGTTTGGCTTTGTTATCGATCAAAGGTGAGATCATGACAGATTTTTGCTTTTAGAAGGAAAAACAACCGAAGAACTAATTCAGTGCTTGCTAATGCTGTCAAATTGACCAAGAAAGCAATGGAGAAAACAACTTGGGAGTTTGCAATGGTGACCTACAGAGAAAAGTGCTAGAAAAATGCAGATAACCCCTTCTCCCTGCTTCATCAGGCACCTTGACTGCCCAGAGTTGATCTCAAACAAGTGTGTGGCCAGCTGCTCTGGAACCTTTCAGGTGAGGCTAGGTGAGAGTCTCAGCTGCAGGTTGGCTCTGTGTCTGTCCCTATTTAGCAGGAAGCTCTGCTGACCGTTTGTTTCTCACTTGCCTTCTTGTAGGCTTTGGCTTGTTCTGTGGCTGCAGACTGAAACATTTTTTTTGCATCGGTTAATTTGTTCTCTGGAGCTTGCAGGCATCACATGAGCTAGATGAGCAACAACAAGAGTCATACCCTCACAGCCCGCACTACTGTTGGGGCTGATCTTGTTGCAGCTCTGTCATGTGCCACTTTTAAATGCCAGCGCTTTTGTTAATCTCCTCCTCAGACAGGAACAAAGACATTAAGGAAAACATTAGAGTCCTGCAAGATGCAAAGTTAAATAAAATCAATTACATTACCTATGAGATACTGCTTATCTCCAAATACTTATGTCTATGTATAAATAATCAAAACCATGCCAGATTGTTTGCAGACTCTTCTACAATTGGCAGGAAAAATTTCTAGTGGATAGTAATGGCTAGAAAATGCTTATTCAATCTGTGCTTGCTATTTTTTTTTTTTTTGACATTAATAAGACATTTCAGTAAATATTGACACAAAAAAAGAACATTCTTAACATTCCTTTTTACCCAGATAAATCTGTCTTGTTGCTCTCCCTGAAATGGACAGCTTCTTAGATTATTCCTAAGAACCAAGTACACTTGACGTAAAAAATCGTTATGTGTGACGCAGACTACGCATTAACAGAAAACTTCAAAGGAGTATTTGGCACCTAACTTATGTTCCAAAATAACTGAAGGACTGGTGAGAGAGAGACACTTTCTTGCCCCAAAGAGCAGTAATGACCAATGTGGATCCCCAGGACCCAGCTTCATACACTGAAATATTTTCTTAAGGACTTCTGCTTTGGAGTCACGCACTTTCAGTTTACTCTGCATTTCCTAGATATAAACTAATAGCACAACTGAGCTGTTTGGCTTCCCTTGAAAGATCTTGTGAAGGCACATGACAAAGTATAACTAAAAAGCTGAAGGAGGACTCATTCTCACAGGCATCAATAATTAATTCAGCATCTAGGTTTGACTTGTGCCAGTTTGAAAATATAAAATGAAAGTAATTTTTTTAGTCTGGGAAAGACATTCAACAGTTTGATCACACTGATATAAGGAATAGATGCTCACCCCTTTTCTGCACTTCCTTC
Organism: Phoebastria nigripes; assembly: GCA_035582835.1. Lineage (NCBI taxonomy): Eukaryota > Metazoa > Chordata > Aves > Procellariiformes > Diomedeidae > Phoebastria > Phoebastria nigripes. Next base: position 1,552,470 of record JAYKAV010002933.1, on the reverse strand, counting down.
TTTGAAATCTGACCTCTTGAAAGCAACTTGCATATAGATTACAGTTGGATATTTTAATGTCTCACCCTGAGATTGTGTACACAGTGACTCCAGAGCGATGCCCCCCCAGCTGAGAAGAGTGCGTGGTCTGTTCAGAAGGGATTCATGCATAGAGAGATGAGGTGGATGAGCGTGTTCAAAGAAGAAGAGGCCAACGAGCAAGGTGTAACTCTACACCTATATCTCTCATGAAAAACCAAGCTGAGACAGACTGGTGCTACTGTGCCATGGAAGAGATCGAGGTGTCCATTTGTGCCTGATGTTACCCATGTAAGCTGGAAGGGGCTTAAAGGCTAGAAGAGAAGATTATTAAAATGTTTTTTGTGTACTCAGCTCCTTTTGATCTCAACCAGCAACGTTTTGGATTGCAGAGYCGTCGCTACGCTGGCAGATGGCAGGTACCCGCCTGGGTGGCAGCATTAGCACTTGCTCTCTCCTTGGGCTTCTCCTACCATCAGTGGACAGAGTTAATCACTGGGGCCTGCACCCTAGTTGAAGTGAATCTTTTCCCATTGACTGTAGGAAGACTGCAAGTCATATCTAGCCCTCCTAGGTCCAAGTCAGCTAACTTGGCTAGTCACAGTAGCGTTGAGCCCAGCAATACCTGGGAGGTTGGGTGCCTTTACAAATTGTACTGTTCTTTGCCACCTCCTTTCCTCCTGCACTCTTTTTCAACCTGCTGGTGAATACTGGGTTGCATTAGCTTTCCTGTCCTCTTCTTGCCCTGGCATTTAACTTTGCTGGAACAGTGTAGAACGCTGAGGGAAGATTTTGCAATACTTATTTCACAGCAGTTTATGATAATTGTTCCCACTGAGAGGTTCCCAGCTGATAGGAAATATTTATTAGTTATTGGGCATTCTGTGCAGAGACAAAGGAAAAAAAAAAAAAAAACACAAACCTCATCTCTGACCTTATATTTCATAGAAGAAATGTGTTTATCTCTCCAGTTGATATCTATATTTCAGGCCAGCGGCAGCCATAGGCAGTGAAAGTAGACGTGTCAGCGGGAGCAGCTGCAGGTGCATGTATGTCACACCAGGCAGTACTAATATTGAAGCTTTGGCTTCTTCTGTCATCTCCTCTGCATTCACCAGATGAACCCATGCCCTCTCACAATTTGGAGATGGAAAGGAGAACTGGCTTGAGAAAATCTGCATGATGAACAATAGCTAATTTTGGCACCGCTGATAAGAGAGCTCACCATTTTCCTCAAGCCTGTCCTCTCAAGTAAAGAAGCTTAGCAAAAGCTTAAAGGACATCTGAGCTCTCTTCTCCAGGCGGAGCCAAGCTCAGGAAGCCAAGCTTTATGGAAAGGAAAGCATCTCTAAGTAGCCCAGCAGAGTCTACACTGTACTCAGCAGCCAGAGATCACAGATGTGCATTCATACTTTGAACATCTGCAGTTGCTGGGAACTTCACATGGGTTGAGTTTGCAAGAATAGTTTCTTTTCTAGTCTGATTGCTGATGAACCTAGTCTGCGTTGTTGCTTCCAGCAATGGCAAATTTACACAGATCTGAAAGGAAGATGAGCATCTTTCTGACTATGACAGGCTTGAGCCAAAGCTCAGGAAAATAAATACAAAGTGCTTCATTAGCAACAGTGGGCTTTGGATCAGACCCACTGTCTACTTATTCAATTACACAGTGTTATTAGGAGAAAAATTGCTTCCTGGCCTCCCTAGTAGGGGAGCCCTGCAGCATGAGGTTTTAGTCTCCCATTTTACCATAGTTTGCGTGGCTTGCCAGAGCTTGCATTGCTTTTTATGTTATTGCTTTCCAAGCGTTCCAATCCAGTTCTTCAAAAACCTTGCTTAAATAGTAGTGTCGCTGAACCAGTGGCTTCCAGGTTATGTAGAGCACAAAGTAATCTTTATTTCAGGGGTACTTCGTATACATTTGCCAGGTGCTTTTTTGTTCTTATTCCGGAAATAAAAAAAGGAAGAACGTTTATAATTTTTCCATTGTTGTTCTACATATTTCAAAATTGAAAAAAAAATGCTTAAAACAAATTCACTTGCCTGAATTTATATGGTTGAAATCCAGACTGTGAGGTTTAGCCTGCTTGGTCAAGTAAGCCACATGGCAGTGTTTACTCCCCAAATGCTTTCAGTGACATTGCATGTGTGAATGTAAAGGATTTTTAAGTGATGTCATTGCAAGTCACTTTGCAGAAAAAAATTCTCTGGCAAAACTAAACAAAAAAAAAAAGTATGTGGGATGTGTGTGTGATCCTGCAAATCTTACATCTTAAAATAATCAGTTTGTGGGTTTTTCCCTGTTACTCATTTGCCCACAGCCAGTTCAAATTCTTTCTTAGAATACAATCTCATTACAGAACTTGTACAGATGATCCACATGCTCTTCTGATCAATTCTATTACCAGGATGCTATGTATAAATGGATTCCTAATTTTTTTCCCCTTTTTTAAATCTCTTTGCATATGTTTCAATAGCACTATGAGAGTATTTAAATAGGCATATGAGAGGGAAGCTTATCTTCTAGCTAGAAAAGCTATGGGCCGCCTGGCACTTACTTTCTCAGTTTTGTCCACTGGACAGTGGAAAAGACAGACCTATGGTGTAAGAATAAATATTTCAAAGATGGTATAAATGATAGTGATAGATTTGTATGTCCCTGTCCGTCCCCCTCCCACGTGCCCACTAACTACTGCAATCAGTCTGCTCAGAAGCGGAAAGGAGACAATGCAGTGCTCACAAGCACGAGATGGAAATGGCCTCAGGGATTTGCCTGGAGATCACAGAAGACCTGAGGCAGGTCTGGGAAGGGAGGTCTCTCAAAGGGTTATCTCCTGCTGTAGCCACCGGCTCATCCATCGTCCCTGCCAGCCTCGTGACTGTACAGCAAGGCAAACAGGAACAATGTGGAGGAGGAAGGTGGGTGCAGGCAGGAAAAGCTTTCTCCTGCTTCAGCTCATCTTTATTTTTTATTGATAGCTAACTGTTCTGGAAAAATAATTTCTGGAGCACATACAGCAGCATGAACCACAGAGGTATTAGCAGTAACATGTCCCCATTCAGGACTGGTGCACCGATGACAGTTCTTTGGCAAAACAGAGGACCCCACAGAAACCTGCATTGGCAGCTCATATTTTGTGTTACTACCGTGTCTCGATTTTCTGTGGTTTGCAAGTCCTTTTAAAAACTCTCAGCAGAGTATCACTATACTGTGATGTATTATAAGATGAAGATCGTATGTATTATTCTGAGAAGAATTTAAAAGCACAATCCACTAGCACTTTGCATAATTTCCTTAAAATACATGAATACCAATCAAACTTTTACGGATGTGTGCTGTTAGTGGGTACATCTTCAAAGAGAACAAGAGAGTTCTGCCTGTTTCCTTCTGGACTCTCTCACCATGGGTTTTACTCTCTCACTGTATTTACATTATTTCACACTCAATGGGAAAGTATTTTCCAAGGCAGCATGGTTTGCTAGTTAGCACTACTATCAGATAAAGCATGGTAGCAAAAAAAAAAAAAAAAAAAGAGCTAAAGTAGTAGAATAGAGTACAATTCAATATTGGCATCCTGGTCAATATAGCTCCGGCTTTGCAAATATTCATTTGCCTTCCCTTAGAGATATGAGTGAGATCAGATGTTTGTGTGTAGCTCACAGCAGTGACAAAAAATGGAGTGGACAAGTATGGTGATTAAACCAATAACAAGAGGAAGGAACTGCAAATCATTTCAAGGACAGCCTGTAAATCAAATTAGTTTAGGGCATTTGTATTTTTTCACATTTACATACTCTGAGTACATTATAAAACTCTGAGTATACAAAACCTTGGGCCTAATTCTTGTCAAAATGAGACCTTATTAAGCAAGTGGGGTAAAAGATTCTTAAACTGGAAATGAATTATGATTATGTCCATCTTCTACTGCTAGAGTTGACATGAAGTGTACATAAGAGCTCAGGTCTGTATGTGGCTACGTACTGAGAGATAAAGGTTGCATTTTTCAGATAGTCTTTGCTAATTTTAAATAACATCGCAGAGAACTCGGTGTTACTTTGCCCTGAGGGATCTGAAAAGCCTGTCAGGAACAAATTTGTAGTAAACTCATATATGTATTGGCAGGCTTGTTTTCAGTAAGATTATAAATGTCAGTTGCTGGTCCAGAACAGGTGGCACTGTAAAAAAATTGGCTATGGGAAACGAATACCGCTTACAAGGAAAATATCCACTTTCGCAGATTGGGAATAAGAACCGTTGCACAGCTGATCTGTGAACTAGTGGTGCTTTTTAATGTGTTTTCCTTAAAATTGCTTTGAGAAGTTCATGGTTACAGATTTTCCCCTGTTACTGTTTGTTTTTATGTTTCTTTTATTCCATAGTTTAGTGTATCAAAGCTTAGAAAGTGAGATCTGAACCATTGAAGAGTCTTTATGTCTGCCATCTTGGCACTTGGATCAGTGATGGGAACAGTTTAGTACTGCTGTTACCCCATTAATCACAAAGGAGTTACTGTGGCTTCAGACTGAAGCAAACACGAGCAGGATGGGGTCTGCAGTCAYGCAGTACCTATGGCAAATGATTTACTGGTTGGTTCACATCACAGATCTCCCCTGGGCTTGTTCTTCCCGTTATTTTATGAGTAGTATATGAAGACTAGTAGACGGATTACTGAGTTTTATTCATCCTCTTCTCCAGCAACAACGGTTTTTCTTTAAACTGGAGTAGGTGAATAATAAACCGAAGCCCTGTACTCATGGTGAGGGAAAGCGTCTCTTCCAGGAAGTCTTCAGATCTCATCATTGTTTTATTTTTAGTGGCAATTTACCAATATGGCACTGTCTCATGAAGGTCAAAGAAATGGTGTGTTCCAGCGTGCCACAGCTGATGCCATTGCTCCCCTTCTACTGTATGCTTCAGGCTGTGTAGCACAAAATGTACTCCGGAGGACACAGGTGAGTAAAACAGAAGTAAACACATGAACACAACAAATGAGAAAACCATTAATGCTTTTTGCCATTTTTTTACTGCTGTGGAATCTTTGAGTTCCTTCTGTCCTAACTGATCCTCAGAGCAAGACATGGTTGCCCAGCCAAGACCAGTCTGCCTTTGTATCAGTGAAAAATGACAAAAGGTTTACAAGACTCCTTAGCATACTCAGGTCTGAAAAACTGGCCACACATTTCCCTGGCAAAACAGGCCTGTTGTACCTTTCCAGTCCAGAATCGCTCACTCCCTTGGTATCTGGGGGCCATCTCTGTGCCACTGGTACCAACAAGAAATCATGGTACCACAGCTGATGATTGTTTTTTTCTAGCATCCCAACAGTTCACAGCATTTCCTTTATGAATCAGAGGTGCCTTTCGGAAGCCGAGTGACCAGGAATTAAGAGAGGGTAACTAATATAACAGTTTCTCTATACCATCCCCACAGTTCTCATGTGAATACTACTTCAGGACTGGAGCACATGACCCACACAGCTACACAGAGCATCACAAATCCATTTGTGATATAAGTAGTTACATTCTCAGCATGAAGTAGGAGAACTCCTAGACGTTTGGATATTTAAATTACTGTCCTCTCCTCTCTTTCTTACCTGGCAAAAAAAAAAAAAAAAAAAAATTCTTCAGTTGGTCATTCAGCCTTATTCACTTGCCACGGCAATTAAACAGAAAGTGGCGCAGGGTTACAGAAGAAAGCTACTCTTCATGCTTTGCCTGTTTCAGTTACGCACGGCTGGCAAGGAGTCTTGTTAATTGAAACAGATTCATGTAGGCTGTTCGGCACCTTCCTTCCCTTCCTTCCTCCATGTCCTCTGAGGGTGAAATGACATCTGGGGTGTGGGTGCCGTGTCACTGCTGCCAGTGTGCTCCAACCTGCAAGCAAGATTTAACCTTTATCAGGTGCCGTGCTTGAGGTTAATAACAATAAAAAATAGTCCCGKCAGGAGCACTGGGAAAGCATGCATATAATAGACCTCAAAACACCCACAGTGGGCAAAGCTCAGGAAATTCCTGACCTTAAAAATGGCCTTCTCAGTTTCGTGTAAAGAAAGAAAGAAGAAAAAAAATTCTCTCCCAGGCATTAAARTCAAGATTATTAAATTTAAGAGTAGATTGAGTTCTTTCCTTGCATTCAATTGCTTTTGTTGAGTAGTGATATATTCTGGTTCCTAGCAGCACACCACTGTTTACGCTGGTTACTAAAGGAATAAATTGTTCTAAGGATGCAGATGTCCAAGTAGTTAACATTACAGCCTACAGCTACTGCCAAGGAAATAGGAAAACCTGAGTTACTCTCCTGCAGAACTACTTTGTTAAGCTATATTTCTTACTTATGTCATCCTTAGTTTTCTCCCTTTACACAACATCCTTATGTGATGTTGATGGGTACTGAAACCTATGTCCAAAGGTCACAGCTGGTGACAGAGCTTTTGTGTACTATAGGATGTAAGCAGAAGCTCTTGGCTAAGAGCTTCAGACGTGACTGTGCCTGTAGAGGCCTCCATTTTTATTTGCCCAGCTTCAACACCTTAAAAAAGGCTAGATTTTAAGTCTAGGTACAATTTCTGATGGTGAAACATGTCCCGCTGAGCACCCAAATCAGTACTTCTGTTGAAAATCACTGATGGTCATATAAAAATATTGGTAAAATTATACCACATGAAGATAGCCTCTCTATTCCAATACTTTATTTAAAGGCTTCTGAGCTCAATAATGATATATATCTTAAAGATGCTAATATCTGATATTTCTGTGCCTTTTAAACTTTTCAAGTGTATGAATAATTTTTTGGTTTTGTTTATGGAAACAGGCACACTGTGAAGAAACTTAAAAAAAAAAAGATTCCAGTTGACTTCAGATGTTATTTTACTGACTTGTCAGGAAGTTTAGGGGAATAACAGTTGAAAGGAGACATAAGATAGATAAATGTATACCATGAAAAAATATTCAGTTTTTGTGGTTTACACTGTGCCAGTTTGTGAGAAGGTCTATGACATCCTCCATTCAGTTTGTTTGCTGATTGTTTTCAATTAAAATATACAATATATTGACATTATCTAGATTTTTCCAATGTTAGTTCATCTGGCTAAGAAGAACCCTAGACACGATCAGTTGTTAATAATTAAAAAGTATTTATGCTTATTTTTCTGATTTTTCCTTTTAACACTTGCAAGAAGTTTGCAGAAGCTTTTGCATTTTTATTTTATACATGTAATATATAACAAGGTATTTTAGCTGATGTTTTATACATCGAAACTTAATTCACATCGTCACTCCTTAGTGAGATGTTGCTGTGCACTAGGAAAGTTCCTTTTCCTCTCCTGGTCACTGCGAGTAACACAGCGTCAAAGGTAGAAAAGCAGGCAGCAGGTAGACTAAAACAAGAAAGAATTTTGTCTATTACAAAATACTGGAAAGGCAGGAAATTCAAAGTTGAGTCTAAAGTTAAAATATAAACAATCGGAAAGTTAATATAGGTTTGGATCTCTGTGAAGTGTATGCACCGTTAGAAATGAGGTATGAAAGGAGATTTGATTCTTCTCATTTTCATACCGACAGAACCAGAAATGGTTTGGTGTAACACCAGCAATGTAACAGGAAAAATGGGACGAAAAAGATTAAAAATCCTAAGACTGAGATTCTTCAGGGGGGACCAGGATAGGGACAGAAAGCTGAGTGTGCTCCGTGCCTTCCCTGCCGTGGTGGGCTCCCGGCTCTCGAGCCCATGGGTTCCCTCCCCATGGAAAACAGACGTGCCTCTGTGCCAGCTTTTTGATTCCTCTCATCTCCAGGGCTCCCTAGAAGATCAGGCGGGATGAAGGCAAGGCTCTGGGGCACACACTTGAGCACTCTGCCCATTTGACCACCGGCACCAGCGTCTGCCCGCCTTTGGTCTGTTGCCATCTGCGACCCTTGGTAACCTGGACCCTGACAGCGGCTCCTATTTAGAAGTCCAGAAATTCAGTCGGAGAGCTGGAAATCTTTCCCAAGAGATCTTTGTGTGTGGTATGGAGATGACTTCTTCTCTGGACAAGGCAAGAGATGCTAATTCTTGGCACAATCGTGTTCTTTTAAACCAAGGCCACCCTTTTAATACCAGAGAGTGTCTTGTCTAGCTCAGATCTGGTCATTCAGCATCAGCACCAGACTGCACTGAGGTCTCCAGGCCCAGCAACGAGACGCTTAGAAAGCTCGTCCTACCTGAAAACTACTTCCAGGCTAAAATTCAAGGGAGAGAGTGACTTCAGCGACATTGTCAGAGGGTTTTCTCTGCCCTCGCTGATAACAACAAGCTGTGGTAGAAGGAGAAGTCTCAGGTGACTGAAGAGCCTCCAGATGTAGGCCTCTATGTCTGGCCTAAAGAACAGTTTATTCATATATGTTTTATAGTGGCTGGTCACTGGTGTCGATAGTTCATGACTTCCACAGAAATTTTTCTTCAAGTTCATCAGTAGTTTCCCTCCATTCCCTTTTCTAGCGAGGGAAGATTGAGCTGTTTTGATTGCAAAAAAACCCTTTGCTGCTACTCACAGGTCCAAATAATTGCTGAAAACAATGATTTACAAGATTGCTTGTAAAACTTGGGTGTATGCCTGCTCAGACAGATTGTGCATCCCTTTGCAATGAGATGGGAGAGTTTCAGTGCTCCTGATTTATGTACCCCTTCCAATTTGGGCTAGGACAGCTACAAACAACTGGGTGCCTTTATTGCTTAGAAACAGTCCTTTTTGCCTACTACTGCTGAATTTTCTGTAGATGTACCCACCAGGTCACATACCCTGTACAGAAGAGCATGCCAGTAACTCCTATTTCATTGAGACTTCGTCAATCTCAAAATTAGACAAAGCATTGATCTAGATCCTTCTAGAGAATGAAGGCTGACTGCCGTAGTAGCTGGTTTTGCTGGCTTGGATCGAAACACTTGTCCTCCCTTACATTCCTGCTTTAGACTGAGGGTCTCCTTAACACTATGGTCAACACCTATGTATAAGGTGCAATGAAGGGACTGTGAGGACTGAAGTATGATGCATACGCAGTAACATAGAGACTCTGCTGTCCAGAAAGTTTCCAGGTCACGCATCAATGGTGCATTCTGGTAGATGTATGCAGACAACTATCTCTAACAGCCACAGTTACTATGCCTATGGAGCTGTGGTTGTAACACCAGCAACCCAATACTCTTATTATTCTTCAGCATTGACTTCAGCTCAAAACAGCCATTTTCTTATATTTTATTGCTTTGGGGCTAGAATTACTTCATCCCAGACCACATGCTAAGAGCACTAACTTCCAAGGGCCTCTTCTGCTGTGAGTAGCTGAAACATGAAGATCCGAGGCTTCAAGCCAGGTTTTGATTTCTGTTGTGCTGGCATGAATGGAAGCACGCCAGTTCTAACGAGCATAACTGGGGGGGAGCACTTGGGCCTTCTCAGAGCAAATTTCTGAGAGTCATACTGGAAAACAAAGGACTGTCACTCTGCTCCCTATTCTCTTCTGGGTTTGAATGGCTCAGCCAGAATTTTGAAAACTTGTCATCAGTGGTTTTGAAATCACGAACGAAAAGTTCATTTCTAGACTTTGTAAATACAGGGAAGATTTACTGCAGGGAAAAATAAAAAAGCTCATGGTATAGCAGCTTCACTTAGGGTGCTCAGAGTAATGATGGACATGGTAAAACACACTTATTAGGGAAATAATATTACCTCATGGGCTAAATATAATTAAAACCAGTAATCCTGTTGAGTATCTCACTTGAGGATACGAGATGAAGGACACTGGCTAACTTTCACTGCCAATGTTTGACATACCTTCTGCTGTAGACAACTGGTTTTGAGTTCATCATCATGAAGTAGTAGAGTAGATTTGGGGAGGTCACATAAGGGATATCAGCCCATAGCTTCATGGCATAATGTATATGCTGTTGAGAGAGCTGACAGAATGGAGCTTGGATTATTCACAGGTCATTTCCCCTTAGGGAAAGGTTTTGGAGCTATGACTGTTATTTCAGATCCCTTCTTCCTGGTCATGTGGTTTTGCTCAACACATAGCTCATTTGTTTGGGTAGTGCATTGGCTAGCAGAATATATCTTTGAGCAAATGTTATTCCCAAAGTGGGGGTCATGATCTTGGAAGTGCAAGTGGAAATGGGGTCATGGGAAAAGCTGAGAATTGCTGGAATGTGGTGGAAGCAAAATAATCTATACATGTTTATGTTGACAGCAACCACAAAATGGTTCCCTGACGAACTCAGATAAAGTTATCACAGGGAGTAGCAAGGTAGAACTGGCATAAATAGCTCAAGGTTTGGGCTTGCTGTTCTTAAAAAATCTTAAGGTAGTTCAGCCCTCTTAAATCTAAACCATGTGATGCGATACACTTTTAATCACAGAAATCAGGCTTTGTGGGGAAGTTTCCTTTGAGTGTACATGGAATATCACTGCTTTCTGGCAAACAAGAAACTTCCTCTCCCAATAGTGAGAAAAGTTTCACATAGCATGTGCATGCATATGTGTATTAGGTTTGTGTGGCAAGGTTTTGGTAATGGGGGAGCTACAGGGATGGCTTCTGTGAGAAGCTGCTAGGACCTTCCCCTATGTGCGACAGAGCCAATGCCAGCCGGCTCCAAGACAGACCAACCGCTGGCCAAGGCTGAGCCCATCAGCAACAGCGGTAGCACCTCTGGGATAACACATTTAAGAAGGGGAAAAAAAACTGCACAACAGCAATTGCAGCCGGAGACAGGAGTGAGAATATGTGAGAGAAACAGCTCTGCAGACACCAAGGCCAGTGGAGAAGGAGGGGGAGGAGGTGCTCCAGGCGCCGGAGCAGAGATTCCCCTGCAGCCCGTGGTGAAGACCATGGTGAGGCAGGCTGTCCCCCTGCAGCCCATGGAGGTCCACGGTGGAGCAGATATCCACCTGCAGCCCATGGAGGACCCCACGCTGGAGCAGTGGATGCGCCCAAAAGAGGCTGTGACGCCGTGGAGAGCCCGTGCTGGAGCAGGCTCCTGACAGGTCCTGTGGACCCTTGGAAAGAGAGGAGCCCACGCTGGAGCAGGTTTGCTGGCAGGACTTGTGACCCTGCGAGGGACCCACACTGGAGCAGTTCGTGAAGAACTGCAGCCTGTGGGAAGGACTCACGTTGGAGAAGTTCATGGAGAACTGTCTTCCACGGGAGGGACCCCATGCTGGAGCAGGGGAAGAGTGTGAGGAGTCCTCCCCCTGAGGAGGAAGGAGCGGCAGAGACAACGTGATGAACTGACTGCAACCCCCGTTCCCCATTCCCCATCCCCCTGCGCCGCTGGCGGGGAGGAGGTAGAGAATTTGGGAATGAAGTTGAGCCTGGGAAGAAGGGAGGGGTGGGGTAAGGTGTTTTAAGATTTGGTTTTATTTCTCATTACCCTACTCTGATTTGATTGGCAATAACTTAAGTTAATTTCCCCAAGCTGAGTCTGTTTTGCCCGTGACAGTAATTGGTGAGTGATCTCCCCCTGTCCTTATCTCGACCCATGAGCCTTTCGTTATATTTTCTCTCCCCTGTCCAGCTGAGGAGGGGGAGTGATAGAGTGGCTTTGGTGGGCACCTGGCATCCAGCCAGGGACAACCCACCACAATATGTTTGTTTACTTTTCAGCAGAGGGCTCTTCCAGCCCTCAAAGTTTACAGGTGGGAAGACTAAAGAGGGGGAGTTTGTTGCCAGAGGAGAAATCATGAGTTTGCCTGCTATGTACAAATCCACAGGCCAGCAGAAAGTTTTTCACAGGCGTAGTTTTGCATACTAGGAGCTTACAGCAGCACAAAGCTAAGTGTCTACGTTGCTGCAGAAGTGGGGTTGAGCTGTGTGATTGCCTCAGAAAGCTGGCTGCTACAGGCAACTTGGCAACTGGCTCAAACACCTGGTCATTAATGAAGGTCCTAAACACTTGATCAGTATTCTGTTCAGTTGGGATGCCTGCCTGAATTAAGTTTAGTATTAATATTTTAATTTTCCCACTTTGGTGTCTCCTCAGCCTACTTACATGAATGGTATGAAACTTCTCAAACAAATCTTTGTTCAGTTGACTGAGTAATCGGCTCCCTGTTCAGTAGATTTTCAATGGATATCACGATTGAACATTAACGAGTCGTAAACAATTAATACCTAAAATTAGAATTTCAGATGCAGACTCCAATCCTGAAAACAAGCCTGGGCTTGCYGAGTGTGTGAGTCCTTTAGCATTGCCTTTTGTGAAGTGAAATAATTGTATGATTCTGTTAAAGAGACTGGTATTTGTGATTAAAATTATATAATTTGGAGATAGCATTTCTGTCTCATATGAGCTACACAGGACGTGGCTCTATACAGGAAATGCTTTGCTTACATTTAGAAGATTTTCTTCACAGGTAACCTCCAGCCTCACCTTTTAAGCGAAATGCACATTCTGCATTTCACTTAAAGTCAGTAACAATTCCCAAAAGCTTATAGGGCCAGAAAGCCTCAAAACGTGCTGAATTTCTGTATGGACAGATTTTAGTGTGTAAAGGTAAGAGCCACCACTATGTCCCCCTACCTCTGTGCTTTACAGCACTGGGGAAGTAACAAATATGGGTAGGAATTGGGAAACCCTGAGTAGCAAATGCACTGGGATCCTCCTTCCAAGTTGCAGGGAAAACCTCGCAGAAATGTCACACAGCACTAAGCAAAAACATCACGTACTTGTGGCTGTGTTAATCTTCCTTTGACATGCTTCAGAGCAAAGAAGGAGCTGAGCCCCGCCAGGGCCCCATGGTGCTCCTGCAGTAGATTTCTCTTCCCCTGTTCTCATCCAGATACCCTTGGTGGGATGCTTCTGGGTGTGCTGAGCAGCATTGCTTGCTGGAGGGCTGGGAGATGATTGGGGGTATGCGGAGGGGGAAAGAGGGTGGCAGTTTGGTAGCAGTTTGGGGGTTTGAGAGAAGCACTTCAGGAACAGTCAATGTTTCTGCTGAAGTGATCAGGTGAGATTAATTACTTAGCTATTAAAATAGCATTATTAGCCTAGCAAGTTAACGTTTGAGGGATTTAAGACATCTTGCTTTCCCTCTGATCACTTTTTTCAAGTTATTACAGCCCTGTGAGGTAGGAATGCTGTTTCCAAATGAAAACTTATTTGACAGAGCAAACATTATTCAGCAAGAGGGGTGATTACATGATAGTCCAAATATATAGACTTTTCTTTAAACTAGACTATTCTTAAAAGCTTCCAGCTAAGAGAAAACAAATGTCTAATAAAAAGCTGCAGTCAGTCTTTTTGAAAATAAAAGTTCAGTCCTTAGTTTTGCTATTTTAAAAATGCCTTTATTTCACTTTTGATAATATTAAGCATCTAACATAAAAAATTTTTCTCTTGTATTTCCATTTAGGCGTAATGATGTCCACAACAGACAAAAAGACCCCATATTTCCTCTTTAAAACTTTTTTTTTTTTTAAATCTGATGTGCCAGACTGAAAAATCATCAGGAAGTCAAAAGTGCCTGCCTTAACCAAGTTACCTTGTGCTTTGTAGGACTGGCAAATATACATGGGGCACTGTTTAAACTGTAACCTGTTCTGCAGATTCAGCCTTGCAGCCCCAACAGGGAATTAAGCAACTGAAACCCAAACTCTAACGCCCACAAGCCCCGGGAAGTCACATAAGTGAAGTATCTGAGTGACTTTCACGGATAACACTGTCCTTGCCAGGGCAGGGGTTGTATTTCAATTTTAAGCTGGCTAGCATGTGCAGCGGTCTGGAAAACAGTATGAGCAATAATATATGCAAAATGTAAATGCTGAACTCTGGTACTAGCCCTATGAGGAAACTCAGTCAGTGCTGGCAAGAGTTGTCAGCAATGGGTTCCCATAATCTAGGCTTGCTGGCCTGTGCCTATGCTAGCCATCTCCCTATCTCACATTGTCCAGGGACTGAACTTCACTGGTTCTTGCACTAAAAGAAGCTAAGGTACAGGCATTCATTTCTACCAGTATAACACTGTTCATGCCTGTATTAAAGACAGAACGTATTTGCTTTCTCTGTTCCCTTTGCCATGCATCAGTCAGGAGTACAAGGGAAGAAGAGGCTACCATTCCTCATGAAGATCAAATATGGCTCTTTACTATTTCAAAAAATGTTGTATGTCAAAATTGACTGAGGATTTTCTCACCCTCCCAAAGTCCTGATATTCATTCCTGAATTTGCATCATCCTTGGATATCTGTTCCTGCTCTGGGTTATATCCTGACTGTACTAAACCAAGCAAGGTCAGATTCAGCAAAACCATGAGAAGGGGAAGGCCAACAATGAAATTTGTATCTTAGAAACAGACCCAACAGCAACGTGACCGTTCCTGTCTGTTGTACGTAGCTCAATGCGTATGACAGGAGAGGTGACACGTTCACACCATTTCAAGCTATGGAGACCCATTCAGTGGAACATGAGCAGGTTGGTGTCTGCACCATCTGAACCGAGGTGGCGACCAAGTTTGCCTGCCACCTGCACTGATGTCGAGGGGCAGCATATACACAGTCCCAGATCAAGCAAAGCACTTAAACCCAGCTGTAACTTAAGTGTATTAAAAACAGCTCTACACACCAAGGACTTTACCATGTGGAGAAGCAGGCGCTGGAGGCAGGCTAGATGAGAGTTCTCCACTTCGCTGTTTGGATGCAGGCCCGCGTAGCCATGACATGTATTCTCGGAAAACTCTCGCTTTTAAAGGGCAAAAAATATCTGAATGCTTTTTGTTCCTGAAATTTGTGCTCCTTTTTTTATTAGTAAGTATTTTAAGGCTTATCCCTGTGCTTGGCTGACTTTGACCTTTCAGTTACTAATTACATAATTAGGCTTTGAACTTGTATATCACTTCACAGCTTCTTGCTTTCCCACAAAGGCACTGGTGCTCAGTGGCATTTCCACCTCTTCCTACTTTTGTATGCACATTTGTGCCTCCTCAATACACAATAAATTCAGCCAACACAAGCATACTTTATACCAGCTGATTAGGCTTCAGGTTGAGGCTGAGGAAGTGCTTTGATGCAAAGTTCTGATTTTCATCATTTTTAAAATATTTTGTGGGAAATAAAATTCTTTGTCGGTTTTCCAGTTACACTTTGTAAAACAAAGGAGAATAGTTTAAACTACTAAAGTATTCCATTTAAAGCGAGTTTCTTGTTGAATAGAGTACAAAATAATTCACTCTTAAGGTTAATTGACTTCAGATCAGATATCATGACTCAGAACAAAAATCTGGATACTTTTATCCAACCTTTTTTTTGGAGAAGAATTCAGTAGAGATTGTTGTGAATCTTTGTGAAAGGAGGTGTATTATCAGCAGAAACTAATTTCTCATGATTTTTATGAAAAATACAAGGGTAGCAGAACTATACTGTGACAGATGCTCAGAATCCTGAACATCCAGAAAGATAAGAGACTGCTATCTACAAAATAGATGATGATATACAAGAGGCGTGCAAGAAAATAACCTGTCCTCTCTTCTGTAACTCATATTTATCTCTTAGAACATGGAGCTACAACCCTTTCTCATAAAGGTTTGAGAGGTCATATGGCAACAAACAAGGAATGAGCAAATTGGTTGAACAGTGCATTATTCACAGAGGCCCCACATCAGGAAAGCTTTTGAAAATTGCTATTCAAGAAAATTTTAAACATATGTACATACATAGTTGAAAGGAGCCACATGATAAAGGGAAGTTAATGAGGTTTTTTAACTGTTTTCAGATCTTGCCTAATCATAGACTCTGCAGGACAGGGGCTGTTGTGTAGCTACTTTGCAGCTCTCCTTTCTGCATGCCCTGACAGAGCAACATCCTTTAGAGATCACACAGAAGAGTTGTTTTGGTTTCTAAGACAAGAGAAGACATTTTGTTGAATTTCAGACTTAACCCCTGTCACATCTGTGTGGTCAACTTTGGGGGTTGATTTTGTTTTAGTGGAGAAGGGAGAAGCTAGATGGCTAGTATGTCATATAGGGTATCACAGATATTGACTACTTACCAAAGAGATGGATGACATGGAGATGACGTTTGTGACATTTTGCACCAGAAACTGCCTTCTAAGAGTATCTCAGACAATGTTATCTTTGGAAATATCTATGTTGGCCCAACAGGATTGGTCTGAGCTGTGCTCTATGGCTGGTTAAAAAGGAAGAGAAATATTTTTTCCTTTTCATAAGGGGGAACATACTCCCTGAATCCAGTTTCTCTACGGTGAATTCTGACTGGGTCAATGGACACACTGAACACTGTGTGATTATGGATCTGCTCCATGACATCACCAAAAACATAATGAGAGAAGAGGAAAAGCTCCTTGTTTTCAAGATAATTTCTGAGTCATTAACAGTATTTTGTATACTATACTTCCCTCATGAAAGCATAGGCTCAATTTTATTGACTCTTCCTTCTGCTGAAAAAGATTACTAAATTATTACTAGTTATTTATTCTTGGAGGAGAGTAAGTCACTTTCAGGAAGAGGAAAACTGTTGGTCTAGTATTATTTTCAGAATTATTCATACTTAAGGGACCAAGAGTTGAAGGTAATTAACAAAAACGTAAATGCACAATGAATAAGATAAAGAGAGAAATAATCTTTTGTTCTCTTTCCTTTTTATCAGGCTACGTTTCTGATGATAGAAACAGAGCAGTAGAAGCAGAATTCGTGGTTTTGAACAACAAATCGCACAACTGCTTATTACTCTGTGGCGGGTTGTTTGGGTCAGTTCCTCCTGCCTTTTCTCTTACTAAGAAGGGTATCTCCATTTTTATGAGTAAGTTGTAAAACTAATGGCATGTACTGGACTCCTGTACAAGCACGAATAGTACTCTGCATTTTCTAACCTATGCAAATGAAAATTTTTGTGACATTTGTAGCCAAAGCCATACTCACGGTATATGTAGCTTGCCTTTGTGCAACAGGGAGCAGCTTCTGATTTGTGTTTTTTTGGGGGGGATTTTTTTTTTTTTCTGTAATTGCTCCCATATAAATATGTTTACTTAAAAAACCCAAAACTTTTCCACCCAAACTGACAAATTCTATATTTAATTACTATAATAGCCCACAGTTTCAAACTTGGGGCCTCAAACAGCTTTTCAGGTATGAATCGAGTTTAATTTTCGATGTGCTGACCCAAATGTCATTTTGATTTATATGGCTCTGTCCATCTTTTAATACCTTTGAAAAGAAAGCCATTTGATTAAGTCTTAAAATATGGAATAAGGAATATAATTTTAAGCACAAAGCCACTTATCTTTCAAGGGATTTGGCTCAGGAGCTGATTCCGATCTTAGTATTTGTAGATTTAACCCCAAAAGCATGGTGTGGCTCAAATGTAATTAATAAGATTTCAAAAGAACCTTTCATTCCAGTTTAGTTAGCATCAGTTTTTTGTAGGTTGGCCTTTGAGCCAAAAAATCCTCAGTTTTTCTCTCTTAGTGCAGTGATTTCACTGCCTGTAACTGTTTCATTTGTTACTCTGTAAATAAGTTATTTATGAGTTTCTGTATCAGAATTCAGGAACAAGTAATGTTTGTGAGAAATAAGGGAAGTCAAAGGTACCTGTGGAATGACTGCTATGATTGTATGCTTATTTGTAGTATACGGCTTAACCACCCCGTGTTTCCATGCCCTGTGGGATCTCAAGCTATGTGGAAGCCCATTTGCCACCACAGCTGTTTTTTTATTACTGTTTCCTGTTTATTATTCTATATATAGAACATTCGATATATGAACATATCCTGTTCTGGTAACAATTCATACTAATTTAGCATTATTTTATGAGCACACATGTTAAAACCTGGGCTACAGTTCAGCAAGGTATTTGAATACGTGTCTCAGTTTAAGAATGCAAGTAGCCTCAGTGCTGAACTGCCTTAATTAATCAAGGCAGATATAAAGTACAAGGAGAGTCAGAAATATGAGAACATTCTTTAAGCAAAAGAAAGATTAGGTTTTCATTGGAAGCTACTGTACCTCACGACAATTTCTGCAGACTGTTGGCAGGCATTTAAAGTATTTAAAACCCAGCAAATTTTCAGTAATGGAATTTTACTTTGGAACACTTTATTTTAAATTAGCCATATCCCTATCAATAACAGTAAGCAATCTACAGGCATGATTCCAAACTCTTTGGCTTATTTGAGAGGTATATGCAATGTCTTCTTCTCACTTGCTATTGCTCTCTTGTGGTTGTTCAAATTGTGCATTGAATAAAATAGGTGAGGCAGAATATACTTATTTCATTAGCAGCAAATGCCCTGCAGGCAAAGTTCAAGTTGTAGTTTTAATGTATACAAAATGTGCATGAAGATCAATAATCACCTATATGTTCAAAAGCTCACTGTCTTAAGTCCTCCTTTGGGACTTATTTGTTGATTAAAAATAAAAAAAAACCCATATTTTTATACCTACACATCTCTTGGTATAAGTCTAAAATAGAACATATATGAATATATGCATACATAAAATGTATGTATGTTATTATTTATAGTATAGCATATATAGGTGTGTGTATGTATATAATTTTTTTATTACTAATAGAACATTTGGAGTCAGTATATAGAATTACTTCTGATTTGTAAGCCACCTTCAGTGCTATGTTGTACTATTAATATATATGGGATTATATAAAGCTGTGTTATATCATACTTATTATATTAAACATGTTGATATGTTTGTTGTAAACCCAAACAACTGAGTTGTATAGACATCAACGTCAACTAGAATGACCATGATCTTGAAAATGAATGTCTAAAATAGACAAAAGAAATATAGAGAAGGTAGATGAGGCATCTTTAAGGGAACAGTACTTTCCATTTCCAAGATCAGCTCATCCCTTTTGCCAGGTCATATGAACAAGACATAGAATCTAGCCATGTTAGCAGGTTTTGTTCTGCTGCTTTGTGCCTTAATCCGTGACAGGAAACAAGTTCCAATGGGATATTCAAAATACAGTTTAGATATCAGCTCTTATCAACATATTCACTATGTCAGGAGAGACAGTGAAAATAAAGTCTGCTGTCTTCTCAGCTGTCTGGACAGCCTCTAACAATGTTTGTGTGAACATCAGAGAGTATCCTTTCTCAGTGCATTACATCTTGCGTGAGTTTTTGAAGCTTTTGATAAGACTATTACATCATCTGCCAAATGTGATTCAGTCCAAACTTTGCAGCCTTCTCCATCGGGTTCACCCAGTTCAACAGTCCTACCACCGACTTCAGCCTAAACTAGCACTTCACTGTGCTCCATGCCCCTGCTAAGCGACAGGCAGACAGTTCATCTCCCTACACTGCAACCCACGGGACTGAAACTGTGCAAATGAGTTAGCAAAAAAAAATGTTTCCATTGTTTTTCGCTTCCCAAATACTCCCTATTTATTTCTTTGCTACACATTCATTTTATTCTTTATAACATGAGTACCCTAACTTGGGGATATATTTCACATTGCTCTGGAATGCACGTGGACCGAGCATGCGTCTACCTCCTCCCTTTGGTGCCCTGGAAACAGGTAGAAGCTGGACAGCACAACAACGGATGCATGTTAAAGACGTCAGGGCTTGTTAGTATGGTGCCAATAGCAGCACAAGAGTCAGGTAAACTGCCTTCACGCTCCAAACCGAGCACAAAAGATGGAAGCTGCTTTGCACGGTCTCCCAGCAGACAAGACTCACTGTACATCAACGTGCAAACAAACCTCTCCTTGTTTTCACCTGAAATTAAATACTATACTGCATAATGCTGCAGTGGAAGACACTACATAATATTGTGGGATTTGATGTTTAAGAATGCAGTAATGATTAATGACATATTCTACTAGGAGAGCGTGGTGCCATAGCAGTACTGCCAATTCTTGCAATTACCTACAATAACTTCCCTTAAATCCTGGGCAGCATTTTCATAAATGGAGAAAACTCGGTCGTTGAATGGGTCTGTATTTGTACTGTGATTCTTAGCCAGAGATGTTAAATAAGCTTCCTACAACTATTTTCTTTAACAGCATTAATGACTTCTCTTAATTAGTCTGTCTTGTTGAGAGCAGACACAAGTTGTTGGCATTTTCTGATTCAAATATTTTATGTTCTTAGACAGCATAAGCTTACTAGTAATAACCACAAAGTAGTGCCTCAAATCCTGCAAAATATTCTTTCACTTTTATCAAGAAACCGGGAGTTACACAGTGGAAAAAGAGTCAGGCTTTCCCATCCTCAGGGAGTGGGGTTTCTCATTTGCATACTTCTAATTTGGCTGGTATCCAGCAAGCACTGTAATATTGTGCAAAACTGACTCCTGACTTCTTTAATATTGGTAAATTTATGTGTAAACGATGCAAGATACCTCTTCAAGTAAAAATAAAATTTAGCACGAGTGGGTTTCTCTTTTTTATAATAAAATTCTAATTTTCTAATCCATTGTATGATAGGACATAATCCATGCAATGGTATCTCTTCATGTATATTTTTATATATTTAAAAGTGTACATATTGCTGTAAATATTTCAGTTTGTGTGGTCACTACTTCTCTGGTCTGCTCCCTTCACTCAACCCTAACCTGTTAATCTTCTGACTGGCAAATATTTCCTCCTGAAGGAGATGCATCAAGTTTCTGCTGGTAAGTCCCTCAGCTTCTCTCTTGCTCTCTTTCTACAGAGGAGTCTTCAGAATCCTATTCAGCAATAAGATTTTTAACCTGACATTAATAAAAATGAAAAACTACCATTAAATTCAATCCTTGTCAGAAAGAAAGAGAGAAGGAAAAAGAGAGAGAGGGGACAGAGAGAGGAAGAAAGGAAGGAAGAAAGAAAGAAAAATAAAGAAGAAACAGAGAGAGTGACAAAGAAGAAGAGAAAGAGCCTCTAAGTTTTACTTTCAAAAATGAAATAATAAAACAGTTGCGAAGACATGAAAAATGAAGTTAAACTATGAAGCTCTATTACACATGTAACTATGCCAGCAATAAGCTAAAATCAGAAAAAAATGTTTGCTCTTTTTCCTGCATTCTTTCAGTCATAAATGACTGAGTTTAATTTTAAGCACATGAGTAGGCCTATAAAAGCTATTAGGACTTCATAATGCCTTCAGCTAAGCATATGTGAACTGTTTGCAAGATTATGGGTAATAATGATATTTTCAGAGAGGCATCAGTCCTATCAGTGACATAAAAAAGTATTTCAGCTCAGTCTTGGAAAGCTTTCCTTTATTATGAATATTCTTTACCCTTAACAGAATTTGAGATACATTTCAGTAGTCAGTACCTCAGCAGGAATCAGCTTTCTAAAGAAAACATAGTACCTTTAATCACTTTAGATAGGCTTAGGATGGAGAGAAGTCAATATTAAGACTTCCATTAATAAAACACTTAAACAAGTGCTTAATTTTAAGCAAATAAACATCACCATTTAAAAATATTTACAAACTACCTACACTGATAAATACTCTTTTTGCGAATCTCTTAAAAGACATAATTAGCTCTTTACCCAATTCCTTCAATTTTTTCTTGCCTTTTTGTTAAAAAAAAAAAAAGAGTCCTGAAATACAAACTATCTGTTTTTATCTGAGGTTTACCCGTATTTACAGTACTATACCTGATTATTGTTATCTCACTTTGAAAGTTATCAATGGTAAAGTCAGTAGGGATGGTTTTGACATAGGATGTCTTCCAGTCACAGAACATATGGACAAATTAAACTCCTGTTTCATTGTACCATATACTCTGAAAGACAAATATGTGGCAAAGCAAGATGCTGCTTACAGCTCCCACAGCCAGACCACCGGTGAGTTTCAGTCTCAGTTCAGTCTCCTCTGAAACGTGTTTCTTTCCTGTTGCAAAGCTTTTCCTTCAAGTCACTGATTTTATAGGAGCATCTTTTCTAAATGCCTGCCAAACACTTGGTCAAGAACACCAGCGTATGAAAACGGTGCGTTTGGTACTGTGAAATAAAATCTCCATCCAAAACTGTCTCCATTTATATGTCCTATGGCAGTGGGAGGTTCACAGCCATTGTGTGACAATGGCTCTTTTTGACTCTAGATCTAGCTGGAAACATTAGTCCCACTTTCTCCATTTTTTTGCTCCCAGTGTTCTAAAGGGCAACACTTTGAATGGAAACCTATGTTGTGTTCAGTCATTTCTGTTTATCTGAAGATTTTTTAAGTGACTTTGTGGCACTCGGAACGTGGTCAGGTTTTGCTAGAAAGGAGGGATGAATTGCAGTGGTCCTAAGGCTACTCTACATTACTCCGGGGACGATTAACAAGAGTGTTTTGAAAGTCGTTTAAAGCCACCCCTGCATACATCATGGTTTCTGTGAAGGTGAAACTAGAACTCTAATCAAAAAATTTTTGTGACTTTCCCTAATGGCTCCTGCAACCTGAGTCTGCTCATTATTTCACCTTAAGTGGCCTGTTAATATGAGCATGTATTAACAGCAAGCAGACTGAAACCTCTCTGCCTCTCTCTCTGCTTTCCTCCTTATTACTGAAGCTGGGGTTTATTTTTAACTGTGTCTAAAAAATAAATTAATCTTCCATATTAACAGATTAATCCTCCTCGCCTACAACAGGAGTGCGTGGTTGTCCATTCCCAGAAGGTATGGGGCTGCTGGAGCGCCATATGGATAAAGTCTCGTTTATGTTTCTGTCTTCCTTGCATAAATCAGGAAGCCAACCCACCCCTCCACATCAAAAGGTCACTGCCAAAAAGAATAGCAAGGAAACTCCTCCAGACTTGCTGAAAAGCATCCAGAAATACAGGAAGGCCGAAGAAGTGACAGTGATGAAATTAGCAGCCTCGTAACTGGGATTGTTTTTCTCAATATTGCATTTTTAGGTTTTAATGAAATGCTTTCACTTTCTTCTCCCTCACACTCATTCTTTCCCTATTTAATTTGTTGGCTTCTCCCAGAAGGGAAGCGATGCATGCGTGTGATATTCCAGGGCCAGAGGTGACTTCTCTGGTAGTTCAGCCTCGCTTCATGCGTCAGACCAGATGCAACTATCCTCCGATAGTTGTCTGCATATGTACTAACCATGCTACATTTGTACAGATACTGAAATAAAGGCCCTGGTGTCTTCTCCTTTGTCTTTATCGATGTCTGTCTTCTCGTGCCAGGGGGCTAGCAAGCTGCCGTAAGGCACACACCTTTGCATGGGGGGGTTACCTTCCTTGCTGGGCTGCCAGTCCTGCACGACTGCCTCCTGATCCCTCTCCCATGACACAGGCGACACACAACAGATGTCCACATGGTGTCAGCTAGAGCTGCTCTTGGTTTGTCAACCTACATGTTTGCATGTGGCAAGTGCCACAGATTGGTATCTTTGCTTGCAGCAAACCAGGGAGTGAAACAATAGTGTCTAGGCTCGTATTTAAATTTGGGGACTCAATAAAATACTCCAAGACTTTATTCAGGGCAATAACTCATCCTAAACCAGATCCCAAAAAGATTCCAAACTGCTTTATGGATTTATACCTGGATGAATCACTTCACCACAGCTGCCGTTCCAGCAAAATTACACAAATACTGTTTTTAGGGGGCAGGAGGGAGAGAAGGGTGATTTCTTCATATTTTGTTCCCTCTGATAAAATCACTAAATGGGGAATTTCTTCCTGCTCCCCTGCAGGAATTCTAATTGAGTGACAGTTTTGAAATCTGCCATGGACTGCAGACATGTATTTATGTCTTGAATTCATCACTTGAAAGACTACTTTGACAGTAATGGTAAATGTCACCACATGCTTTGAATAGAGAGTTCTCCTTAATGCTGGAGGAACACGAGGTTGGGGAACACTTGCTTTTAAATGTTTTGAAGGAATTTGACATTTACTTCCTATGCTACTACATCTCAATAAATATTTTCAAGTCAGCCACAAAGAGCTAAGTGGAGTGAACTTAAAAGGATGAGAAAGATTTGAGGTCACACAAAATAAGTACTTTAGTAACTAAGGAAGAACAAAGGGTTTCTTCTTAAAATGTGGAGTGGTTAGTAAGTTTAGATCATGTGAATCATAAATCTTTGGAAGAATCTTGCAAATGGTTATAGTGATGGTTCAGTGTGCATGTCCTAATGAGAAATGAAGCTCCATGTTTTTTAACATCCACAATAAAAATAATGAATTTTATCAGTTTTCAAGTCCTGCGTAAATCCAATGGTTCTAAATCATGAGGAGTTAATAGAAATTTAATTTTGTAGCACTAATGATAAATATATGTTTTTAGGATAGGCTTGTGATTTTCAGGTTTGCTAATATAGCTTTGTGTATAATTAGCTCCGTAACCTAGGAACAAAACAAAAGAAAAAACCCACCAAAAACCCCAAACAAAAAATGTTTCCTAGCAGTTGGATAATTCATGAATATTGTCTTTTATAAATTCAGTTTCCATCCTTTCATTACCAAAAGCAATTGTGGTAACTGGGCTAAAAGCAATTGGGCTGTTGCAGGCTGAGCCTGATGTTAGTGGATTGGAAGGATCTTAGGAGAGCACGCTGCAGTGGGAGATCCTTGCCGTTCTTCATCTCTTTCCTCTACTTTGTGTTCATCTAATCCGACCTCCTAGCAGAGCAACTAAACAGATGCTACAACTAGGAGAGGTAACAATGATCTGTCTTCTTTTTCACACTGTGGCAGAATCATCATTTGAGAGTTTTAGAGTAAATGAGTGAATTGCATCTCCCCACATGTGCAAGAAGTGGATGTACATGTTAAAGGTAGTTCATAGAGAAAGCATTCTTCAACGTATGCAAAAAGTGCACTTGCGCAGAGAATGGTTCTATAGCACAGAAGTGTCTTTGACCTTATTTTGGGATGGATTTGCCCCTCACTTTCTTCTAATGAAGCCATAGAACAATTCTGTAGGAAATTACTTAATGAAATGTTAATTAAACACTTAGCTACTATGCACTCTCTACATTTTTACATGATTTTTCACTATCCCACATTTTTGCTAGCATCAAAGACAAAATCTAAAGTAAAATCTGACTGATACTCTTTCTATGCTTATCTACCATGTTACATCATTTCGGTGATGGTGATAAAAACCACTGGAACAAACTATTCAGCAAAACTGACTTGTCCATTGGTTGAAGTCTTTGAATCCAGGCTGGATGCCGTTCTGGAAAATACCTGTTAGGCAAATACAAGATACCAAGCTTAACACAGGCATCATTTGATGAATGTTTCTGACCTGTGTTAAACAAGAGTTGGACTAACTGATCTCTCAGTCTCCCTGGCTTTAAAAATCTAAAAAACAGGATTAATCTTACCCCCATCTAGACATTGACACTGCAGAAGTCCATGCCGGAGCTAGTTGTCTAGGCTCCCTTTATAACTGTTGGGAGATGAAGAGGCACCTCTAGGTCACGATTCATCTCACCCTAATGAAGACATCTGAAACGGTGCTTATTTTTCTCCACCAAGTATAAAAAGAGTCTAGACAGGTAGCTCAGACATAAATGTTACATTATATACATCTGAAGTTAGGCAAAATGAAATGAAACCATAAGTCCAGATGTCTTGGTACTATGAATCCAGTGAACAGTCTTTAGAAAATGCTAAAAAAAGCCTACGGTGAACGTTTTGTGTATACCAACAGCTTTGTTTTATACCTAGTATCTGACAGCCTCTCTGAGGTAGTGTGTATGGGATCTCAACTTTCAGCCCTGTCATCCAGGGGGAATAATACTTGCTCTGTATCCTAGGCCACTATAGCTCTGAAGGAGAAACTCCCCTTTCAGGAGAATGGAGAATTCAGATATTTGCCAGCTTAACACATGTGTTTCTCCCCTTCCCTGTATCTCTGAGTCTCTTTCTTTGTATGTGAGACTATGCATATAGCTGTCCAAATGTGTTCAGTTGTTTGGAAAGCGAGACAAAATCCTGGCAGTGATGGGTCATTAAACAGGGGAAAGGTCAATGATAAATGAATGAAAAAGTTTGATTTGATCATATAGCTCCATTTCCCAGCGACATGAGCAGACACGAGCACTTCTGAGTGTACGCCGCCAGCTGTCTTGTTTGCTGCTATTTCTGTGAAGGCTGCAAGGGGAGCTGAACAACCTCGGAAGGCGTTTGAGCTGCCACTGCAGGGAGAAGATAACTAGATGAGCACACCGTGCTGGCAACGGCCCCTGCTTGCCTGCTGAAGCAGCGGGGTAGCTTTCGGGCTGCGGCCAGGGGTGCTCGGCAGTGCGACACGCTTTCTGGGAAGGAAACCTCGGCACCCGCCCCGGGGGAAGCTGCAGTGCGCTTTACCTCTGCATCCGCTCCTGAGCCCACATGCCCTTCGCTCTAGGTGTGTCCTAGCTGCCATCCTCGGGTCATAGTGTGTGTATATACACACATACACACTATATACTTATGTGCACTGTGTATAGTGCATATATAGGGTATATATACACACAGTATATATTATATAGTGTATATACGGTATATAGTACATCTATTATACAGCATATATACCATATATAGTACATATATTATTCAGCATATATACTATACACACATAGTATATATACTATCTGTATATACACACTATATATATACATATATACAAAACCACATATATACACATGCACTATATATACTATATACTGTATATATAATACATTTTGTGTATATATACCATATACACTATATATGTGTGTACTATTATTGTACATATAGCATATATATGTATACTGTTAGTGTATATACACTATCAGTGTGTATATATAGCATGCATATATATAATCTATGAATGTATATCGTATATATACACTAAATATACTGTGTATACACTATGTGTGTATATATACTATGTACATACTATGTGTATATAGGTATATACTATACACACACACACACACACAACGTGTATACTATATGTATATACATAGCGTGTGTATATACTTGCGCTACGACAGGAGGCACGGGTTTGATCTGGCGGTTACCAGAGGGCAGGAGACGCCGGAGGGCAGGAGCGCGCACAGCAGTGCCGGTGACCGCCCGGCCCGGCCCGGCCCGGCCGCGAAATGGCTGCGGGGGCTTCCCCCGGCCCCGCCGCCTCCGCCGCCGCGGCGGCTCCTCAGCGCCGCCCCTGGCAACGAGCGGCACCGAGGCCGAAGAAAGGGCGGCCGGGCAGGGGTAGAGGCGCCGCCCTCCCGTTACCCCGTGTGTGGCCGGGAGAGGTGGGGCGGCTCTGGGGTCCTTCGGGGTGCGTTCGCTGGGAGCTGCTGCGTGTGTGGTGGCGTGGAGCTGTTAAATGCGCAGACTAGACGATGCTAGCTGTGTGCTGGCCTTGCTTTAAGTAAGGGGGCAAGTACAGACGGCTAGGACTTTCGCCCAGAAACAATGACTGAAAATATTTGGGCATTCAGCATTCATTTGCAGAGCAGCACAGAAAGCTAGAAAGCAAAATTGCTGCCAGCACTTGGGCGCTTTCCGTAGTCTGACGGTGACCTTATTACGGCTGTTCTGGCCCGGGTCTGACCTTGGCAGTAGTGCAGGGAGGGCGAAGAAGGGTAAAGGTCCTGGAGACAGGCATTGGCAGGGAACGTTTTCATCTTCCCTGCTAAAGCGCTGCTCTGAACGGGAGTTTGGGCTGTTGGGTGGTTTGTCCTGCCTGCGTTCTGCTGTGGGCTGGCTGCTCTGAAACTGCTCCGTGGCTCCAGGACCCCTTTGGCGCGAGCACAACAGCCGTAAGGATGACTGATCTCGCAAACCTCACTCCTCTGGCCTCGGGGTGTATTCCTCCTGGTGCTTTCTGGGGAAGCAAGCAGCTTTCTGACAGCTAGGCCACTTCTGAGTCCCGGTGATAACCTGTGGTCCCCAAAGCTCATGTAAAACTGACTTGYGCCTGTGCCGAGGTGAGGTGCTTTAGCGAAAGGAAATTTTCATCCTATTTCGTGGATGCTAGATGGCAGTATTGCCTTTCTTAAACAATTAAAGTTTAGTTAGTGGAAAATAGGAAGAATAACAGCACACTGAAGCTCTGAAGAGCAGAATGCTGTCAGTAATGAAAGCTCAGATAGACTAAATAGTCATATAATTAAAATACCATGTTTACTGAGGGGTTGCCTGGAACAGAAGATACATTATACTTTCTTCTTGGCCACGTACATCTTTAGTGCTCATGTGAGTTAACCGTTGATAACCGCACTGCTCATATTTTATGGGTCTTCAGGATTAGGCCCATGGTATAAGTCACTTTCTTGTGATTTATAGTACTCATGAGCAGCAGCACTCTTGTGAAGGGGGTGGGTGAACCTTACCCCACTGACACAGGAATTTAAATCTTGTGCAATTTTATCGCAACTGAAAGAGGCAGACTTGGTTATCTCAGTTCACGTATTAGTGGATAGGCAT
Source organism: Phoebastria nigripes (assembly GCA_035582835.1). Lineage (NCBI taxonomy): Eukaryota > Metazoa > Chordata > Aves > Procellariiformes > Diomedeidae > Phoebastria > Phoebastria nigripes. The sequence continues at coordinate 1,524,107 of JAYKAV010002933.1, read as the reverse complement.
CCACATCACTGAGTTCTTGATCCAGAAAAGCACTTGAGCAAGTATTTAGCTCTAAGCATGAGTAGTTCATGGTTTTAATAAGATTACTCGTATGGTTAAAGTTTGACAGACAATTAAGGGCCTTTCTGGATCAGGGCCTAAAGCAATCATTGCAACTTGGCACTCTTCGTAGAGAGGCCAAAGGCTGAGTAACTGTTGAGAAAGTTGCCCTCTTCTCCTTGGTGTCCACAGTGGCTTCAGGTTAGGACTGATACTGCATGATAATTTGGCAATGCAACTAGACTCTCAGCTGTGTCCCCTGCACTAAGGACCAACATTTAAAGCTGTGAATACAGTGGCTTCATTGGGCAAGTTGCCCCTGAAAAAGAACCTGAGCTTTCAGGTGGGTCTGGTTAGCCTGATCCCCAAGTGGTGGGGCTCAGGTAGAGGGCTGGCAACCAGGGGACCCACCACAGTTGGTTTCCAAGCTTTGAAGAACAGCAGTGGTGGAGAAGGAACTCTCAAGCAAAAGAAACAGATTTTGGCGCAGTTGGGGATAGAAGAAAAAGCTGGTTGGTTGCTTGCGGGTAGGCAGCTCAATCTGATGGGGTTCTCTAGCTGGAGACTGGTGTTAAGTGATAGTTTTGGATCCTGATCCCAGCCTCAGGCACTGGGAAGCTGCACATCTGCCTAAACTAACAAAGGGGAGAGTTCAAAAGGAGCTGAGAGATGCCAAGAGGGTAGAAAATCAATGGAACATCAAAGTCTAAAGATGGATGAAGGCTGAATTTTCATGGGAGTGTTTGCCTTGAAAGAGAAGGTAGTGGGGGAGTTGCTGTCTGTGTCTATTAGATTTTATTGCAATATTCTGGAGGGGATGAACTCTGACAAAAGGTTAAAAGGTGAATCCCTGTTCTGCAAAGAGCAAAAGTTCTCCTTGCTGTAGTGCAAGGAGATGTGCCTGGGATGGTGATGTAGAAGGATGTGGAAACTGAGACAGCAAATGGGCTTATGAGCCTGGTAAGTTTGGTTTTCCACAGGAAGTGTGGTTCCTCTGAATATTCAGTTGAAAGATATGAGGGGAGTCATAACTTCTTTCGGTTAAAATATAAGATGAACTGATGCTATACAATCTTGTGAGCTTTTATTTTGTGGGTGTAATGAGTCCATTTCAACTGCAGGATTTTTCCAATGCTTTATTGTCTCTTGTTGCAGCAGGAACACGCAGGTAAATGTAGACTCCAGCTGTAAGCAACCATTTAAGCATATATAAAATAGGAAAACCTACATGAATACAGGTTATTTTTATAAGAACAAGACTTTAAAATCAGGCTTAAATGTGAAATGTGTTCTAGAGCTTAGTCTTTGCTGAGTACAGAGGCAGTTACTTCATGTTATTAAAGTCAGACTCTAATCCTGTGATGGGAGTTTGTTTTTTTTTTTTAAACGGCTCTGGTGTAAATTAATAGGGAATTAAAGCTGTAGCCTGGCTGGCATATTGATTGTCACCTGTTTGTCACCAGGTCACTGTTTTATGTTTAGTGTCAAATAAGACTTGATCAGTTTTATTTACAGTCATCGCAACAGGTTTATAAACTAAAACTGCAGACAATTCTTGTGCAGATCTCATTTTTGGAACAGTTTAATCTCTGATAGCATCAAGTGATCGGTACTGGAATTGGTCATACATTGTTTGGTCTGGCTTTATTTTAGTTTTCCTTTTTCCCTTACCATGGAATATTTTGACATTTGTTGAAACTCCCAAAACTTCCAACTTTCCATTTGGAAATTGATTGAAGCAACATAGTTTATTTTCAGTAGAAACTGAATTTAAGTATGTCAGACCGCACGTTTCAGGGCTGCTCTGATGCTTCCTAGGAGTTACCCTTCAGATAGCCCCTGCTCCCATTCTTCCATCTGGGCAAAGCTGGGCTGAGCTCTGTATAGCTTAGGTGCTTCATGTCCTTCCTGTTGTAGGACTTGCCTCATTCACTGAAATTGTTCCATTTTATGACACTTGTTAGGTGCTATAAATTATTGAGTTTAGTTCTTTGATGACGATATTTTTCATTTTTGGGGGAGGAAGAAAGCAGAAAGCAGACATACATTTTGCAAAACTTCATGAAGCTGAAATCCTGAAACTATTTTGTTAGAAAACATTTGACCTGACAAAACATTCTGCTTAAAGCCTAAGACCTTATTGAACTCAATTAAAAAATAGAAACTTAGAGTGCGTTGCTTCTTGTTGTACAACCAGCATCTCTTTAGTCGTAGTCCTCCAATCGCAAGTTTTGCAATGGCGTCTTCTCATTGAAAAGTATTGATTAATACTAGAGATGCTTGACTGTATTTTCTATAAACACAATGTTATTAAGAAATTGTGTAGTTAAAATAACATTCACACCCAGGACTACTTCAGTTCATATGCTTTGCCAATCAAGAAAACACCTTTTTTTTTCTCATACGTTTAAAATTTTTTGCATCTAAAGTGCAAGTCTGTACAATGCACGTCTCCAGTTTCTTTAGCTTGCATATAAGCACAAAAAATCTGCAGGCATGGTTATGGAAATATCACCTGAGTTTGCAATCATCAAAATGTAGGGACAGTTTTTAGTTTACCAACGGAAAGAGGCTGCATAAAGACTTTTGGCTCAGCTATCTGAGGGATGCCTGGAGTTGTGGTTGCAAGTCAGAGTACCAAATAAGGTAATGGGGGATCAGGGAAAATTGCCTATGGGTTTTTCTAGTGATTGGCTTTTAATAGTTTATGCCTGCTGATCATGGATGAAAGGAAGCAAGCCACAGAATACGTAACAGGGTGGTGAACAATCAAGTGTAGGACTGTAGGACTTGCAGGCAAAATATTATAGTTAGTGGTTTTTTTTTTGGTGCTACAAGTTAAGAGTGTGCATCAGAAGAGCATGAGAGATGCAAGATGCAACAGGAAGCTTGAAGACCTGGCAAAACTTGACAGTTTCATCTCCTCTTCTTTGGACAGCCATGCGTGGCAGGAAGAGGGAATGACTGTAATTTTAAATTTCCCAGAGTGGCTTGTGCCTGAGCTGTTAGCATGTGTGTAAGAAGTTGGAAGTCTGTGGGAAAAGCAGAGGTTTAGCTAAAGGAACTCAAGGATACTTGAGCCAAATGGCAAAACTTTAAAAAGGGAACACTTAAAAATTGTTTCTCTTGCAAAAGCTTTATATATCTGTAAAATTACACTGTATTCACAGGTACGATGCCAAATGGCGAGACTACTTTTAATAGTAAAAATATAAGTGGGATTTTAATTCTGCTTTTAGTGCAAATCTCAGTACAACCTTAACTACATACCTCAATAGCATATCAAAACAGTTATAGCTTGTTATTAATAATGCAGTCACTCTAAGTCATTGAGCTGGAGGAAGATGTAGGGACATTTTTTTTTTTTTTTTTTTTTATGTACTATTATCTTTCTGGCAAAACACAGTTTTTGAAGGGAAAATTTATCTCATTCTTTGTGAAAATGAGATTTACCTCTCTATTCTGAGCATAAGAGCTCCAATTTATTCAAAGCAGGTTCATAGATTTCTAAAGGAATTAGTGGAATAGTTGCTTCTCAAGTCAGCTAAATGACCTATTAATGTAACTCATCGCAACATGCTTTTTTTTTTTTTTTAATTGGTGACAGGGAAGTCTTTATTACTAAATGAATACAGCGTGTTTTGTTTCAGGGTGCTGAGGACAGCTGTGATCACTGAAGAATTTGGTATTACTTGCAGGATTTAATAAAAAAAACCCCACCACTTTTTCCTTTAAATCAGACCTGAATCTGTTGCATGATTATTTAAAATTGATTAATCCTCTGCCACAGGACGTGAAATAGGTATGTCTCTAATATGGCTCATGTATTTCTAATATAGTCCAAAAACATAGCAGTTATCTCTCGGGGTCTACCCAGGGAAAACATCAGGAAACACTTTTTTATTGTGAAGGGTGACTGAGCACTGGCAGAGGTTGCCCAAGGAGGTTGTGGAGTCACCATCCTTGGCGATATTCAAAAGCCATCTGGACATGGTCCTGGGCAACCTGCTCTAGGTGGCCCTGCTTGAGCAGAGGGGTCAGACAAGATGACCTCCAGAGGTCCCTTCCAACCTCAACCAGGCTATGGTTCTGTTATCCCTATGTGAACATAGTGCAGGGAGGGAAGAGAAGGCAGGGGAGAGTTGATGAGAAAGAGGGATAATAATGGGAAACCTTTTTTTACTTTCATTAGACTTTTTGAATATTCTGATTGTAAAAACTAGCTAGCAAAGTAGTGAAATAAACTTTGATGATATGAAGTACAGGGCCATTGGGTGTTTGCTGACAGTAATGGAAGCCAATTTTCCCAGTTGGACAAATTGAAGATGATCTGTCTTGGGGCCTCTATAGGAGAACTACTATCAGCGGACTTTCCAACAGTAAGAAAGTTTCTCCAAGATATTGAAGGCTTACCAAAATGCTATGACTCTCTTGTTTCCCTATAAACACTACTTTCCATCTGCGATTTTATTTTTGGTGGTGCCGGGGGGGGGTGAAGGGAGAAAGGTTGTCTAAATGTTTTCTCTGCCTTCCCCCTTGGTTCTTCTTTTCCTTTCAACAAATGAATAGGATGACTCATTTCCTACTCTGTGACTTGTTCTCTTGGGCTATGTTGAAGCTTCAGAAACCTGGCCACTGTGTCCTGCAGCTTCCTTCCAGCTTGCATGCCCAGGTTTCCTACTCGTAGGTGGTGGACATGGTGAGCAACTATTTCGCACTGTGATAGGAAACGGGGATGAGGTCAGAGCATGAGCATGGGCGGGGAATTTGGGAAACACTCCGGGGTCACAGCTGGATCCCTGCACGTTCATTCCTTTCTTCCTGCAATAATTCAGAGCTCATATTTCTGGAGTGACCACGTGGACAATTCTTCCATTCACATGCTGACACTTAGGTCAGAAAAGTCCACTTTATATATCCTTGATCATCATAGGTAGCAAGGTGGCTCCCAGTACCTTTGCTCTCTGTATTTCCTATTTTTTTTTTTAGCTGATAGCATGATTGTCATCAGATATAGCTGTAACACACTGCAGAATTAAACTAGGGTGTTACCATTGTCAATTTGTCAACTGTCAGCATCTTATCTTGTTATTTTGTTTACTTCGGGGCAGTATGCCTTTAGGATATTTTTAAAACAGAGTGTTTTGAGTCTTGTTTAAAACAATCTTAGTGTACTTTAAAGTATGAGGAATTTCTTAGCCTGAGCTAAGTATGAGGAATGAGGGTCTTCTGGGGGTCACACAAGTGGCCTTCTTCCTTCTCCCACTCCCACCTACCATTTTCAATTTTTGACAAAAATTTTGCTTGGTGTTCAGAAAATCTAGAGTGAGGTTCCCCTGTTCTCCCCAGAGCCCTGTTTTTCTTTAATTAAAAAAAGCATTATTTTTATTCTACAAACAAAAAATGTCGCAGTAGCTTTTTAATCAGACATTAAAAAACAAAGTTAAATGAGATTGAACTATTCTTTCGTTCTCTCTCTTCCCCCCCCTCCACCCCCATCCCCTAAAACACGTTTTCTGGCAAATAAGAATCTGTGTAACTTCAGTGTGACTCTTGTATTGAAATGATGCAATGACGCTGTATGGTACTGACCCCTGACTATTTTATTTGCACTGCTAGAACGCCCTATTATCTAATTATTTTTTTTAACCTCTTGAGATTGCAATTTCAGTAAAGGCAACCACACAATCGTATTTCTRCTGGATCTTGTGCCAATACCCTGATTCTGGCACTGCAAGTGTTTAACAAAATATCACTTATACTAATTTCATCCAGCTTCCAAACTTTTGTTTTTGCTTTCTTGTTTGAGAAGGGTGAGACAGATAACTTCTGAGCTTTGAAACTTGGATTTTATTTTTTAACCTATTTGTTCAACTTTTTCGCCCTGAATAGAAGGATGTTCTGAATTAAAATGTCAGTTCTAGTTGACATCTGGTTCATTGCTGATGTTAGATTCTACACCACCCCCGCCCCCCGCCCCCTTTTTTTTTTCCCCTCTTGATCTGGCCCTCCTTTCCTCTGCCCCTTCCCCATGGTTACATTTATCCTTGTTATCAGATTTTGGACATTTCCTTCATCTTGCCAGTCCTTTCTTTTTCTTTTCCTCTCCCTCGTTCCCGTCACCAGTCTCTGTCCCTCCCTGAGGCTCTGATATGACATAAGCCCTATAGACAGTACAAGGGGAGAACACCATCAAGTGGTCTGCAGACTCAAATGGAAGCAGGCAGCAGGGCTGGCTATTTTCCATAGAGCCATTTCTACACTGGGGATGTTTCTCGCCGTAGGCAATAAAAGGCGTGTTGGATGCGTGTCTGTAATGCCTGACCTTGACATACCAGAAGGGGGCAGTTAGAATAAGCTCATTGCTAAACCATATGGAACATGTTCTGGAAAAACAAACTGCATTAAGCTGGGGAAGATGCAGCTGTGCAGCACTGGCACGTGGAGCACAAGTCCTACCTGACGCCAGTTCTGCTTTGTGTACATACTGTACAAGCTGGGAGAGAACACATAACAAAGTGTATGGTGTGCCGGATTATCACCTCGTTCAAATCTCTAGGCAGACATTTAGCTACATGTACCCTGTCAACTCTGTACCAGGTCATGACCAGTAACAGGATGATATCTTGCTAGAGCCAATTGTGTTGAAAACAAAGTCAATTTAATATGAGTTGAAGCAAGGAGACAGGAGAAGCAGTTTAGCCAATTATGACTTTTAAGTATAATCACTCGGTGAAGACTTCAAGCCTGACTTATATTGAGGTGGCTGCAACCTACTTATGGCTACAAGGCTGGCAAAGACTAGTGTAGCAAGGTCAATAAGAGAACATGGAGTCCTTCAAAATAAATCGTGGCTGCCAACCTAACATGGTAGACTGATGTTTTAGAAGAGGGCAAGCAAAATAGAGCAATATATCAATGCAGACTGGGGGATGAAGGGATTGAGAGCAGCCCTGTGGAGAAGGACTTGGGCATACTACTGGATGAAAAATTGGACATGAGCCGGCAATGTGCGCTTGCAGCCCAGAAAGCCAATTGTATCCTGGGCCGCACAAAAAGAAGTGTGGCCAGGATGTCAAGTGGGATGTGTCCCACGCTGTTCTTGTGAGACCCCACCTGGAGTACTGTGTCCAACTCTGGGGTCCCCAGCACAACAAAAAGATGGACATGCTAGAGTGGGTCCAGAGGAGGGCCACAAAAATGATCAGAGGGCTAGAATACTTCTCCTAGGAAGAAAAGCTGAGAGAGTTGCCATTGTTCAGCCTGAAGAACAGAAGGCTCCAGGGAGACCTTGTTGCGGCCTTCGATGTATAAAGGGGGCTTATAAAGAAGACGGAGAGAGACTTTACCAGGGCCTGTAGTGACAGGACAAGGGGCAACGGTTTTAAACTGAAATAGAGTGGATTTAGATTGGACATAAGGAAGAAATTCTTTATGATGAGGACGATGAGCCACTGGCACAGGTTGCCCAGCTAAGCTGTGGATGCCCCATCATTGGAAGTGTTAGAAGTCAGGTTGGATGGGGCTTCGAACAGCCTGATCTAGTGGAACATGTCCCTTCCTGTGGCAGGGGACTAATGATCTTTAAAGGTCTATTCCAAACCAAACCATTCTATGATTCTAAAATATTTAGCTTGGTGCAAGGGGGGAACAAGRAGGTTTCACTGAGGAAGGTAAAGTTATCGTGGGGATGAGCCCCACTAACCCCAAGGGAGCCAGTGTTGTGTGGAAAACCTGGCAGTGATGCAGAATTGCAATTACTCCTTTTGGTTAAAGGGATTGAAATCCCTACATGCAAAATGTAGGTGTTGCTCTGTAAGTAATTCTGAGATCAGCAAAATAAAACTGGTATGAAAATACTAAACTGTTAAAATAAGTCAAACCTCTTGTCATTAGGAAAGACTGTTCAGTGGGTGAACTGCTAGTCATTCAGGTGACTATTCAAGGATATAAAGGCATATCTTGTTTTCAGTTCAGATATCCATGGCTGACACTGTTCACTGTATCCATTCTGAAATCTGATTCTTAAGGTTCGATTTGTATTTCCCAGGTTTCATACATACTCTTTAGTGCAATTTTTATGGATTTGACTGCTACAGATTAAGGCCTAATAATTGAAATTTCAATTGAAACAGGATGTGTGAAGTCAAATCTGTATTATAAGAAATGTTTCCTGGGAGAATGAAGATGATGAATTTTTAAAAGTGTGAATTTTAGTTAAATTATTTGTTAAATGCCAAAGTACGTTCTGCACACAGCACAAATACAGGAAGGATGCTATTTCTGTCAAAAAGTAGACTAGCAGTGATTTTTTTTTTTTTATCATCAGTGAGAAAATATTTTACTAAGCAAATTCTCCACTTACCTATGCTTTTTGCCTCTTAAGATACCCTGTAATTCATCTGGTATACTGAAGAAACAACGTAGGTCTAAGAAGTACGTGGCAGAACTCAAAAAGATGGTGAAAAAAAAGTCCTGCACTAGCCTATTTTAAGAAGAGTAACAAATCCAACCTTGCTGTGTGTAGTAGTAGAGCAATTGATTTCTAAAGCTGAAGACTTGCCATGGAGAGTTTGACTTCATTGGCTAACATATGGCAACATGGAGAATGAGAAAATAGGGTAAAAGATAATGTCAAAAAAGGTAAATTATCTGGCAAGTGCCTTTAAGATGAAATATATTTCTACTCTGAAAAGATACCTTTTTTCCCGCTCCAACAAAAAAAAGGAGACACTGTGGATTCCCCCCCCCCCCCCGCCCCCAATATTCTCTCAGCCCCTGCTACCTGTTGCTGTGTCCAATTTGGCTATTTTGCAAGCACAAGTTAATTTACAAGAACAGCCTTATGTCTTCCTCCTGAGACTGGAAAGTTCAGCTGAGGTTCTTCACATTAACAACTATAGAAAATATTCCACAGGCAAAATTAATTGATAACTCTGAAACCAATATCAGATGATGAGCCCAGATACTTTTGTAGCTTTATGTAGGCATCACTGTGAGGGTTCTTTATGCCAAATTTTTGCACTTGTGGTTCGCAAAGAAATGCCAGTGTAGCCGGATATTCAGATTCTGTGTTGAAACTTGTAGAACATGTAGTATTTTTTTAAACACTTAGAGGAGAGGATACAACATAGAGGGAGGGTGTCTGAGCAGTTTTTTTCACCAGAGCTAATGCTGGTTTCTTGGGGTTTGGTGTTTTTTTTGTTGTTTTTTGGTGTTTGTTTTTTTTTTTGTAGCTGATACAACACTTTTCTAATTTGCATGACTTCCAGATTACTCTAGTACTTACAGAAATAACTTTATCAATGTGGTAGGTAGAGAAAGTTAGAGAGAAGGCATCTCTTTTCTCACCGTATGTATTTCGTTTTAAGGCTGCTATTATCTCCAAATAGACATACATCTGCAGAGCCTTAAAAGCTGGAGCAGGAGACATACTCCTCTCTCCTTTCTCGAGTGAAAATGTTTTGTCTCCTGAAAAATGACTTTTTTCAGCCTTCAGCTTCTCAAGAAACTTAGGTTGCTGTTCATATGGAAAACAGTGTCAGTCCATAAATGCCACATCAATCATCTAGTTTCCTGCAACTCTTGCTTGCAAGAGACATGAGAAGCAGCACAACTTTGCATGGGAAGCTTGTTTTTTCTAATGTTTTGCAAAGTCCACTTCAACTGTCATAAGAATTAACTTTCTTATAAAATCTTTATTATGGTTTAGCTCCAATTTCAGTACTGTTCTTGGATTTGCAGTGTACACCGATTCATCAGCCAGAATGCCTTTCTCTGGAACACGTTTTTTCAATTTCAGAGCAGAAACTGCAATAACCTCATTTTTTTCTGCAGGTCTGTCTTCATCTTTTGTTATCAGATTTTGTTGCACAGCTACATTCTAGACTGCACATTCAGTGATGTCAAAAGACCTTTGCTTAAGACATGTCATTACAAGCAAAAAATGATTAGATGTATTTGAGTCCAAATACTTCTCAGTCATGCATCCTCAATCCATCAATACTGTGTTTTAAACAGCTCATTTGGAAGTGAGCCCAGTGTGCTGACTTTATCAGAAGTATTACGTGCATATTTATACTGAGGCACATACAGTCCTTATCCACAGCAAAAAATGATCTTGCACAGCCAAAACCATCTTACATGTTACAGGCGCGCTGTCTAGAGCAGCTGGATTTCTGTGTTGGAAGTCCGAATGTGTGTTGTTCATGCACGGATATTTCCTGAAGGAAAATACCACGTTTGCTGTATGCACAGTAGACACTGCTGAAAGCTTCAGACTTGCAGTACATGAGCAGAGTCCAGAGAGCATGGGCCATGGGTGGGCTCACCTGCATGCATGAGGTCCATTTGCATTGCCAGTGTAGGTTGACCCTCCCTTGTGCTGTGCACACTGGAGTCACTGCTCATGCACATAATCAAAACCGTTTATCTAGGACTACTGAGGAAGCCTAGCTGGAGCTTCTGCTCTGCTCTCCTGTTAGACATTTGGATATTTGGGGCAAATATACTGCATTGAGTGTTGCTAACACCAGGCTAATGCCCATTATTAAGTCTACAGCTTTAATCTAAGTGGATCAGTTACACACGAACATTCTTTTAAGTGACTCAAAATCCATGTGTTCATTGGATCACGAATCACCTTAAAGCATATTGTCCGTTGAGGATGTGGGAGTGTCAGCTTTGGGCTTCTCGTTACTATCAGCTCTCACTGGCCCCTAATGAATGCCCAGGTTCATCATACTACGTGCTAGCAGGAGTCATCCTTACACCCATAGGAGTTTCTTGTTTGGCAGCATGGCGCTGCCATAACTTCAGCACTCTCTACAAATTTGGTTGGTGTGTAACTAAACTATCTTTGAGTTCTCTACTTGAGGGTAGCTTCTTGCAAATTTATGGCAATCTAGCTGCCTTTTAGGATGCATGTTAGGACTTGAAGAAACCTTATTACATGGACTGTGTGGCACCTGAACTGATCTCTGTGGTAAAACCTTAGCTGAAGATGTTATTATAGGGTACAGCTAAGGGAAATAAACTCTTGTAAATATTTGCCACAAGGAACAGTAGATAACTGCTGTGGCCTTCAACATGCCTTTCAAATGAGCACGTAGTCAGATAGAAATAAAGTCATTTCCATGTGGTAACAGAATGTATGTGAAGATATCTATCAGAGCCTTTGTCTGTATTTATCCCCAAAAGGCATCCTCCCCCGTGCCCTACCCCACCCCTGATGGTTAAGGTATTTTTGTGGTGATTTTTTAAAATCTCCAAATGTAAGGCTTTAGTGATGTGATTTTGTTTAGCTGTGCATGTATTTAGCTAGTTTTTTGGTCTTCCTATGTCTCTGAGTTTCTGTAAAACCACTGAACAGAAGAATCTGCAAACTCAAGTGGGTATCTAGTTCTGTCCATAGTTTACCTCAGATAACAGTGCTTTGAGAAACTAAATTTTGACCTGAGAGAGGGGAAGGTAATTTTTATCCACAATGTTGCACTTGGGTAAGGCCCTTTGCACAGCAAATATGTTTTAGTTTAAATTACTATTAGGCTTTGTGCACCTGAAGAAACTTACAGTATGTGTTTGTGTTACAATGCTTCCGTCTTCTGAGACTGAAAAAACAAGGCAAGAAACAAGTTTATTGTCAAGTGGATGTTTGTTTGGTTTTTTTCTCTGAATTATGATTCATTTCTGGGATATTTGTGCTAACTGTTTGCAACCAACTTGACTGCAGTTGATCATGAGGAAATAATCAGGTAAAAATGTGCACTTTGAAAAGGAAGACAAAAGTTCCTCACAAGAAAATACTGCTTTTGGTGATTGACCCTACTGATAGCCAAACAGTGTTTGCTTGGCTGATGATAAATGGAAGATTCTTGCTTTTGAATTTCCAGAATGAAAGTGGAGAGGAAAAAAACCCTCTCCTTTTTATCAGTATTCTTAGTTTAAAGAGTCACTGTTTAAAAAGTTATAGTCCAACATATAGTTTATATTTTTCATTCACTTTAGACAGATTTAGGATGTGCCAAAAGACCCTCTAGAAATCTTGTCTCAATTGGAGTGAAAACCTTTGTCTCCCTGGAGCCTGTGGACAGTGGTGTTAGAGCAATGCTGTGTACTGGGTGGATTCATGTTCAAGATTAGATAAGGCTTTTAATTTCCAAGATTATACTTTGAAGTGGTCCCAATACAAAGAATTATCTCATTATAGGTGGTTTACTGGGTTTTATATGGCAAACACTCGACATTTCCTGTCATTGCAGATTAACATGCTGGTGTCTACCACACTTGTGGCTGTGTGCTGACTTCAGCTGGGTAGTAGAGCCAAATCTTGTATATGAATGAGCCTGAGAGATGCACGAGGCAGTCCTTTGACCTGATATTATAGTAATGGGCAGGCTGGTGGAGGATGATACTCTGATGTCTGTCTTCACTGGAGTTTGACAGACAGTGAGAAAATACATTTTAAGGCTGACAAGGAAATAAGGATTCTGTTTTATGAGAAGTTAAGGCTTTGAAGTTCTTGGTTTTAGTCCCACACCAATGCAAAACACACAACAGATACTTAATGAGCACACAGGAGAGAGAATTTTGCAGAACTGAAACTTGAGCCTGAGTCTTCAGTCTTTGTGTTTCACTACCAAGTTACTGTATATGGAGTTTCTCAACAGAAATCTGAAAGAAAGACCATTCAGGATTTGAAAAGTCTGCATAGAAAATTTCATTGGACTGGCTACAAAATACAGAGTCCTTCAACTTAAAGCTATTTTTTTGGCTGTTTACTTTTTTCCTTTTCAGGCTTTTCACAAATATTGGTGAATACTCTGATGAAATCTAGTCTCCAGTATGATGGAGAAGGTTGCACTCAGAAGCAGGGAAGTTGCAGTCCATCAGTACAGCTCTTTGTTTAGTAAGATTCCAGCAAAATTTCCAGCGTAGTATTTTGAAATAATAGGGATTATGATCCAGAGCTGGCCAAGTATCAAAGAGAAGAGTCTTGCATAACCAAGAGAGTCTTTTTTTTTTTTTTTTTTTCCCATATTTTTTTTGTCATGTACAAAAAAAATTGTAATGATCCCTTCTCTGTTCTGAAGCATGCTTCAATGGAAATGTCAGGAATGGTGTCTGCTCTTTAATGATCTTGCTTGTATAAAACAACTTTAAAATCCATTTTAAAGACAATAATAAACTTTGATAAAGGAAAACAGAGTGTGTTTTCCTCTACAGAAACTCTGTGTGAAGGAAAGGGTATCCCTCGAGCACTTTCTGTGCAGAAACTTACCTCAGTTGTTCTAGAAGGGATAGATTCATTATGTTCACTTACATCAAAAGTCATCTCACCTAAGGCAGAGTTTATGTATCCTTGGTACTTCCCAGCTGGGGATGTTGAAGTTTCTGATCTCTTTATACCAGAGCAGAATCACCTGCAGTACTCCTTGTCTGGGATTCGTGTTCTCCGCAGTACCCCATCAAGTAGTTTCATAGCACAGACTTTTTACCTGTGACACGTACTACCGTGCCTGGGGGTTTACCACAAAGCTGTTAAAGGTGGCACTAACTGCGCTCCAGTTAGTTAGCTTCTGTTTGAAGGTTTTTATCAGAAAAGAGGGTGTTGTGAAAATCTATATATCCATGAGTTTCACCATCTGCATTACAGTCATTTTGCAGTATTTAGAAAAGCAACATCAGGTTGAGCTCCTTAACACGTTGATTGAAGACCTGAAAAAAATCTTAGGAATTTGAATTTACAAGGAGTGCCACTGAGTCCAGACTTATGAGGTCACCTGAAATGCTTATGTATTTATGCCAAAAAAAGTTTCCAGATCATCAGATCTATATATTTTCCTAAGACTGACCTACTCAACGTGTTGTGACTAGCTCAAGACTTTTAGTTTAAAGACCAAATCCACTAAAAACCACAGGAGAGAAGGAGAAATCGAGATTCCTGTCTGGAACAATAGCAAAGGATGGGATTTGGACCTCAGCCTCATTTTGTACTGGATGTGTGCTATTTTTTGTATGATGAACTTTGTTTCAAGCAAGGAACACTCCCTCCTTCTCTCTCCCTCAAAAATACATACAAATCTTTTTTATTAGTGTTCTCCTTCCTTAGGGTTTGATCTGAAACCCAATTCTAGAGACACTGAAGGTGTATCATACTGAAATCAGACCAAAGATACCATTTAATTTCACTTTAATCTGAGTGAAACTGAATTTTTCAGATTTGTTATTTGTATTGCACTTTCTTCCCTTCTCTAGCTTTCTTTTTTTTAATCTTGGGGAATATGAATTAATTGTGCCTGCTGGAAGTATCCAATGCAACAATATCAGTTTTCACTTAAGAGAACATCAGTGGAACCAAACAGTAAGTTGTTGCAGCACAAATATGCTGCCAAGTGTTTTATTACAGTCCATCAGATTTATTTTGATTCAGATGAATGGATGATGTAGGCAGGAGACCGGTAATTAGGACTGTGTTAAATGTTTGCATTGAATCTTAAGTCCATCTGAATTGAATAAGATGCTGCTCTAAATATACTTTATGCAATCTTGAGTCAATGCATCCTTGCCGGATGTCTTTGTCAGCCTTCCTCTTTTGTATCCTATGAGTCTTGAGAAAAGGAGGACAGAACAGAAACCCAGCTTTCTGGCACCCCTCAGTGTGAAGAGAAGGCATGAAGAAGTCTACTTGGTGGCCCTCTGAAAGATGGGAAAAACAGCCAGCTGATGCTCCTGCAAGGCAAAGCACAGCACACAAGAAACAAAAGCAGAAAGGAGGTCATCAACCCACTCACCTCCTGGAAAGGACATGGAGATAATTAGTTACTGCGTGGGGGAGGATTTTTCTTTTGGAAAGAGAAATGATAAATTAAGGAAAGATGAAAAGGTTCATTTATTGACAGCGCACAAATGACAACTCTCACTACAGATTCATCTGAAATCAGATAGGGGTCTCTGTGTGGGTGGGCAGCAAGAATGAATAGTCATTCAGGTTTTGTGCATTGCTGGGTGACTAGTGAAGCGGCCAGCACCTCGTTCATGTTACTTAAATAAAGGGGAAAAAACCTCCAGTACCTCATGAGCTGAGCTCCAGGGTTGGTGTGGGAACATAATTGTGAGGGAAGCCCTGTGGTATTAACAACACTCTGGTGGTAGTTTTGAACATACTTGTTTTCATCCCAGAGCTGAGGTCTATTGGCCAGCCACAGTAGGCAGAGATAGATTGACCTTTTCTTCCTTGGCTCTGTTGTGCATGGTGCATGCTACACGCATACCCACAATATAAAACATGGAGAGACAGGCAATTAAATATTGTGGCCTTAAGCCTAAAAGCTGGCTAAATCAGTAAATATCACTTGAATGGCAATTTTTTGAGTCCCGTGCTGCTGTTAGTCTATATAAGAGAAGGACTGGAAAAAGGGTTTTTTTGAGAACAAATATGCTCTCCTGCCAGTTCACATAATCAAAACAAGAATCTGCTGCAACTATTTTCTTTCCCTAATGAAAGTACTTGAGTGCTGTAATGGATTCCCCTGAGAGGCTGTGGAATTGCCATTGCTGGGGATCTTCAGAACTTGACTGGACAAGGCTCTGAGCAGCCTGATGTAACGGTGAGGTTTGCCTTCCTTGGAACGGGAGGCTGGGCTAGAAAACCTTCAGAGATCCATCTCAGCCTCAATTATTCTATGATTTTAAACTATGATGGAATCTGAATTAATGATGGCATTGTATGGGTAATATCAAAACTGTGTTAAAAATATCCTTGCCTGTGTAGTTTTTTTTCTCTAAGGTTTATTTGAATGCTTAGAGACAGACCTATATTTAGGTATTTCAGTGAATCTAAGCCTTTTATTCAGCATGGTAGTTTGGTGAAGTTAGACCATTAGTAATAACTGGCAATATCAAGTTTAGTTATTTTGGATCAGTGTTTTTTCCAAACTCAGTACCTTGAAGGACTGTTGATTGTTGGCTTATTCAGGCCAGTTAGCTCCAACCATGAGATACGTTTTCATGGTCAAAACCTAACTTCTTATGAAGTAGAATACACTCAATAAACTATTCTCTGGGGTTTATGTCCCTTCCAACACAAACCATTAACATCAGTGAGACCATGTTAAGCCACTAGCTCTGTGACCTTCCACCAGCTACGAACTGAATGGGAGGTGCTGTGGCACTCTGATTCCTGACAAAAGCCCAGCCACTTGCGCAATGATAGTATTAACGCTTTGGAAGAAATGAGTCCATTGTCCAGGACAGCCATCTTTTGTGAGTTCAAGGAGAAAGGGGGGTGTGAACTCTTAACCCCAGACTGATGTTCGCAGAGCAGACCCATGTCCTTGTGCCTGTGAGACACTACAACCGATCACACCCAGCTTGGCTCTGCTTTCTCCCTGGTACTATACATGTGGCCTTATTCTCAGTTTGGCTGGGTCCACAAGTGGGAACTGTTTTCTAGGTGGGTAGCTGATGTCCTCCATTGAGCACAGGCAGTTTCTAGGATGTCCCTTGATTTAAACTGCAGAGACTGTTGAGAAAAGGGGGGTTTAGTTCATAGTAGTCTAAACCATGATATAAATATTTATAATGTGCAGGACTACTTGTTTATCTCTTTAAGTCCTGAAGAGAATAATATGTAGCTTCAGTTGCATTGCTCCAGTATGGAGTGCTTGACCAACGCCATGTACCCCTGTAACATCAGACTGTCTCAGAACTGAATTTTCTTCTCTCAAATTCTGTTTTCACTCTTTAATGCTCTATATCATGTAAATTCAGTGGCAGACTTCTTGAAATATAAGTTGTACTGCAGACTTAAGCCTGGCACCATATGCTGGGAGTATATGACTTGCTTTAAAGAATTCCCATGACTTTCAAAAGAGGTTTTGAGTATTCAGTATATAGATAAGTCCATGGCTGGTTTTGACTCTTTGACAGTTGCATTGTGTTTTTGTGGCCAACAACTGTCATGCTTTGAAATAATTTCCCTGTTCTGTAATCGATCTGGGCACTTGATGGCCAATAAAGATTCCTGAAAGTAATTGAGTATCCCAGTGTTCCTATCTGGCTAAAAATGACTTACTGTTTATCATTTACCCTCTGAAAACTCTTGAAAACTCTTCCCTGAAGAGTAATAAGTCCCTGTAAAGTTTTCTGGCAAGGGGGAGGAGGAGGGGAGAAAAGGAACTGAAAATCCATTTGACAAGAACGTTTGAGAATGATCATAGATTTTTGTATAATGATCTTGTAACTCATTATGATGATTTCGCATTCTTTTTCCCACTCAAATGGCTTTATTGTGTCACCTATCTCCTAATTTCCTTTTACCTTTCTTATTTTAATAGTCTTTACAGTAGATACCTTCACAATCTTAACTATATCTAAAGCTTTGTATATAATACTGTCCTGGTTTCAGCTGGGATAGAGTTACATTTCTTCCTAGTGCTGTGTTTTGGATTTAATATGAGAAGAATGTTGATAACACACTGATGGTTTTAGTTGTTGCTAAGTAGTCTACTAGTCAAGGACTTTTCAGCTTCCCATGCTCTGCCAGGTGCACAAGAAGCTGGGAGGGAGCATAGCCAGGACAGCTGACCCAACTGGCCAACGGGGTATTCCATACCATGTGACGTCATGCTCAGTATATAAACTGGGGTTGGTGGAGGAGGGGGATTGCTGCTTGGGCATCGGTCGGCGGGTGGTGAACAACTGCATTGTGCATCACTCATTTTGTATATTCTATCATTATTATTGTTATTATTATTATTATTACTATTATTTATTTTCCCTTCCTTTTCTGTTTTATCAAACTGTCTTTATCTCAATCCACAAATTTTACTTTTTTTTTTTTCCAATTCTCTCCCCCATCCCACTGTGTGGTGGAGTGAGTGAGCGAGTGGCTGTGTGGTGTTTGCCTGCCTGCCGGGTTAAACCACAACAAATACTTATTTTTAATAACTCAATAGGGACTAGAAACAAGGCCATCCACTTAAAATGGATATCATACTGCCCCATCTCCCTTGTGTTTTTCCTCGCTCGTGTGGTCTACACATGGGACATCTTGGCGATGAACCTGGTTACAAGCACTGGAGACTTCTAAATTAAAAAGCTTTTTTATGTCCTGTGTTCCCTTATTTGAATTTTAACCCACTCCTTAAATGTTACATGTTGCCTGTGTGCACTAATGTACCATTMCAGAAAGAAAAAGTTAGAGATGCAGGGAAAACCAAAACATTTGTTAATAGTGGAATGTTGACATTCCACTAAAAATGGTTGTTAGAAATATTTTTTTAAAAATGTGGGGTACTCTCTAAGTTATTGAGTGTCTTGTGGTCATAATGCATATTGTAATGTCAGGTATACTTAAGTATTCTAAGGGCTGTAATGTGCTCAGGAGTCCAGTGTGCTTGAATGCAGCAGTGGTTTTCATGCATCGAAGTGTGTGTTCATGTATCTGCACACGTGCAGTGCATTCTCAAGGATATAGGAGCAGTAGGTAGAAATGGACGGAGAACATAGAAGGACCTGTAAGATCACAAAGATCTAGTGCATCTATATGCAAGTTATGATGAGGGAGCTGCAGTCAAAGTGCAGTTCCAGTGAAAGAAGGGAGTAGTTCCCTCTCTAAATAGGCATGTACATGAGAAAAAGGGTCAAGAGGGTTTTGTTTGCTTTCTAACAACTGGTGCATGTAATGTTTCCCAGAATGCCATGATCCTTTATATACAAATATGGCCATCGGTCAGCAAAGGCTTTATTCTTTGAGTCCTATTTTAAGCTCACTGCTAACTCTAAAATGTACACAGAAGAGCTGACGGGAATTTCTAGCATCTTGAAGACAACCAACCAAAATAACTGTTCTGATTCTGCTGTGGACAGGGGATGTATTTCTCTTTTAGTACAGTGCCTTGAACAGAATACCCTATTTTGACCAAAAGTTGTACTTGAAACAGATATTAATATCATAAGGGTGCATATCCAAAACAAAAATGCATAAACAGCTACTGTGAGAGAGTATATATGTAACTAGTCAAGATGTAATGTTTAATTTCTGCAGGATCAATAAGAAACAGCTAAATTCGGTATCATCTGTTTTGGTGCGTGTGTGCAAAGTCAGGTCTTGTGCACAAACACTTTGTGTGTGTGTGTGATTATTAGCATTCCTCTGTTGGTGTACTAAGTCACTGCGTGGGGGATTTGAGACACATTATAAGTGAATTTGAAGCAACACAGACTTCTTTGAAAACGAAAAGAAATAAAAAATTAAGATTGTAAAAGCCTAAACAGAAAAATAGAAACTTTGCCCTGCATATGTTTGTATTGGTACTAATGAAACATTTAAACGTGTCATATTACATTGCCCTGATGACACAACTTTTTCCCATGAGATCTACAAATGCAGATGCAATCCTTCTTTGCCAAAAGCTCCCTTTCTTGCCAAGTACATTGGACCATTCCCATCATACTGGATAAATCCAGACATAGGTGAATACAATATTCTCTAACTAACTAAAGATCAAACAAAGTTGATAAACTTATCACATGTCAGTATAAACCTACTGCATTTTCTCAATGAGACAGATAGTTTTGAATGATGACTTCTGTATTTTATTTCATGAAAATTTCAAGAGATCTCTGTTTTAACAGACAGATCCTCACAAATTCATCACTTTTGTCAAGGTGTTGTACACTTAACGCTACTTTGCTATGAAGTTTGGTATTTAATTACACTTAATGTTGCCAAACAGCCAGAAGTGGTGACATTTTAAACATAGAATTGACAAATTAGGCAAATCACTATTATTACAGTCATCCTCAACACCCAAAATGAGCGTGGTCTAATACACTGTATACAAGGTAATCTTTTCACATAGTAATTGCAATGGCTTTACCTAGAAGACCGTCTTTCAAGAAAGCAGAATTCCAGGCAACCTGGAAAGCAGACGTTACACGTCAAGCTAGAGATCTTGAAAGAGTTAGATATTTTATACACTGAAATAAGGGCCAGAGGAAGGGGCAGCTCATTTGCTTTTGGTTTTCTGGAAAGCTCAGTATTGTAAAATATGCAATATTGCTCAGTATTTGGTATTGCAAAACCTCTCTAGAGCTGGTGCTTGGATGGTATGAAGCAAAGCCTTGGTCATAACCTGCCCTTTTCCCCCTTTCCAACTTCATGCTGTGATTGAGCAAATAGAGCTCTCCAGAGTTAATCTCAGATTTGGAAAGAGGAATACATGTTTTTTGACATCAGTGTAGAAACTTGAACGGTAGTAGGAAGCAACTATTGATTTGTATGGCACTGAAAATTAAATTTGATGCAAGAATGAGGTGATATATATTTGAAGACAGAGATCTTAAAGCATCCTGAAAAGGTGTATGTCCATGTTATGGACTGGGAAAATTGGTTTCAGAGAATGAAATACACCTCGTCAAAGTTCATCCATAGGATCGGCAATGAAACCAGTAGTGCTAATTCTGAGCTCCCATCCTGTGTGTCGATGATTAGCTGACGTTGCCTCTCACATAATGTCCCTTTCTCCTCCCTTTGCATTCAGTGTCTCTGTTAAGTCTTCTTCAAAAACCAGAGGAGCCGGAGTGTTATTTAACCAATAAGTTCTTCTTCCACCCCACAGTTACAGTTGCTGAAACCTGAGCTCTATCAAAGACAATGGGAAAAAATCTCACGGAGTTTGAGGTTGCAAGATTTCACAGAATTTGCAATTTTGTCAAATTTGCAATGTTTGTCCAAAGCCACACTTGCACCAGGCAGTACTGAGCCAGAGACAAGCTTAGTTCTGCTTATGGACAACGCTGGAGAAAAAAACCACCACCCAAACATGTTAGAGTGGCATTGAGCATTAGTTAATAAACTATCTCTTACAAGGATTTTTTTAAACTTAGGGTTGATACTGGGCTAAAATGATCATATGGCTGCTTGGGAGTTGGACTGTGGGCAAAAAGTGACTTCTTCTGTGTAAATACATCCCCCCTTTAACAGAATCCACCCTGTGGAAGGCGTATTGGGTTGCACATGAAGAGAGGTACGGGTGACTGCATGTTTTTAACATGTTAATGAAATTTGCTTGTGGGAAGCTTGATCAAAACAGTGAGTTGAGAGGAATATCTGATCTGAATTTTGCTGCCGTGAAACCATAATATCAATAGTTACTGTACTTGTGTACCTTTGTGTTATTATTTTTAGACCCTTAAAAATAGCAACAAGTTTCCGCTACAGTTTTGAAGTTTGTTTGCCATAAATATAGTAACTCATTTCAACACTTTGCAAAAACACAAGAATATATGAATACAAAACCATCATCTTTCTAAAATTTTACGTAAAATTATGGATGAAGGAATTTTCAGAGCTGCGAATGGAAAGGTCGTCTTGTCCTGAGAGTGAATCCAATTAAATTCTGTGCTGAGGCCAAGAAAACCGATTGGCATGTAGATTAAAGCCAAAACTGAGTCTTCTCTGAACATTTACTGACAGCCATGAACTTTGACAGTTTCAGGCTATGAATTTTCCAAGTTGTGTTGGAGGGCTTTCTATAAGTTGCGACAAATGAAAAAGGAAAAAAATTGTAGCAGACGAAGAAGGGGAGATTCATGGACTCATGTTGAGTCTCTTTCCTGACACCATAATTTCCAAAGCAAAAACAACAAAAAAAAAGCAACAAAAAAATCCCATTCCTCATCATAAATCAATAAAAAACCATGTTTCCATAACATTTTTATTATTCTGATAACAACAGCTTGACATTTTTGCATTGGCTCAGTTAAGTTTTTCCTATCTATTGCCTGCCAGAAGAAAAAAAGTTCCTTAATTTTCAGCCATCTACTGGAAAGTGTTTCTTTCTGATTATTAATGAATGTGCACACAGGATCATTTCATGTTGTTAATTCTGAATTTTGCTAGAGAAAGTAGGATAATGGTACAGAACATGTACAGAAATGGAAGGTTATGACAGTAATAATAATAAAAGGTTATTCTCCCTTTCTTTAAGATGAAGTTATTGATTGTGAAAGGTACCAGAGTGTCAACCATGATGCATGAGACTTTTTAAAAGGTATCTACTGGACTCTGCACAGGCAACAATCCATGCAAATTCTCACAAAAAAAGCCTGCTGCTGACCTGCTGGAGAGGGCAAATCTCTTTAGTGGGTCTCTGCATGACTCGCCAATACTGCTCTGTCCTTTGCATCTTGGACAAATCCAACCATGGCATTTTAGATCATGTGCTAATTGTGATTATTTATATGTAATGCACTGGCAAGTTTATTTTAGTGACTTAAATATATTTTTCTTAGGACTGGAAAATGGCCTTCAGCCTAATGTGTCTGACTATGCAGGTTTATCTTTAATCTTACATGCCTGCTATTTTCACATACTCCAAATACTTCTGTAAGGAAACAAAAAGTTGAATGTATTTCATAGTGATTGCCATCTGTTTAAATCAGGTTTTGTTTAAATCTGATTAACTCTAGGTTTATTTCTTTTATATGTGCAACCTAGAGGTGGGGCCACTCTTTCTCCCGTTCAATAACACTATAACCCACCAAATAATAAGAAAAAAAAAGTTATTTTTAATCCAAACCATTTTCATTGCGTGGTGGCATGAATGTTTGTACCAGTACAAGAGAAGGATGGGACTGCTTTTTCCTCTCCTGATGTTGGCTTAAATTGATCAGATGATTGCCCTAGGCATTGGCGAGTCCACACAAAAGACAAACATTAAAATGTTGAGCTGTGGGGAAGAGAGCTCAGGGGAAGCAGGGGTGGGTCAGAAATTTCCATACATCGAAGCCAATCCATCATCACATGTAAACCAGAAATAAAGTAAGCTTTGTTAGGCCTGGTGCTTCAGAACAACTTGTCAGAGATACGGGGTCTTTTAGGTTGAGTTGAAGGGTCCATGGCATTTCTTGCATTATCTAACTCGTTTCTTTACTCTAAATAACAGTGTTGGCTCCTTTTCGTGTAGAACTTATACCTCAGATATGTCACGGTGATAGTACTTTTATCCCAACAGTGACTTCAGTATGTTTTCCAAAATAAACCAAGGAAACCATGTTGTTGTGTTTGTGGGCTTTTTTGTTTGTTTTTTAGCATTGTAAAATCTAATCAACTGAAAAGCCCGTTTTCAATGACTTGGATTTGAAAATCAGTTAATTCAAAACACCAAAGCAAAATCTGGGAGTTCGCATAGCAGGCTGGGATTATCCTGTCTCCAATGGACAAAGGAAGGTGGTCATGGTTTTGCAGATTGTTTTCAGGGGAGTGGTAGGCCTGTGAGGCTCAGACTTGAGCCAGAGGTGATTGGGGTCAAAGTTCTTTCTTGCAAACCGTGCGAGTTTTGGGAAGGGAGCCTGGAAAATTAATAAGCAGAATATGGCCCTTATCTCAAATCTGTGAGACTTGCAATATCTCCTTCAGTAAATGGGAAAGAACAATATTATGCTAAGCTTTAGAGGCCGGACAAAAGCCATACACCATATGTAAGACATTAGTTGTGCATGCCTGTGTAGTCACACACAAACTATTCTGTGCACTGGTTGTGCAAGGTTACAATACTACATTTATCTTTGTGCCACTTCAGCCTGCCCAGCCACCAGTTCAGTGACTTTTGAGTGAATTCAGGCAGATCTCTCCACTTCCCGATGTTCACTCTCACAATAGAGAGAGCAGAAGAAAACCGAGGCTTTTCCCACTCTAGTGAAAATCGGGCCTTTTGTATAAACTGGCAGTGACAATGGCTGCAGTACTGGGGACATGTTCTTCTTCTGCCAGCTCTTCTACAGGGACAAGAAACTTTGGTAGAAGGTATAGATATCTTTAACTGACACATCTGTTCACTAGGTAAACATGAGTTGCAGCCTCAATACAATAAACCTGTGAGTTAGTTCAAAATTCCATCACTTTTTAAGTGTTTGTTTTATCTGTCTGATTAACAAAGTGTCTCTTCTAGCAATGCTGCAAGGCGAGAGAAGCCCAGACTGGCCAGATTTTCTTACCTCAGGTGTTAATTTAATGACTTAATTTGGGGCTATTCAAGGCCCCTCCGGTTACATAGGAAATGCACAGATACGCTCTTACACAGCCTGAGTGGATTAGGAAGATGGTCCCTGCCAATCCAATTGATTTTGCACTGTGAGAGATTATGTGGCATTTCAATCAGATGGGATGCACGGATCTAGTACATCGCTGCCACTGAAAGAGATGTACCTGTCTCTCATCCCGTTTCCAGCCATGCAGCCCAGCCTCTTCCTAACTTGGGTGAGTCAGTTCAGTTCACTGAACCAGCTGAAAAGCAAGTAGTCCAACATACAAGAATAAGGTATGTAGAAAGACGTATGAATTTAGTATTTGGACTCTAATATGAAGCACAAGACGGTGATGTGACGTAAGCATTTCTGTCTCTCCTCCTCCATTTCCCACAGGCTTTATTCTACCTTTTTCAGGAAGGTAACTGTATGCTGAGAGACACATAGGGGTTTTTGTACCTGAGTTACGTTTGCTTGAGTAGAAGTTGTATTCCATATGCAGCAGGAGGTTGATTCTTTTGGCTGGCTTATGCCTTTACAACTATTTTTGATGCACTGCTGGGTATTTTGTGAGTCTAGTGAATCTGGATAATGAAAACTTTTTTTTTTTTTTTTTAACAAATCCATTTCTTTGCATGAGCTGCACTGCTTTTGTCATCTTGGTTCGCCAAATGATTTGGTGCCAACTTCGGGGTAGCATGTCTTGTCAGGTGGCATGCTTTTCCTTGTATCAGAGATGCGTTCTTCTCCCAGTGTAACATCTACCTGTGCTGGCGTGGGCCATTTTCTGCAAAAGGACAAGGAAAGGCAGAACAGAAGAAACCACTGTTTCTCTTTTATGGTTGGACTCGATGATCTT
Organism: Phoebastria nigripes; assembly: GCA_035582835.1. Classification (NCBI taxonomy): domain Eukaryota; kingdom Metazoa; phylum Chordata; class Aves; order Procellariiformes; family Diomedeidae; genus Phoebastria; species Phoebastria nigripes. The sequence goes on along the minus strand of JAYKAV010002933.1, from coordinate 1,499,176 downwards.
AAAGGTCTTTTCCAACCGAAATGATTCTATGATTCTATGATTCTATGATTCTATTCTTGAATAAAGGAGTAAGGTTTCCTTCAGTTACCCACCTTTTCCCCTTTCCTCATATCTTCTACTCTCTCCTTTGTGTATCCTGCTTTCATAAGGATTATTTTGCAGATGGAGAGAACCGAGTATAAATCCTGCACTGTTAACCTCAGCCCTGTAAACATCTGTCAGCTATTCCCTCCTCTGCTTTCCTCTAGTAAAAAAAAACATTGTTTTTTTTTAACATGTGGATGCCTTTAATTTTCCTTCTTTGTACTGAAGACATACTTTCAAGAGTTTTCTGCAATTCTGAGGTTTATAGACTTTTTAAAAATGAAAGGTGATATTTTCAAGTAAGCATATGCCTTCAGAAAGGGAACAGGAGAAGTCTCTCCACTCCTCCAGCTCCACACATCCCTTTAATGCTGTTAAGCTCGTGATAAGCAGTGATACTAAGTACAGCTTAAAATCACACCATAATTTGGTGCCATAGACTTGAAATTAGGATTTGGGAGATCTTCCCTTTCTCTGCTCTTTTAGCCTTTCTGACTGTAAGTGGTATTTGAATGTTTTTGAAAAATGTAGATCACAGGCTGTGATTAGATGCTGATCTCTTCTCTTTGGGCCTCTTCAAGTGCTTTCACAAAGTGATTTCACACAAACCAATGAACAGTTGTCAGGGATAACCTGAGTGCCTTTAGAGAAATATGAAAGCCTTGCTAACCTTATATGCTATCCTGTCGGTATTTCCATTACAATTTATTCGCTACTAGACGCTCAGGCCTAAGGAAGCAATACTGTAGTCTTGCCTCTTGTAATTATCAGTTGGTAAATGAATACAGAATTTTGATATATGGCAACATTTTTTTTAGAACTGAAGTTAGCAAAAATTTTTGTTTTATTTTTTCGGATTCTTGGAATTGGCAAGGAGACAGATTTTTCTCCATCCCTGCATTGAAGCAAGGAACTTTTTTTTGTAAACAGTTCTGCTGTAGAAATATATAATTATGTGTGGGTAGATTTGGCATGGATCTCTTCCCCTTTAGGGATCTGAAGAAAACAAGCCTTTTCAAATACCCTTAATAACATACAGGTAAATAATGAGTTCAGACCAAATAACTGCTAAATATGAGAAAAACAGCATATTTCTACTCCTACTGCTAGCCAGAAAAAGATCAGTGATTACCCATATCCTGCCAGTGATATTTTACACAGACCTCTCTACTGTTTTCAAGTGAGAGATCAGTGCCTAGGCTGATGGCAGGATGTGGACCTTATAAAGTATTTCCTGCTGAAAAGAGCACTTTGGATTATTGGATAGGCTAAAATGTCATTTAATGAGCTGGATTATGAAAGATGGACTCCTACACACTCAGGAGTAAGTGTAAACTGACATAAGAGGTCCTGATCTTGCAAAAAACCCCTTATCAGGCATATCCCCGGGTCAGTAAGAAATCTCACTAAATTTCAACGTCTGTCTTTACACAGAGTTTGTGGCAACAGGGACTTGGCTGAAAAGGACAGTACCTCAAGCCTGTGAATGTGGTTTAACCGTTTACATAGTGGTGACTCTTAACGTGGGACTGTGCAGAACGTATCAGAGCGGCCAGCATTTCTCCATAGCGAATGCAAAGTAGAACAGAATGGGCTTATGTGGAGATTGTTCCTCTCTTGAAATTAGTACCTGGGACATCAGACCTCTAGAGGGGATAGCAACCACTGACCACATTTGTTTACTTTTCTGTGGGGATCCCAACTGGGTTTCAAAGTGTCTGTATGTATGTGATGCAGAAGGATGCTAATAGCTGTGAGTGGGAAGGAGGGACTGGTGGGAAATGGGGAGGCAAAGGCTGACCTGCAGTCTGTGCTGAGTGAAAGGAAGGCAGTAGAAGGCATGAGCATCTGCCATCTAGAGAAAACAGAGATGGGAAATTTGGGCACAGATATTGCTACACGGTTCTTCTGGAGCAAATAAGCAAGATTATGCAAAGCATTACTTGCATCTTAACATCAATTTCTTAAGTTAATGGTAACAAACCTGTACAGTCCTAAGTAATCTCATTGGAAAAAATGCCAGAATTATGCATGGGGTGCACTGTTAGCCCAGCTGTCCTGCAAGAAAGCACGAAGGTGTTGGAGCTACTTCTCACTCTGCATTGGGGATAGAACCTAAAAAAGGAGAGGTTTCTGTGAGTGCTGCTCTGGTCCTCAGTTCTCACTGCAAAGGCTGTGTCTCTCTGACCAAGCAAGGGGTTGTTTTTAACTTAAAACTTAAACTGACGGCTGGTAGATGCATATCTTCAGCCAACAGGCCTCATAGTTTTTGGCACGTATTTTAGCTGTGTCCTCTAACCTGTAAACTTCTCTCTAATGTTTTTTAAATTGAGCTGCAGCCAGTTTAACTTACTACTTTTCTCAGTCTGTCAGGTACCTGGCCCCATTGTGTCTGCTTGATCATATCAGGCGAGAGAGTGCAGCAGTCATCTGAGCCATGAGAGCTGATCTTTCTGCCAATACCAAATACATACACTGTATGTGGGTATGTATTGCCATGTATGACATGGCAATACTAGAATAGGTAAAATGGAATTAGAGGCACTATGGATTGGATCATGTAGGATAACAAAAATTATGGCAGCTTAGGGCTGCCTTTAAGGGAACATAGAGCAACCTACGTTTGGGATTTTTGTTTGGTTGGCTGGTTTTTTTTTTCCCTTGGATTTCCTAAATGGAAATTGTGCACAAGCGTGCAGTATCTTTGTAGCTCTTAGCATACTGCATAGGTCTTACTATAACACTGCATGTACACAGAAGCATGGGCAATACGTCCAATGTGTCTAGGTTGTGTCACATTTACTGTGTGTGTGTGTGGACCCAGAGGCTGTGCACGTGCGCTAGAGCTGCTCTGCATGTGCTGCTGTAAGGATGTGTTTGGCTTTATTGGACAATAGACAAAAGCTCAGAGTGCTTAATTTCTGCTTAGTTAAAATTCCTAGGTAGAAGTACAGGCTATGTCTGAGAAAGTCCACACTCACTAGGAAAACCTGCCTCTCAGATCACTTGGAGAGACAAGAGCATAGACACTGCAAAGGTTGCGCCCAGAGAGCTGGAAGTATCCTCCCTGCATCTTTTGATGTTCATTGTAGGCAGAAGATAACTTACAGCCAGGTGGGTCTGTTTGTTTGCCATAGTGCCTGTATCATAAACAAACTGACTGGACTTGCGGAGTACTGAGATATCAGCCTACTCTTTTAAATTGTCCTATCATCTCTGCTTTGGAGAGGAACAGCTATTAAGCTGCTATGCTTCCTTCTGCTTTAGTACATCTTTCTAATTAAAAGACAGTGAATGGTCCTGTAGTGCAGGAGGATCTTAGAAAGCAGGCAGCAGCCTGTCTTCTCTTGGCTGTATAGTAGCTCTCTGTTGGTGGAGGGGAAAAAAAAAAGCAATCTTTAATACTTATTTTAAAATGGAAAATATGCGAGTTAGTATGGTTTTCTTTCCATATCTTAATTTAATCTTTATAGCTTCCCAAATGGAACCATATGAATATTTTAAGAAGCAATATCAACTCTTTGCCCTACAAATTCCTAGTAATGATGCTTCAGTTCAGAAGATGGCACAAACTCTAGCTTTGCTGTTTTAAAATTTGTCTGTTTACCAGGTTATAAGTCTTTCCTAATTTCTACTTTCTATTGTAGCAGTAATGATTGCAAAAGCTAGGTCTGGGTTTTCTTTTTTTTCTGGTATGCGTTGAGATGCACTATAGACTGTCTCTGTCAAACTCCCGGGAGCACCATGAACTTTATTGACAGATCTTGCAACACTGCTATCTAATAAGGTACGTGGGAACGGTGGAGGGGAAAAAAGGGAGGTGAATGAATTTACTGCTATATAAAGCCTGTATAGTCACTGATCTCAGGCAATGTGTAACAAACTGTCCTTTCCTAGACTGTAAGTCTTTGAGGTCAGAAGGTTGAAAAGCGTTCCAGAAACGGAGTCTGGCATGAAAGTTGTCCTTTTGTGTTTTGCTAACTGGAATCAAGGAGCCTCAACTGTCTCTCCTGTTTTATTTATTTATTTGCATATATCATCTATATCGCAAAATCGTTCTTCTTTTATCCCTGTAATAGCAGGCCTAAGTAGTTTGCTTGACCTTTAATGGAGGTTTGTGGGAGGGAAAGATGCCAGAGCTTCTGCCCCGCTGTTCATAGCTGCAGCTTTATCTCATCTTGTGGCTCAGAAAGCTGCTCAGCTTTCGTCAGAGAGTCAGAAGTGAGGCCCCGCAGGGGCATGCTATCTCTGGGCTAGTGAAGGGATGAAAAAGGGAAGAAAAAAAAAAATCTTAATGATGGGCTATTCTTCAGCTTCTCAGCTACCAGCATAATCTGCCTGGATTGGGAAAACATTTCCTGATCTTTTAACTAAAAAGAAACCTTTCCTCTGTCTGTCTCTCTGTCTCCCTCTGTTTTTTCTTCCCTCTAAGTCATGAAAAATAGAAGTTAGAATAGCCTGGCATAGGATGTGCTATACTAAGAAACGATCTGTTTTTCAGTCATAGGTGGTATTCAGCAATGAAAGAATAAAAGATAAAGTGCCAGTGTCATCTAAGCAGCAAGCTGTGTGTTGCTTTGACTGAAGAGCGAACCTAAGATACTGTTTAGGTGTGATAGTGTATGCTTGTTTGTTCATTTTCCTGTGGCTAAAGCACAGAGAGTGCAGTAGGAACGACATACCTCTTCTGTTAAGCCGAAAAGCACCAGTGTGCATGACTGTGATCTAATGCAGAGCTAGTATGTTCAATTCTCTGGGATTTCAGCAGAAGTCCAGAATGTGCAGCTTGCTTTGAAGGGTCAGTGAGCGTTATAGTTATCCCTGTGTCATGATCATATAGTTATTACCCTCAAGTGTTTTAGAACACCAGAAAGTAAGTTTTAATGTGCCTACCATTGCCAGTTGTCTGTGGGTCAGCTTTGCTACCCACGCTCAACCTGAGCAGTGCCTCACTCCAGCTCTAGGGTGTCATTTGAATAACGACATCAGGGTGGGTTAGCCTTTTACTCTCTGTTCATAGACTTCTGTCTGGATTTTTGCATTTATGGGTCCACACATTTTTTTCAAGTTCTAATTAATAGCTTCTATCTTGCTGTTAATCTTGGGGGAATTCCCACTGCTCTCTGCTGTGGTACTAGTTCTTCCATATACTGGTACTGATCCAGAGGAATAAAGCATTCAGCAGCAACTACAATCCCACACATTTGTTTTTTCTCTTATGTGTACTCAGTTGTTTTCCTTCTCCTGATATGAACAGTTCTGTTACTCTGGCAGCTTAGCAAAAGAAAAAAAGCTGCAAGAGCGGCTTAGCAAAAGAAAAAAAACCCTTCTTCTATTCTTTCATCCAGTTTCACGTCCACTTTCTCCCTGGTTCTTAGTGTGTGCAGGATTGCCCCTGTCCTAGCAACAGCAGCATTTCTTCTGTGCTAGTGCCTGATATTACTACTATTGCTTTGATGGCTGCACCACATCAAAGCAAAGGTAGTAATATCAGTGTGCAAAGTGACACTTTCATGACCACCGATTATTAGTCAGATGTTAACAGCTTTTAGAGCCTCTTACACCACTTTACATAACATTATTCAATGCTATGTAATTCAGGCATGGCTCAGATTGACACATGTTGAAGGAGACATGGGCTCTTTGTTTCTGAAAACCAGTTTACAACACATGAGAAACATGAAAAACTGCTGGTTAGGTATGGAGAGTGTGGGTTCAATGTCTAGGGCAAAGTAACATAGCAATTCCAGGCAATTATATTTGATATAAGGCAAAACTAATTCCCTGAGTAGAGATATTGGCAGATCTTACCATGTAGGCTAATTGGCCCTGCCGCTTGCTTGTGTGGCCTAATACTACGTGCTGAAAGTGAGAGGCCAAAACTTGACCATACTTGCTAACAAACATTGTGGTAACTCCCATGTGTAACTGCAGTACGTCTGTTAGCAAGATTAGTCAATACAGCTGATTGCAAATTTTGCATGTTTGGGGCCCATGTGAGGGGATTCTACTCACATAATGTAAACAAGACTGCTATTAGATTAACTCTCTGTTCAGCATGGGTAAGATGGGAGARATCTTGAGTACTTAATGGGGAAGGCCTGTTCCTCTGACCCCTATTTCCTTTTCTTTCAAAGGTCTGTGGGAGTATTTATGTAAAAGAGAACTTCCAGGATTAGGCCTAAATTCATTAGGAACATTATCCTCCCGAGTTGTTATCAAATTAAGCTCTGTAGAGCAGCTCTCAGAATGACTTAGTACATCATCTTTGGAGACAAAATGTCCTCTGAGCCAGCAATTCACTTGTTTTATCACCGCAAACTGGTCAAGTATCAGTAACCTTTTATTGTCTCATGTGAATACAAAGAACTCTGCCTGAGATAAATTCGGTACTAGGCCATAAAAACCCCACAGTATTTGTGTATAGAAGACATTTTTACATTTCTGAAGTGTTTTGACAAAAAACCCACAGCAAGGACAGACGGACTAGAGCAATAAGCAGGAAATGTCTCATGAAAGTTACGGAATAGGCTGTTCTCTTACTGCCCGCATCAAGGGCAGAGGGGCATGTTTGGGACTAAACTGAGGGGCAGAGGCACAGCTCCCACTGGATAAGGACAACCAAGTCTGGTTAGGGGAGTTGCTGTTGGTCAGTTTGTGCATTTCAAATAAACTCTGGATTTGTGGGGAAATTATTGAAGAAGAAGTAAGGTTCATGGATTCTGAGCAAATAAAACATTTGTCCCTTCCTCATCCTAACAGTGCCCAATGCTCCTTCCCTGTACACATTCCCTCTGTTCTAACACCTACTTCACCATGGAAAAACTAAGCAACTAGTGGTGGCAAAAAGGCAAGAACAGCCTTTGTGGGGGGATGGAGGGAAGAACTAGCAGAGACAGCACACAGCGTGCATGGTGATGTCTCTAGATCTGCCTGGCTCCATGGGAGTTGCTTGACTACCAATTGCTCGCTCTGCGTGATTGTCAGAGAGTCTCCTTGTGAAAAACAAACACTGAGAAGTTGGCTTCTTGCTACAAATGAAGAAATACTGCACTTCTTCCCTTTCATAAAGTTGCAAGTACTTTAGGACAGTGATGTAGTGTTGGCTGGCTGCGTGGAGAATGCACTCTCGCCTGTATGCCCATGCACCTATGCATTAAACAGGCAAAGTTTCAGTTGCATGGATTCACCTTAGTGTTAAAACATAGGTATTAAATTGGGGTTAGCTAGGGAAACTGAGGATTTTGTGCAGCTGCAACTCCTGGACTCAGGAGCTGCTGAGGCACCTCTGTCCTGCAGGAATGCTGTCTATTACCGAGGCGCGGTATTCCCTGCTCCCACACGGTTGTAGGCAGTCTTTTCCCCCTGATGTGGGAGCAGCTCTCTGTATCTCAAGATTTTGCCTATCACTTTGCTAGTCCAGCATACGTCCCAGGACTCCAAGAGTGATGCTGGCAAGAGAGTATTTACCATGTAATTACGCTCATCCCTCCTCCAGCTTCGTCCCCCTTCCTTCCTCTGCATTCCCCTGGCAGGAGGTCCTGGCTCATATGGGAAAATCCAAACACTTTGTGGTTGTCACCGTCTTTTCTTTCCATGTTTGAATAGGCCCTGGCATGAAGGGAGGCCGGCACTGCCACAATGCAGCACCAAAGCCATCAGTCCCGGTAGGCAGCAATAACAATTACCCCCTTAACCTCTCACCTCCAAGCTGCTGCCCTATGGAGTATTTTCCCGTCCTGCTCCCTGCAGATACTTCACTTCTTCCACTTAAAAAAGCTGAAAAGATGGTTAGGTGACACATTTCCAGCATGAATAATCTCACTGATTAGGACTTCTAATCACCTACCTGGTTCCCCAGTAGGAAACAGAAGAGCACTTTAGTAACAGCAAAAGGTAGTGGCTGATTTCTGTGTACCAGGACAGACAGCACAGCAAAAAATGTATTTTAATCTCTAATCATGAGGTGATCTTTGCTGGTAAACTACATTGCTTTATACTAACTGAATATAAGGCTTATTGCTATTAAAATCTCATCAGCACATATGGCAGGAATCCTATTTTTGAGGGTTGCCAATAGAAGCACTGAAGGGTGAAACCAAAATGTGCAGAATTCATTCCCCACTCTACTACTTATCTAAAGAATGTCCTCTAATGGATCAATGATACCACTTTTCAGTTTATACATCGCACACACTTACAGCACTATTAGGTTAATTTTTTCATAAAGCACTGTACTAGCAAAACAATTTTTTAATATATGTATCTATGATATCTGTATTTCTTTGTGCGTAACATAAGTTTTCTTATATTTAATGTAAGGTTTTTCTGTGTCATTGCTTTAAGGGTAAACTCAAGTATTTGAGTATTACTTAGCACTAGGCACAAAAACCTGATCAAGAATAATCTGCTTAAAGCACACATTTCTCTGGAGATAAACTGATTTGGTTTGGTGCTTTAGCTACATGGGAAAGAATATGGGCTAAATCCTCTAGGCTCCAGTCCTGCGGGCATTTTTACACAAGTATAATTGCTTGCAGGGCAAAGCTTTGTTAGGCCTAAAAGCCATAAAAACATTTACTTCAGTAACTCTATAAACACCACTAGCCAGAGAGAAATTAAAAATCATCTATAAAATGATGACACTTATCTTAAGATCAAGAGCTAAATAAACAACTTGCTGGGTGATATCTCTCAGATTAATGATTGGTAATAAAAGGAAAAAAGATTTTAGAAGCTTACAGTCCCTGGATTCTTTCCACATAATTTTTCTTTTACACATGCTAAGTGGAGGCAGATTCACTGGTTTAATATCTGCTAGTGACATTGTGTTTAAATTAATACTAACTGTCTACGTAACTTAGAGCAAAATGGCTGTTCTGTCGGACAAACATATCTTGAGATGACATCGAATCCGGATGGTCTCCGGTGGAAATCTCAAGTAGTGTTCTGGGTTTGCTTTTTCTCAGCACATCAGTTATAGCTAAGTGTTCCTGATTTGCAGGCAAATGTTATTAAATGTTGGATTATTGGGCTTGGACTGACTGTTTACTTCCCTCAAATACTTGCCGTCACCTATTTTTTATAGTGAGTGGCACGTGCTGTAGCGTGGGTAGTGTGGACTGTGAAATACAAAGGACGTCTTCCCTATTACTGCATTAAGTTTCTGGCTTACCATCTAATTTTACTGCCAAAAGATATGTTTCCAGGCTAATTCTAATTTAAATGTTTTTTATTTCTGTGAAATAGAAGTTGAAGGAGGATTATTTTTCCTTGTTAAGAGTATTCATTGCCCTTTTAAATTTTTGTTTTAGGGTCACAATATTTTCAAGACATTATTTTATAAAAATATAAAAGCAAACCTTGCATAAAGATACCAGTTCTGATCATGGCTCTGAGCATTTAACTTCTGTTGACTCTAGCATGGGTTTCTCCTGCCTATCTGATAATGTTTCTAGCTAAAGGAAAGGCCACCCTCAAAAGCAGTGCTTTGAGCAATACACTGCTTCCGTTTTTCTAGGGAAAAGTGGATAAGAACTTATGGAAATGTTACTGGTTATTATACATACAGCAAGAAAGAGTTAATCAGCAATATTGCATCATATGTTATCATGTAGCATTTTACACCACTGGGATCATATACCTAATGATTGCAAATTGGCATCATTCCACTGACTACAGAGAGTTACAGCAGCTAAGGTTTTGGCAGTATTTTCCAATTGTACATTGTATTACAAGTGGCACATTATTTCAGTGCTGAAGTTTTATCATATCTGAGGAATCCCTTTGTACCTGAAGCAGATGGAACATTCTTCCTGATGTGGAAATAAACAAGAACCATGAAGAGCTTACCGCAAATCACTGTAAATAGTTACCTCAGGTTTATTTTCTTCCCAAGTCTGCTGGTTGCTAGAAGATACGACCCATTATGCATGCAAGAACAGACAGTGTGTCGCCATTGTACTGAGTATGTGATTAATAAAGAAGCCTATTTTTAACAGCAAAACAATGTGCTATATTTAGAAGTAAGCAAGCAAGGGTATACAGATTTAGCCATATTAAAATGCTGCAGATGATCTTGAGATGACCACAGAACTCATTTTTTGTTATTTTGAGTACAGTCATTCTGGCAATTTAGATTCATGAGAAATCACCACAAGAAAAACAGTGTATGTCACCTAGTTCCCCTTATTCCTTACGTTGCTAGCTAATTATAAGCATTTAAGGATGAACATAAGAGAAACTCAAATAAGATTGATTTAATTAATTTGAGTGTGATTTTTAGATGTCCTGCTTGATAGTTCCCCAGGATTTAATAACATTGATTTTGTGGTTTAGATATTCTTTCGTAATTCATTTATACTAACATTGGCTTTTTTTTTTTCTTTTTTTTTCCCAAAGCTTTTGACCGTGATCGCATCTTGGCCCAAAGAGAATGGAAGGTGCTTTCTTTTGGGATACATTCTAGAAAAATTAACCACTTTTAGTCTGAATAAAAAATATCTGATAAAAAATGGCAGGCAATCAGCTGGATAGTAGGGTGTCCATTCTCTGTTTAATGTGTGTCTTGCGTGCTTTTAGGTGTTACCTCCACAAAGGATGAAAGCATTGCATGAGTAACCATTCTTCATACTCATCGCCTGGAACTCCGGGGTGATAAGTATTGCTAGATCAAAGCACAGGCATTTTGGTATTTTCTGTTAATATCCAGCCTGAATCCAGGATTCTGCAATGAATACAGCACAGATGCAACCATCGCAGTTGGTGAGCTTTGTCTGCATGGACTTCATTGCAAGATGGTAGGCCTGAAGCTCATCAGTGACTCCTAAGTAGCCTAGCCAAACCCTAATCCTACAGACTGCTGAGCATGTGGAATCCTGCAAGGAGGTTCATTGAAATTCAATAGGACTTTGTGTGGGCATCAACAGAGCACTGCTGTCTCTGTGTGTTGACTGGCAGTACTGGGGCCTTAACTTTTTAGTCTGTACTCTGTGTAGATAGCATTTCATACAAACTTTAATGTCTAGTTTTGGTCATATATCATTGTAAAGGAATAATCAAATAGCATGGCAAGCGTTTTTTGCAAATAATATGCAGTTTCTTGGCATTTGCTTTCTTTGGCATTACAGACTTGAAAATCTAATATATTGAAGTAGAAACCATATGTATAAAAATTACTCACAGTAAACCTGTGTAAAACCTTCCCTTTGGAATATTATGATTATAGTTGAGAAAAGGAAGAAAACCAATAAATGGAGCTTGGAGAAAAGGGTGAAAACCTAATAAGGCCTTAACAATTTGGTTTTGTTGGTATTGTTGTTACTGTTATATTGTAAATTCACAAAAGAGATTGTATAGCATTGAAATAGTGTACTGAAAAAAGACTGAAAGTTTGCAAGACTTCAGAAAAATTTAGAGACTTCATTCATCTTTAATATGATTTGAAAAGCTTTATAGATTTTTTTAATGGTAGTGGTATTAGGGTTTTCTAATAGTCATTTTCTGAAATATTTTAAATAACTATGAATCACAATGGTTTTAGAACTCTGAAGTGTCTTTCTGAGTCAAATGTAACATTTTTTTTTTTTTTACTTGATAATGGTTATGCTTTTGACTTGATTATATAAAGTACAGCTAGGAGGAATTTCATAGCAATATAAATCTCTTTTTCTTCTCTGCAGTTCTCAGCATTTTTTAAACAAGAAACACTGAGCCTTTTATTACAAATTTTAATTAAAGTTTTGAGTAAAATGATTGAGCATTGTTATAAAGACAGTGGTGTATACAGCAGACAGAAAATGTATGAAGACATTGGTTATGCAAGTATCCTTTTTATACACATAAATACCTGTGATGGCTCAAAGTTTTAGTTTTACTCTTTTTGTGGAGAACACAGTACATAAATCAAGTCTTTTGTCACATTTTTAATCATAGAATTTCCAAATGGAATTAAATACTCCATTGTTTTTAAAATTAGTGGCAAGTTTAAGACACCTAGCACTACACTTGCAGAATCAAATCTTTGGTGTGTTAATTTTTCTGTCAAACTAAACTCTGCCTTTTCTGTACTCATTATTGCATTCCAACACCTTTTCCCCTAACCTCACATTCCTGCCTGATAATTAATTACATACAATGTCCTTTTAAATATACTGTTTGGCACTCTAGGCTGTAAAGTGATAGCACCCATCCACCAAAAGTAAAGTGTTTTTGGAACATTCTTCATTGCCAAACAGGAAATGCTATGAAGCCACAGCCATTTAAATGACTTGTTAGGACTTTTTCCACCTAGAGTGCATCAGTAGGGTAGTCCCTGTAGATGGGACTTCTGAAAAACAGAAATAATAAAAAAAATCCCAGGCTTAAGTCAGTGTCAGATGTTAGCAGTATTTACATGACCTTAGTGAACATGCTTATCTTTTCTGTTTGTGCAAGAATGATGTTTCCAGGATGCTGTGCATGGTCTGCATTTTGAATATGACATCTGTGATTCACCCAGAGCTCAAATGGAAGAATTTTATTTATTTCACTTTCTATTTTAACTAGGTAGGATAAATTGGAAACAAGCTACAAACATAACTCAGGCAGAGAAATTATGATACAGAATTTGCAGACAGGAATACCAGTTCTGGTTATTTAAAATCAGGTATGATGAAAAAAATTCATTAGTGATGTCAATCTAGTTTTTAGAGGATCCAAGTACAGTTAGTTAACAGCAAGGCTGCTCATCAGTGGAAAAAGTACTAACTTTTAAATCTGAGACGTAAATGGTTGTAGAATCAAACTGCACCCTTAATTGTTTGATCCTTCCTTTCTATAATATGTGGCACACTGTTGAATCTGATGATGATCTTATCGCTATTTATACAGTATGTATTTTTTTTTTTTTTTTAGTGACCTTGCTTCATTCATGCTTATTTCCCTTTTATATTTGCCTTCCAAACCACTTGAGTCATTTGGAGTTACTGAATGTACTCAGTTGGAGCAGTGTGTACTTGGATTTTCTGAATTCTTTTAGTATTACTTATAAACAGTCTGAAGACAATGGTAATCTTTCCAATCAGTATATCGGGAAATAATAATCATTAATTCAAGCATAACATGACATTCCAGCATTAATTTGTGTTTCTAACTAACTCACAGAATAAAAAAGGTTGAAAAGATATGGAGGAGTAAGTAGGTATGATTGTGACATTATCTTTTAGTAGTACCAGTTGGGAATCTTGAAGTAGGAGATGGGGCAGACCACTGAGTTGGTGTTAAATGCCTGAACRCAAGACCTGATCTGCACACCATTCACTGAGGAAAGACTCTCCTCTACCACCTTCATTCATCGAGCAGCTCCCAGGAGAGGCTAGCCACTTGGGTATTTTCAAGTGCCTCAGAGCAAACCTTGACTCGATAACTATCTCACTGTCCTTTACAGCCCTACAGAGCTCTCTAAGGCTGAGTAGGTGCACCTACTAGAGTAGGTGCACAAAATGCCCACTGGTGTGTTGCAAAGGGGGAAGGACTAGGATTTGATTTGTTGCTATACATTATGATTCCAGGGCCATACATCCATATCCTATCTTCAGTGGCAATGAGATTAACACCAGCTGCCAGTATTAGGTGTGCACTGCACATCTGTAGAGAGCTTATTTGCTGGAAAAACTGTAAGTGGGAGGGCAACTGCATCGAGCTCACCACGGGAGCCACTGAGTGCCAACTGCAAGACTCCAAGTTTGGCTGCAAGGGAAATCCCACCAAAACCACCTCCTTTGAGAGCACTGGACCGCTGATGTGTACCATGCTCCCATCTATTCCACAGGTGACACATGTCCAAGCCTCACCCTCTTTAAAAGGAAGACACGGCCTGTTAGATACCAGCAGCTGCTGTTTCATACTCCTGTGATAACATGCTCCTTGCTGCTTCTGCTCTTGGTTTCACTGTTGCTGCTGGTGCTGCCGGTGGTATTGCCACCATCATCATTTTTCACATCTGTGCTCAGGGGGACATTATACTCCCCAAAGCCTGTCTTCTGACCAAATGAGACAGCTTTGGTCAGGTGCTGGTCAATGTGGGAGGCCTAGTCCTGCACCTATGAGATTGCCACAGAGTTTTATGCAAAGGCCAAGGTCAGACATGTGCACTGAACAATTAACTAACCAGGATAACTTCCTGAGGTAACTTAGGGTTAATTTAGAAGTATTAAGCCTGGTCAGTTAATTTGAAGTTCCAGGACAAGGTAGCCGCTTTACTTGCCTTGGACATGCAGACATCTGGCCAGTTTTCTGGCCCATGCAGTTCCTGTCTGTGGAGCTACTCATCTGTCCTCTTGGTGGAGGCTGAGATGAGGAGGGAGAAAGAAATATGTGACACATAAGGAAGAACCCACCATTTACAGTTAAGAAACTATTATCTGAAATCATTAACTTTATTTTTGTTAGGCCCATCTAGGCCCCTTCTGTTCCCCCTCACCCAATAGGAGCTGTCAGCTGTAAAATAGGACAGATGGTCTGGCTCCACCTTGTCTCCTGACCGACCTTGCAGACTGCAGGTGGTGGGGCTGGGGGGCCAGGGACCAGCTCCTGCAGGCAAGCAGAGCCTGAAGGTTGTAGAGGTGGAGGCTGTGGGGTTTACAGAGAGGGGTTTGATAGCTCCTCCAAGGAGAAAGCCACCACCGAAGTACTGGAAGTAGGGCGAGTACTTGTGCTTTTAGAGACTTCAGCATGGGTAGTTTGTGGGRGCCACTAATAGATGAGAGCTGGAGAAGGCACTTGTGGAGGTGTGCAGCAGTCTTGCTGCCTAATCGCTCTGTGACACTACGTTCAGGACAATGAAGTGCACTCCCACCCTATTGCATTAGTCATTGCTGACTGATGATGGGTAGAACCACATGGTCGTGGTTTAACCCCAGCCAGCAACTAAGCACCACACAGCCGCTTGCTCACTCCCCTCTGGTGGGATGGGGGAGAGAATTGGAAGGGTAGAAGTGAGAAAACTCGTGGGTTGAGATAAAGACAGTTTAATAGGGAAAGCAAAAGCCGCGCACACAAGCAAAGCAAAACAAGGAATTCATTCACTACTTCCCATCGGCAGGCAGGTGTTCAGCCATCTCCAGGAAAGCAGGGCTCCATCATGCGTAATGGTTACTTGGGAAGACAAACGGCATCACTCTGAACATCCCCCCTCCCTTCTTCTTCCCCCAGCTTTATGTTGCTGAGCATGATGTCATATGGTATGGAATATCGCTTTGGTCAGCTGGAGTCAGCTGTCCAAACTGTGTCCCCTCCCAACTTCTTGTGCACCCCCAGCCTACTCGCTGGYGGGGCGGTGTGAGGAGCAGAAAAGGCCTTGACTCTGCGTAAGCACTGCTCAGCAATAACRAAGACATCCCTGTRTTATCAACACTGTTTCCAGCACAAATCCAAACCATAGCCCCATACTAGCTACTATGAAGAAAATTAACTCTACCCCAGCCAAAACCAGCACAAACACAAAGTAGTAATTTGTCCTAATCTGATGTCATATCTTAAAACCTGGATTTTTAAATGAAGAATGTACGACAGTAGTCCCGTAGTGTAGAAAAGTCAATTAAAATTCACAAAACCAGAGAGGATAGTATTCATCTGCTTAAACCACATTCCTGTTGCTATTCATATGAAGTCATATGAGGGAAATGGACTAAATGGTCTTTGTCTTTAGTCCTACAAAACTCTTAACCTTGGGCATCATCTAACAATAGGATGGGTAGGGAGTGATTATTTCTGGCTTTCAGGTCTCTTCTCCCAGAGGACCCATCTTTGTTCTTTTTGGGAAGGAATTCAGTCATCTAAAAAAAAAATCCAATAATGACAAGTTATTTGGAGAATATCCACCAGCTTGTTTAGTTTTCTTGTTAACAGATCAAAGAAAACTTATGCAATTTTTATATAACATTCATGTATGCATACTTCCTTTCTCAGCAAAAGTGGTAACTTTACCTTGCCATGGTTTTATTTGTTTTGTTTTATTTTAATACTATTGTGTTTAAGAGCCTGTTGTTCCAGCTGGGCTTTCTAAATGTCCTCTAGTTACACAGTCTATCTTCACATTAACATGAAAATGTTTCTAATCTTATCACGCATAGCTTTACTTGTGTACAGACATAAATTTTGACATTTGAAAGGCTAGTATTATTTTAATGGTAAGATCTGTTTTAAACCTCACTGGGATGAATGGGATTCTTGCCCTAGACTGCAATTGCTTTTCAGTTATGTTTCTAAGCTCTTCTAAAGTCCTTAAAATTGAARTGATACACAAACTCTCCTTTAGTTTGTGTGGATACTTGATCTTCACAGCAGTTAGAGTACAGTTTACTACTTACTCATTATGCACATTTTCACTTACCTTGGCTAGTATAAAGAACTGGGTACAGCTTGGTTGCCCCTTGTTCTAACTTTCTTCTGGTCTTATCCCAGGAGAGTTAACATATTTGAATAAAAACCAGTTTCCTTCATAAACATGAAAGAAAAAACAGTAGCTGCTCTTCAGAGTATTTTCTGAAGATTATGAAATTCAATTTGTGCATGTTCCTTTTCACTGCTTTACTTTAAGACCTGGGCTCTTCCCCAAGTTCTGCATTGCTATTTGATGTTTCTATATTTATATTATATTTACATATACTGTTCTGAATCTGTCACAATTGAGAGCAATACACTTATGAATAATGAAAATAATTTATCTTGTTTATCACTGCACACTGTTTTACAAAGTATAGAGAAGTCTCAGGGCATTTGTGATGAAAACCTGAATTAGAACAAAGCCTAAAAGTGGAAATACAAACTGCAAGTCAGCATCGCGTGATCAGAGTATTTGCGCATTATGTATCACTACTTTTTATTTAATATTCAATATTAGTATTTGCTGGGTTTGAGAAAATCCTAATGAATTGGGATGTGCTGAAAATGCTGCCAAGATTATATTTCTTGCAGTATTGCTGTACTTCCTGTGCTAACATGTTAGAAATGAGCAAACACTGGGAAATTATGAAACACGTTATCCTCCTTCTAGGCCAAACCCTTCACCAAGACTGTTCAKCCAGGCAGTAAAAACAATTAAATAAAACACACAAAACCACATCCTTCAGGTTATGGATGCCTGCACAAGCTGATCCAAATCTTTGAATGTTTTGAAGTCCACTTGTCCCGAAGAAAGAGCCAAAATATTGTGGACAGTGAATACATTATTAGTTGTTTAAGGGAGAGGTCTGCCACACATCATCAACTCTTGCAACTCCTGGTTGTCTCTGTGAATGTAGGTAACTTCCAGTTCTATTGTACCAACACTCATAGCATCACGGAACAATTTGGTAAATTCACGCTGACTATAATAATGCACATTTGACTTTTTTTTCTATCTATCTGAAATAGAAAAGTCATGTGTATCAGTGAAAATCCTTCTCTTGAATTAGGGAAACAAAATACTTCCAGTGATTAAAGTCTGACAGACCTGTATACCTCTCAAGTGCAAAGTAGTGAAAGAGGGGAGAGAAGAACAGAGGTCTTTATTGTCTACAGAGGTATCGTAGCTCAGGCTTTTTTCTGAAAGTCATTTATGATTAACACTCAAGAAGTTGTTCTTAACATGTAGTGTATTGAGGCAAAGCGCCCATTCTGAAAATGGTGGTCCCGGCTGGCACATTCTGCTAAACTTGAGGATGTATAAGACATAAGATGAAAAATCAATGTGCAACAGAGGGCCAGGTACTCGGCTGGTGTTACTGTTAATAAAGAGATGTGAATTTTCAACAGCTCAGGATCTAGACCATAAAAATCTGTCAGCCTGCATGACTTAATCTAACCTTCTGTGAAGCCAGTGGCAGTCTTTCCRTAGGCTTTAGTATGTGTTGTGGCAAAGCTCAGTGCTGAACTTGCAGTGCTTTCCAGAACACTGAAATGTGGAAAAGAGGATAACTTGCTCACTGAATTGCCAATTTTGTTGCTAGGAAACAGAAGTTCTTAATGAAGGATACAAAAGCACAGGAAAAGTTAGAGTTTAACTTAGCAACAAGATTGTTGCGAAGAATTTAGAGATTCAGTCTGATTTGGACAAGGTCCTGAGCCTACGGTTGTAGGCTTACTTGTGCTGATATCTTCACTGTTGCCATTGCTGGGGACACCTGTAACTTCCATTAGCTTGAGGGGGATTTGTATGTGCTTAGCACTTCTCAGAACTTGGACCCTGATGTTACACACGTCTCATATGCCGAATTTGCAGTGTCACAAATCTGCAAAAAAGAAATTTTGACTATTTTGGTCCTTTTGGGTTCTGGTCACGCCAGAAATACTGAAAGAGTGGCTTTTCCCATAATATTTCATCACTTCAACTTTTCTTCCCATTCAGCAGCAGGAAACTCAACAGCATGCAGAAATGAAAAACAATCTTTTAGAACTTATCCTGTCATTCAAGCCTAATTGAGGTCTGTTCTCCTGTCTTTCTGTGGCTCTGAACCCACAGGCCTTGCTTTCAGGAGTGGACTGTTGCTCCCAGGTTCATGCTCAACATACGACCAATGTTGATCCAAGAAATTATATTTATGACCAACTTGTGAGAAACCAAAGATACTGCAAAACTGAAGATTTGACCTGAAGATTTTTGAGGTTCAAGTTATTAGTTCCTGTCCATATTACTTCCTCCCCCTGAAAATCCTGATACTTCATTCTCCTTCCTCTGCCTTTGCTAATCCAGCACAGGGATATTTCTGTAGGTCTAAACAGCACTGGCTACCAAGGAACCTTAATATTTTTAGGCTGTATTCTTTGGAAGCACATGGATAGTCAAAATGGAACAGGTGGGAAAAGAAAGTATTATTCCTACTTTACTGATGGGAATCAGAGCCCAGAGCATTGATGGTTTCTTCACAGCCACACAAGAAGTTCATGGAACAATTCCAAGATCCCAAACGAATGCTGTAACCATAGGGCCATTCTTGTCTTGGATGAGTGTGTGGGGCCATGCAATGTCTTCAGCATATTTGAAGCACCATTATTCAACCACTTCTCTCTATTTTTCTAATAAAAATCTAGACACACATGCTATTTCAGAAGAACTGCAGAGACGTGCCCAATAAAAATACCCAGTGGCATGTTAATGAACATCGAGCCCAGTTATCAAAAATTAAAAGCCTACCCTCCATAGAGAGCTTAAAGTACATAATATAACTTTCGTTACATATCTTGCAAYGCCAAATTTCTTCAGAGGAGCCATGGTTCTAATTTACTTGTATTTAAAAGCAAACTGCAAGGAAAACCACAAAATTCCATGAACCTCAGCGATGCACCCCAGGGGGCATTTGGCACATTACCACTTGAAACCTATTTCATTCTCAGCCCCCTGAAATTGCATCAACTCCTGTTCCACTATGAAATATTAGCATTTGCAGCCTGTACGTCCTGCTGGAACACTATGAGAACCTTATGGATGTGCTAGAAAACTTGTCCCCTTTCCCTGAGACTTACTGGAGTCCCCACAGACTAATGTCATTCTTCAACAGTTGCTACCTCTCATGCAGGAAAGGTTAAGTCTGTTGGTTTCAATTCTAGAGGCCTGGAAAACATTACATTTGAGGTAGCCATATGTCAAATACGTGGAACTTCTATACATCCCTGTAGGAGACTATTCCATTTGCCACTAGACCCTAGCTAGGCAAAATTAGGATGAATATCATTAAATCTTTTCTGTTTTTACTGGGTTGAGTTTTAGGAAAAAGCCTTGATAAGCAATGTGGTTAGTATCTTCCTAATGTTAAATCCTTTTCTGGATAGAAATTAAACGAGAAGTCAACCTGGTTTTGATTAGCTTTTCTTTTAGTGATGAACTGCGCTAACCATAAAAATTAACTATTTTACTTTAAACAGTGTTGTGTTGGATAACCAATAAGTTTTAGAGGAAAAAATTCCATAGAGCAAACTAATAACTGCGTAGTAGTTTCAGTGACCTTTGATTGACCATCATTTTTGCAAGTCTTTTGGTCCAAACTTTTAAACTTAGAAACCGGACATCTAACCGAATCAGAAATCTTCAGGTTTTTAGATATTAGACGTACTTTTAATGTTATACATTAGTTTTTTTGTGTAGTAGGGACATACTTAAGTAAGAGACTTTTTTTCACCATTTAAGGTGATCACCTTCACTGAGCACATAAAAATCTGAGATAAGCATAGAAACTATATAAGCGTAGAAAACTATCATTTAAAACACCAGACTCTTTCTCATTTGATTTTATATGCAGATGTGCAGCATTTCTGTAAACCATGGAAGTCCTCAGAACTGTAAACCTATCTATGGCACCCTTGGGCAAGGCTAGAATTATGAAAATTTCAGAATAAAGATTTTTTCGCTGTTGAAATGAGCAAGAAAAGCTGTAGGCAGAAATGAGTTTGCATTGTTCAAAATACTTAATGGTGTTTAAATTGTGTTGAACGTTAGGGCCAATTTGATTGAACTCAAGAGAAGATTTTTGGCACAGATGTGACAGAGCTGATAAAACATGCAAGGGGAGGTGGTTAAGATCAAGCATTCTGCTACCAGCTTTAATACTTATGTAGAGAATGGATGGGATTTGTGAAGTCTGTGATGATGGTGAGAATGCTGTAACAACTCAAGACAGGTTTTAAATTACAGTGGTCTCTGCAAATAACATATTAATGCAAAATTTGCATCTGTAGCTTCAAAAAGGCAACAGAGGCATGAAAGCTATTGTAGGTTTTGGGTAAGAACTAGGAAATTAAGTTGAAATAAATTATAGAGATGAAGATTTATTTTGAACATAAATGATGAGATAGAATTTGGAAGGAAGTACTCCAGGTGGGAGACAAGTTTCCAGGTTACCTCCTTTTCTCACTTCAAGCTAACTTTAAACTCAGGATCAAAAGGGAGACAGAGTGAATGTATGAATTCTTAGCCTTCAGCTTTTATAGGAAAAATCATTAGAGAATTATGGAGCAGCTGGACACTTTGGTCCAGAATTGCTGGGGTTTTTTTTGGTAACCTTTTTTCCAACCATTGAATTTAAAGCCTGATCTGAAGAGTTTTTATTTTAGGATTTTAAGGGTGTTTTTTAACTAAATCTTTATTAATCTGCCTTTCTGAATTTCAGAAAGGACATAGCATGAAACTTTAGATCTGGTTTGTTTTTTTTCCTGATAAAAGTCAGATTTCAGTGTGAATCTTTTTCAAAAGTGTGTAAAATCAAAGAGGTATCCACTGAAACGAAAGTTTCTCTTGGGGCTTTTAATTTCACATCCTAATTCTACAAATAAATTTCTCTGTCATACAACTTCTAGATTCTTTTGTTTCTTGGCAGTCCTTTGAAACAAAATAAAAGGAAAATTTCTGTTGTGGAGCAATTTTTTCCTCAATTCATGTTTGACTAATAACCATTTTCAGTTGTGCCTTATGCTGAAGCATAGGTTTGTTTTTTAAATCCTCCAGTCTAAGTAGTTTGTTTTCCAGAGCAATGATACATTACAGTGATAGAGACATACAAAGGGCTTTCTGAGAACCATGTAATTACTCAGTAAAGATGTTTATGTATGTTTGTGAGAGAAGAAATATTCTCTTATGCTSATTATTTAGAAGTCACTTTAGTATCCTGTAGCAAGTCAGTAATGACTTAAGAATGTGGAAAAAGAAATGCCTATTAATATAGCAGCTCATGATTTTATTAAACTCTTCTCCCCAGTTCAACGACTTCATACATCAAAGGTAAAGTTTAGAATGGCAGGATTACATTTATTTCTSGTGTTTATTTGCAGATCCCTAAAATTTATTTAGTCAAATTGCATTGCAGCAGGTACGGCATTTTATCTCCAATGTTACAAAAATCTTTACTTTTGGTCTTAGTGTGCCTGTTTGTCTGTTCAGTGCTCTGTAAACAAAGTGAAACTACACAGTGCCTTCCATGTCCTGACTTCCTGAAAGTCGGTCCTCTCTGTCACGTGGGGTAAGACCCTTCTCCAGGTGCCACTGAAGTACAGGAAAGTATTTATGCCCATAGCAAAGGACTTTGACTCAGACCATAGGCTGAAATATGTTCACAGCAGGTGGCCACCAAGCCATGCTTTATAGAAAGTTATTGTGGATAATATGTGATCTGGAAGACAATAAAAAAAGCATGTTTTTTGCTATTAGTTTTTGTTATGAATATTGATGCAGCTCTTCCCTGTACCTACTCACTCAACAGCAGCCAGCTCTGCAGGGACTAGTAGCACCAGGTGGGAAGAGTGTTTTTTTTTCTTTTAATTATCTCAGCATTCATCTTAAGAGGCTTTAAAGGTGAAGAAAGTCCTCATTTTCTCCTACAAAGTCTTTCTTCAAAGAGAGAGGTTGTCTCCCTCCACTTGGGGCAAGTTGGCTCATATTCTGGAACATGTGGATTTTATGGTTTACATAATCCACACATGTCTTCCTGTGAGCACAGGGTAGAAGGATATCTTTTAATTTGTTTGTTTGAAAACCAACCAATACTGAAACAGAGTTAGAGTCTTCAGCTTTGTTTCTCACTTCTTTATTAACTTTAGTGAGCAGTCAATGCTGGCTTTATGCAAGAGGAGCTTTTTCAGGTCATCCCAACCAGGCGGAATGTTTTTTTTAACAGGAGAAAATAATCTTTAAAAAAAAAAGCCAAAACTAAACACTCTTTGGGAGTAATGTCTTTATGCCATTTGTATAGACCAAACCACCCCAGGTATATTTATGGCTGGGTAACTGTTTGAAGTTGGATAATTTGAAATACTTGTTCTAGGTTATTTTCCATAACTGCAAGTCTCCTAATTTCTGTCTTGTCAATGTAGATTTTAGGCTCTCTGGGGCAGAAGCTGTCTTTTCCTATATCTGGGTATAATGCTTCTTTCCATAAGTTTGTGTGTGCAGCCTCTTAATGTTAGTGTAGATTAGCAAATAAACTCACTAGTGTATATTATAAAACAATTATTTTGTTCCAACACTCTCAGAGCATTTGAGAGCAGTTTGAAGCAACACTTCCTATAGCATTTAGCAGTAAAAAAGACTTTTCTTCTAAGATCCTTAGAAATCAATTAGTCCTTGCTTTTTGTGAATTGGCATTGGTTAGATAAGACCCCAGACTAACTCTTTTTGTTATGAATGGCCTTCTCCGCTTTGCTGTGATTGGTCTCTCATTACCAAATCTAAAAACACACATCAGAGGCAATAGGTCTCTGAATGTGGACACGTCGGCTCCCAGGATAAAAATAAGAGCTCTTTACGAGTAAGAAGGGAAAGCACATGGAACCTCTTGTTTGCATCACATTTGTCAACATACCTCTTTGGCAAGCGGAACATTGGCAAAGACTGAGGGCAAAGCAGCAGAAAAGAGCTCCGTGCTGATGAGATAGTGCATAGAAAGGTTATTTTTATCAGACAACCCTTGGGTGAGATTTCAGAGCTTTTAAGAGAATGTCTTGGTGAAGCATTTCTGAAGAAGACTGGATTTAAAAAAAGAATCAGATTATGTTAGTGTATTTGTGATGATTTGAATGATATGGCTGCTGACTTCTATGGCTGCAAGTACTCGCTGGAGTAGCCCTTAGGTGAATTAGGGCCTATAATCGTACCACCAGCACCTTTTTGTCAATCACTTCTTGTCTAAGCCTCTCCACTATGGAAGGGTGCAGTAGTTCTCAGGTGCGGGATGGCCCTGCACTCTTGTGATCTTTGCTTGGTTCAGCTAAATCTCTGACCTGGTCACTAGATACTGGTAGTCTGTTAAATTTCTAGCTTGTATTTAGCTGTGTTTCCATGGAAATATGCATATCCCTACCATCTGGGTTCCAAATATGGTGATGTAGGGGTAGTCATCGTTCCTGACACTGAATTGCTGGTCCTGAGAGACAACATTACTTCCGGAGTAACACACAGTAGATTTTTCATCTCCTGTCATGTTTTGAAATTTCTGACTCTTGATGGAAACAGTGATAACATATTTTTCATGAAAAATATACCCAATTTTTCAGCTAGAGCTTTTAGAGGTGTATACATCTCTTTTTTACTGAATATCTGAATTTTGTTAAATTATGATGCTTAAAAAGATGATACTGTAGGAGGCATCTCTGTTGCTTCGTATTTTTGTTTGTTTTGCTATTTTCAGATGGTCTCCAATCAATTTATTGGCAATAAATAGGAATAGTAATAAATGGTTTGTTTAGATGCTGCAGTGACATTTCTTAAAATGCTACAGAAGTGCCTGGGTCTCTTTTGCTTGGATACTGCAGTGCAGCACATGAGAAATAAGTTTTTGTAGTTGCATTAAAAGTCTAAAGTGGTTGTCACAGCCAACTAGCACTGAGGTGTTTAAAAGCGTTAAAGAAGGAAAGGCATACGTATACTTCTGAAGAAATGAAATAGGCGTACAAACCACTGATCACTTCTTAAATCCACATTATGTTGCAAAAGTAGCATAATCAAAGTGGCTTAATCATAACATCACTTTATTATGACTTGTTGCCAACTCCAACTGTTGCAGCTGGAAAGGAGTGAATTACCTTGGATTTTTCTTTTCATGTACAATTTGCATATCATAACTAAACATAGGGAGGGAGAGCGAGAGGAACAACAAAGGGAACAATAAGATTTTGTCTGAGGCCAGGTCAACACTTGCCCTAGATAATGGTTGATGACTGAATTGCTTATAGTGGGTTACCTACCAGCACTGGCTGGTTTTCATCATGACGGTAAAGGAAAACATTTCACACAATAAGCATTGATCCCCTTGTTATGACTTGAAAGCTGCACAACTGCTTTTCATTCCAGGAGAATATGAGTGAAAAATCATCTTAAGAATATGGCAACTCTTTGGTGTTGTATACATTACTTTCAGTAATATATATAATAACACATAAAGGCAGGGCAGGAAGACATTTTGTACCCCTTTTAATAGGAAACCTAAACCTGTGAATAAAACTTGTTTAGCATAACTACATAGAATTTCCTTGACTGGGTTTATTTTGGCTTCTCTGCTGTCACAGATGTTCATTATTACTGAAAGAAAACACTGTTAGTTCAGTTGAGAGTTTAAATGAGGAAAGGGAGAAATTGGAATAAAATTCGAAAGTTTTTTGTTGTATGTGACCTGATCATCAGCTCTAGAAAGCATGTTTGCAACCTGCTGTGATCTGGTTTCCTCTGGGGAAAGCAGTGACGTAAATCCACTTACCCCTAATAGGAGCTGTTGAGATTATTGAGTGATTTGGCTGATGGTCAAATGAAAGGGAACACAACAAGGTGAAAAAAACTTTCAAAGGGTGTTTTCAGGTTTGAAGGCGATAAGATGGGTTTTGTGGCTCTTTTATCACTTTCTCATGCCAGGGTACCTTAGATGTGTCTGGAGGAATTTGGCTCTTGCAATTGCAGTCGCTGAATTCACACGGGAATTTTAGCTGACCTTGTCAACTCTGAGAGCAGTGCCTTAGACAGTACAGAGACCCTCCCTAGGTTTTAAGAGCTCTATTAATAGATCTGTGGCATCTAGCCGAACTTTAGTACTGGAGGTGTGAGCTTTTTCACTATTCTAAGGTTTTGCTTGCATATGTTAGGACTGTACAATGAAGCCTTGAATCTCACAAGATAACGGAGGCGTAATCCCCAGTGCTCTAACAGCACTTGGCTTTGCTTCTACTTCAGCAAGTTTTTCATGGATTCCACAGCATTTTTATCATCAGAGCTTTTTTTCAAGCTGTTCTAATGGTGTTGGAATTCAAAAATCAAATTATAAATCAGTTGTATGTATTCCCATAGCTTTGTGTGTGTGTGCTTACAAATGTATGTCTCACTAGTACTGATCTGCTTTCAATCTTTCATACATCATCAGAGAATTTTCTTGCTAATTGGCATTTGTGATCTTAACGGACCTGTTACTCTTCAGAAACAAGAGGGACTGGATTTTTCATTCAGTCTACTAGCTGCATTGCTGAGTGGTGTCTCTCTAATATAGCTATTAGTTTAGAGCTTCAGAGAAGAAAAMCCCTATCCCAGATAGGTATAAATGCATGCGACAGACATAGAAGCCCACTAATACTGTAGTAAAAACTCTCATTAGCTGTTCCAGTTCAATTCTCATCTAATTTATCCRTACCTCATGACCTAATGTCATCTTAGCTTACTAACAGAGCAGGGGAAAAATGCTTTAGATGTAAAATGGATCATAAGCATTTTATGTCTTCAACGGTTTTGAGAAAAGGAAAGAAAAGTAAAATCATGATGGGAGGGAAAGATGACTATTTCACAGAAAAAAACATGGAAACATATTTCTATTAGTAATTATGCTTCTTTTGAAAATGTGCTTTCTTTTTATTGGAAGGAAACAGAATGAAGTCTGAAATCATATCAAAGGTCGTAAAAAAGGATTCAGCCATAAAATAACACATACGTAATAGCGAATGATTTCTAGAAAAAAAGGGGAGGTTTGAAATAATGGCTAGGTAGAATTTCATGGCATTAAGGAAAATTATTCTATAACTTCATTTATCTGTTCTTTTCATTTATTTGGCATAATAGTAAGCTTTASCTATTAATTGTTATGTTCCACAAATCTCTTTGTTAAGATTTCACTTAATTTTTTTAGCATGTTTTAATCAGATAATAGTCATGAAGATTTTTGTTGTGGTATGGTGTTAGAAGTAAAAATACTTTGAACTTGCAAAGTTCCTGTCCAGTAAACCTTAGAAATTCTTTGGATGTGTCAGTGAAGACAAGCCAAAATATGTGAGGGCAGAGGTTATACAGCAGCCAGTAGGATGAAGGAAGGAATAGAATAACTCTGCTTCTTGAGAGAAGAGTCTTGGCAGAACCATATCATAAAATCAAGAATATATAGCTTTAAGAGCAGTTCTAAAAGCACAAACTCACACTATGCTGACACTTGTACTTTGGTACGTAGCTGAAAACTTAATGTTGTGGTCTTAATTTACCCATCTGAGGACATTGGCCTTCTTTCACACCTCTTAAGGCCTCTTTCTTACACAGCTATTTATCAGACAACACTCCAGCAGAATGAAAGTGTACTTTACCCTAGACTGAGCCTACCCTAGTGCTTAGGGAAATGTTATTTTGTTAGCACATGGAGAAGGAAAAACATGGATAGAACTGAATTTTCTTGTTTGGTTTGTGATATCRCAATAGTTTGGAAAATAGTAAAATTGTAAATTGTAAAAAAAGTAAAATAGTAAATATTTACAAATAGTAAATCTGTATATGCAATGCCATTAATGTTTTTTTCTTTTCTTTTCTTGTATCATTTACATCACAGAAGATTTTTACTTCTGGTGACCACAGTGGCTTCACCACAATGTTTCTAGTGTAAATAACAATATCATTTCCTTTATGTGAACCAAGGAAAACGTAAGAGGGGGAGAGGAAAAGTTTCAGAAATATCTTTCCTATGCGGTTTCTAGACAACTTGAATGGATTTTTGGGCTTTATTGCTCTGTAAAAAAGAAAGATAAGCAGGTGGAGTAAATTTAAGCGACTAAATCAAAGCAAATGTACCAGCAGGTGGTTGACTTTTGAAAGTATGAGAGCTGGAAGAAGAACAAAAGATTCCATTTTCTTTTAAAAAAGTTACCTTGGATGAGACATCTAGAAGAGAAATGTGGAAAGCCAAAGGGGTTTTCTTTAATGAAATTAAGAATTCACATGTTAATGTCACATCTGAAATGGGTCTTACTCATGGAGTCAATCAGTGAGTAACCTYTTCCAGCAGTCATGATAGCACTAGTTTTTTTGTAAAGATGCAAAAAAATCCCCAAAACGGATTTCTGTAAGGTATTATATATCAATATTATATATCAACATAATGAAGACAAAGAAATTCACCAGTATAGGCATTGCATACATAAATAATTATAAGGTGTTTAGTCAAACCATATGCCGTCATAATTCAGGTATATTCATGGTCTTCGTCTTTAACCACCCACAAAGTACTGGGCTCTGATACGACTCTATCATCAAATGAGTTATTGCTTTCATATAATTTTTTCCCAAGTAAAAGACCATATAAATAAAAGCCCCTCCTTTTTTCTTTTTTTGTTTTTAAGTAAAAAACCATTTGTTAAACTAGTAAGTGCTACAGATGTTTTGCCCTGTAAAATCAATTGACGTGTTTTGACAAACGGCCCTTTCCACTGGCAGCCTCCATACAGACAAACAGTCTGAGAGCAGGGCCTCCTCCCTGTCCCAAACTGGACCTTTGAAACAGATTCACACTCAGTAAACTTACTGGTAATGTTTACCTGCAAGAAAATTGTGTCTCTAGCCACCTTAAATTTTGCATATAATTTTTATGTCAGCATTGGCAAATACTTTTCCCCAATTTAGGTATAGGAAAGTGAAGGACATAGAGAGTGGTTTTCATCATTGTTGCATACTAGCCTAGTTTTTTTGCAGTGTTTTGAAAATATTCTATCATGATTTAATAATTTCTGTGAAGAGAGTGTAGGATGATTAAGTGGGCAAGTCATTGATTCTGAGCAGTGAGTGTTTCCCTACTTTTAAAACATTGTTTTTCTAACCCTTACATCAGGCCGTAGTTTAGCTGTGCTCTTGGATCCTTCAGTGACAGCAAGCTGACATGGATGTTCATGCTAACAATGTTACAATCTTTTCTGCTAGGAGGCCATCCCAACCTGGAGAACAATGACCCAATGTCGAATTACATGTATTTTTGTTGTCTGCCATTTTCCATGTCAGATTCTTGACCCTGAAGCTATTAGTCGTGACCTTCACTTAATAGGTACATGATCCAAAAAGTACTAAGTCACAGTAAAGATATTGATCCTTTCTTTCAAGGCACTCAGGGATATCTGAAATATTTCCGTAGAGTCAGAATGTTAGTTCAACAAAATTTTGTTAAAAGCTACAGTATGAAACTTCACACCAAAACAGGTTTTGATTTTCTCTGTTATCATTATAGAACTAATTAACTTTTGCTTTGATTTCAGAAATCACATCTTCAACTTTGCTTTCCCCACGAAGTACAAATACAGAATGCTCACATTAAAATGTGTACTTTATCAGTGCATTGCCATGTGCACATACAGTGCTGTCCCTGGGGAGAGAACAAGGCAATAAATTATACAAGACAGGTATTAATGCATTGTTGTGAGGTTAATGAAGTCATATAGAGTAGCTGTCTCGCTGAATTTCCATGAAGCGTTGGTAAAACTGGGGTCAATTACAGACAAGTGTAAAGATTTCAGGCACCGTCTGAGATGTAAATGATAGGAAATCTGCAAAGATGATAGAAAATCTATAAGCCTTGACATCCAAACACAGTCCCACTGAGACTAAGAACGCTATATGGTTGTCTGCCTTGAAACTGGTGTGTGTGTATGTACATGCGTGATTTATACCACCTGTTAAGATGATGTGATTCCTTCTCTTCTGCTGTCAGGTACATCCGAGGAGATTCATCTCACCTCCCTTTATGTTTTGGCAGGGTGRTCTACTAAAAAGTATTACCTCTAACGACAAGCTTTGCTGTGTCTAAGTCCTTAAGCCTGCACAGCCACAGCTACTCTGCTGCTACTCACCGAGGCCTCCACTGTAGCCAACGACCAGACTGAGAGAGAAATATGTACAAATGGCAGTTCATCCCATCGGAAGATAAATATCTGCTGTGGGAGATGAGTCACCCTCTGGAGATGCTGCTCCCTTTCTCCTGCTGTAAAGGAGCCTGGATGACTGCCTAACATCTGGAGCGCTAACACTAGGTGTGACGGACCCCTCCCGAGGGAGACCCGCAGAGAGGGCCAAGCAAGAGTCAGTTCAAATCAACGGGATGACCGAGCATCCAGAACAAGCAGCAAATTCCAGCAAAGCTGGAATTTCACATTGTGTGCCACAGCTCTCCGAGCAATCTCCGAAATAACAACAGCCACTGACCTGCAGCACATGCAAGACCTACCAGGTCTCCCTGGCTTTTCTTATCAGTTGAAGTACAAAATGCTTCGCTGACAAAAAGCCTTGAGACTATTGAGCTGTCTCTCGTATAACACGTCTTTCCTTTCTCTCCACTGAGGTGTATTAATTATAAATACTTTTTAAAAACTTAAGACATTTTGAGAACTGCTTTCCCAGTTAGCTTCTCTTAAAAATAAAAAGGATTTAGAAAAGTTGCAACAAGTGATTGTGTGACTTCTGGCCACAATTACATGGATATAGTTCATCTGAAGTTAGGAAAGAGCTATACACAATTATGGCCTCTCCTTTTCCAGTTTGATTCTGCATCTTTCTACGGTTTGTTTTCGGGTTTTTTTTTTTAAATTTAGGTATTTATTTACCTCATGCAAAAATCCCATAATACTACTAATTGTTACAGAAAAAACTGCACTTTCACTTTAAATGTTTATATTTCTCTGCTGAATGCTGCATTTATTGTTAGCGATGTATGTTTGGTGTATGAAACAGTTATGCAATGGCACATTTTTCTTCCTGCTTTGTCTGTTAATCCAGGGAAGCTGTATGTGTTCAAAAACATACAGAGAATCAAATATATTATGTTCATCATTGACATTAAATCCTARAGGTGAAAAGCTTCATTTTTCCATATGTCAAACTATGGTCACTGGCAGTAATTGATTTATTCCTTTGCAGAAAGCAATCAGTTAGGACTGGAAAAATACCAGTTAGGACACAAAAGGATATGGAAGGCAAACCTGCAAAGCAAGATATCATACTAAGTACTCATTTTCCTGACTGTTGTTTAAACATATTTGAGACTGCTATCAGCGGAGTGCCCTTCTTTTTTTGTTTTGCAATCCATTTATAAAGATGGTTGTATTTTTATGGCAGTGGTAGAGATTAAATCTTTGATAGACTTGTGGATTTCTAGAATTCTGCAGGTATATTCTGGAAATTCAACCTGCATTTGTACTCATTGGTGAAAAAGATTTGGCAGCTTAAGGAAGCATAAAACGTAGTTTAAAATTCTGGGTGACTGGAACAGGCTGAAGTAATTAATACTGTATTGCACAGCATGTTATCCCTGTTCGTTCTTGTTTAGCTTTCTTCAGCTGTTAACAGTTCAGAGAAGCATAGTAAATTAACCCTATTGTTGTCATTCTCTGCTATTTGTTCTGTTCTTGTTTGGTGTTAATATCATCCAAATTCTTACGGCCTTTTTAGTGTTATTTGCACTGAAGTTGCTCCAAGTGGTGTCTCCAGACCTCTGGTAAGAACAAAACACTTACTGTAGATGGCTGTAACGTCATTTATTAATTGCTTACATAGGATATAGAAATTCGTATACAACAGTAAAAAAAATTGAAGGATGGCAGTGGAACAGGCTGGTTCTTGTTGCTGCTGGTGCTGAAGCGGATGGGGTTGACAGCTCCTCAGTCAGGTTTCTCATAACTGTGTGCACCTCTTCACAGTCTGCATTAGTATCATCTGCAGGTTGCAACCACATGCCAGAGAGCCCAAACAAAGCATATTCCTTCCTTTTCTCCATTTTCACTYTCTCCTTTGAAGGCTTTGAGTGTTCGGCTTTCCCCTTTTACTATGCCATCCTACCTCTTTCTCCCCTCTCTTTCTTCTGCCTTAGGGTTTCTCCTTCCCTTGTGCCAGGCCCCATTATCTCCTCCTGCCAGATGTTCTCCATGCTTTATATGTCACACATTCATTATGTATGTTCCCTTTTTCCTTGCAGCCATCGCCACCTCTCAGACAGCCACTACTATCACTGCTAGGGAGGACAAGTCTGTCGTGTTATTTTTTGTCCAGGCAGGAGGTAGTTCATGTCAGCTGTGTTTCTTGAGCAATGGACTTGAGAAAAAAGGCATGAATGATAAACTAATATGAGTGTGGATATTGGGATGAACTGTCTGTCAGGAATGGGTATGTAAGAAACTGAAAATCTTAGGTAGCCTTCAGGAAGGGAGRGATTTCTATTGTTAGTATCCTGATAGCGTGGCAAAGTATCATTCTCCAGAATCCTTCCTTCAACAGTGATCATCAATGCCACCCGTCACAGAGGAGCACAGAAGAAATATTGCACCAATRTTGTCGCAGCCTTTTTGCCCAGTTACAGTCTTTCTGCCCTGGGAGCTGGAGCTGGAGCCAGGGCTTYGGCTTCTGGAAGGTCCTTTGAGTCAACCTGTGTACCCCATCCACTTCAGCCCTGGCAGCAGTGACAGGAACTAGCCTGGCTTTCCAGGGCATCGCCAGTTGTAAAGCAGCCTTATTCCTCCTGTTTTGCCCAGCTTAGTAACAGCCTGTTGAACACATTTTCTATGTCCCATCATGAGTTAGAGTGTGATTCATGTTCTGTAATACAGTAATTTATTTAGTATTATAACTTTTACAATATTTCACACTTTATCAGTGTCATGTTTTACATCCAATAAGCTCTTAGTTTTTGTATTATCCTGTTGCACTTAGTTTCACAGATTGTCTATAGAAAAAAAATCATTTTAGCAGCTTATAATTTGTCACTTTTTCATATTTCTAAATGTTCTTTCTGCTGTTGTGGTCTGAGGAGTATATGAGCAAAAGAGACTGTACTAGGAAGTAGGAAGCAGGTCTATAGGAGAGAATTATAGCACTCAGAAAGGAATATAAGCCATCAGAAATTCCACAATGTATTTTTTTTTTTCTCATTTATTAAATACTACTCTGGCCAGGGCATATTTGAAACATACTACATGAAGGCAGTCAGAAAAATTTGTACTAATGTAAAAATATGCACTGTTTTGTATTGTTTATACATTTTTTTGGTACTGTTGTAACAGGTTTAAACTGTATGCCCAGAGATCTTCCACACCTAGGTAGATAGGTAGCATATAATGCAATATGTGTCTAATACGTGGTTCTTATGGTGCGCTCTGCACACTACCCACTGGTATTTTTTTAAATCATTTCCTGAAGGAATCGCACTCCATCCAAGTGTTTAAATGTTGTTAGCATTTTTACAGGTATAATTTTTTTAAAGCAGGGGTAGCCTGTGACTTCTGTGTGGCTTGCGAGCAGTTGAAACGTGGATCTCACAGCAGGTCTGCGTGACTAGTACACCCGTGCAAAGCTGTACTGGTGTGTGAGGCACCAGTGTTAGGCAATCTGGATTCCTGGCTGTGGAAGACAATGAATCAGCAGGCAAGGCTGAAGGTGACAGTGACAAATGGCCCCAGGTCTTTGCTGCGTAGCCAGCATAGCCAAGTCTCATTGCTCAGTCTAGTGATGAATCTAGTAGGGTTTGCTCCAGAGGACCACATTCACAGCAATTTATCCTCGGTTCTTTAAAGCCTATGGAGTGAGTCTTCTGGCTCGCAGGCACAGGCAGATATAAGCCTCTGGCCCAGGGGAAAGTAAGTTAATTGCTCTTGCTTAAAGGAATATCCATTTATTGTAGATCCTCCCACCACTTGGAGGACCCTTCTGGGGTCCTGGCTTGTAGATGTTTCATTCTTTAAATCTTGCGTTATGATAAAACTCAGAATTATCTGAGTCAGTAAATGTTTCACCAGTAATTCTGAGAAGTAGGAGTTACTGAAAATTGTGTGACAAGGCACAGGTCAGTGCCTTGAGATCAGTGCTCAGCAGTGTCAGGCAACACACAGCTGCTGGTCCAAGGAGGTGGTGTTCAAACCATTATTTGGGATATAATTTTCTATACTGAAAGTGTTATAATTCACTGCAAAAAACAATTTTAGAGAGTGGGAAATACTTTTAACATTAAATTTGCCTCTACTATGGTTTGAATTAATAGCATTGGCTTCTCTGCCTTTTTAGAAGCAGTTCCTGTTTGAACTAAATCTCTTTGGCTTATCAGASGGAAATATTTGAGAAAATATTGTGATAACTGTGAGACATGGAAATTTAATTGCTTTCATTTTGTACCTTTCTACAGATTTTTTTCCAGTGCTGGATATACTTGGCTGTGATAGGGACTGTAGAATGAATGACAACTTTGTTTCCATAATGCTGGAAGGAGTCAGATGTTCAAAGTTCATTAAAATCTTTTCCTATCTTAGGAGATCCACTGATATGCCRTATGCAAGTAGGATTTTCTTCTTAGGCTCTTGAGAACTCTTTTTCTTTCTGTTTTGCCATCCCTGTATTGCCRAATATGTCCTGCTATATTGCTACCCGGTGTCTTTGGGGTGAAAGCTCTCATGTCGAATAGTCTGGATCAGGCTGCAAAGGATAAACTTTAAGCAGTTGTCCGAGAGGACTTGTTCTTTTTCCTGCCTGTCATGGCTCAGCTGCACAGAAGTTGTGCTGTCTTTTTGCTGCCGTTGTTCTCGGCTGTTTTGCATTTAGATGAACTGCCAAAGCTTAGACAGCAGGAATTATCGTAGATATGGGCTATCACCAAGTCATCTTGAAAGGCCTGAATATCTGAATCTGTGTCTCTGATGTCTCACTCCCCCTGAATCCATGGGGGTGACTGAAAACATTAATCCCACAGTGCCAGTGGTCTCTTCTGTGTCTCGGACAGGCAGAATCCCTCTGCCTTCCRCAAGGCTTTCAAGCATGGACGCTGCATCCCACCTGCCCATGATTTCCTCAGCGTGCTAGATCATAGCAAGGCTTACTGAGGAGTGGAAAGTGAGGTATAAAAAAGGTGACTAATTTTTGACTGAGGGCAGTTAAATTCACAACTGGCAGTTGCCATCATATCTCATTGTTAATACAAAGGCCACAGAGAGTCTGAGCAATACTTAACTGTCCTTGAAACACTTTATAACATTGCCCCCATGCTAGACATTTGCATGGCGGTGACTGGTGTAGTGCTTACTCAGTGAGCATGGTAAGCAAGTCACCAGAAACGGGGAATCTCCGTCCTGGCTTTTGAACGTCTCCTTGCAGATGTGCCGTTCCTGCGAGGAGCAGGGGGACAGGCGCAGGAGGGAGAGAGCAGCTCCCAGGTCTTTATGAACTGAAGAAAGCTGCTGGCAGCCAAAGGGCAGACGGAGATTTGGAAATGGTGCTGCGGTAGTTTGTTCCGCTCATTATGCCCAGTTCTTTCCAGTCAGTTGGTTATCCATTAGCTTAGGAAGTACAAAAATCACCTGGAGGTATCCCAGCTTTCTTAGTGCACATTTAGAAGATGCATCTCCCTGTTGCTCTTGTGACTCTCCCTCCTTCCATTTGTCATCTTTCTCATTAGAGAAGAGATTATTTGCTAGCCACTTTGCCAACTCCAGGATTTATAGCAGCTGAAGAGAGTGTTTTAGGCAGGGAGGAGTAACTGCACTGACCACAAACTCCCAGAACTCTCCAAGAAGTAAATGTATTAAAGGTAATGATGTATCAGTGCAATAAACTGTAGATGCAATAAAAATGTTGTACAGATGTTAGTGCGTAGAAGCAAAATGCGTAACACAAAAATGAAAACAACCCCAAATAGCTACTGGAACTTCACAGATCTTAAATATGCTGCTGCAGATACCTGTATGGTCCAGTGCCACCTCGTACATCACATTAATTGCGTTGCTTGCCAGATAAACCAAACCTTTCAGAGAGCTCTTGTCCCATTCTTGAGACTAATGCCAGACTTCAAAACTGGGGGGTAGGAGAATGGGGGAGAAGGGAAGCTGAAACCACTCTGGATTAGCTTATTTGATTTATAGTACCTTGGATTCCTTTTTCTCATCATTCCTTTAACTTTAATGGAAGAAAGAAAACTCTCCAGTTCTCTGAGGTTACAATCTATGGCCTTTACTTCAGAAAGCACCTATATATGTTCCCAAGTCTTCTTTCCTTTTTTAATAAATGAGACTTAAGCAGATGTTTAAGCAGATGTTTTGTACTGATGGGCTTATGAACTAATGGTTAATATTATGGGCTAATATTGTGCTGAAGGGCCGTTGCGGTCTGAGGCCCAGCAAGTGGAAGATACGAAGGGAACCGGGATGCACAGAAATGCCTGCTCCTGTTGGAAATAACTTTGTCTTTGCCAAGGAGGCGAGAGTGTGTCGGAAGTGGCTGGTACTTTTAGACAGCCTTACCTTTCAATGTGTTGTGCTTACAATTCAGAGCTGCCATAAATTATCCATGCTGTCTTGTGAGAGAATCTGCAATCCTCTTTGTTCAGTTCTCTGTGCTGTGTATAGCTAACCCTTTAGTCATCCTCCCATATATTTTGACAATAAAAATCCCTGCAGCTGGAACATGTAGTATTGGCCATGTTTTTTGTCCAACAAAGGCTGGAGGAACACAGAGTTCAAATGAATACATAACGTTTTGTTAAACTTCTGGCAACTTTACATGGACAGACTTGAACAAATGACAAATGGTGCTTGTCAGCATAACAAACTGTGTGTTTCTTGTAATGTACAGTACTTCTGAAAGTGGCTAACGTCGTACCCACAGAGAGTGTGTGTGTGTGTGTAGTGTTCCTGGGGAAACTGGATTAAAAACATAGTAGTGTGAAGTGAGACACAGACTGCTGTTAATGTTTAAGCTGTATCTGCTGGTGTGCAAAACCAGACTTCCTGATCTGTGGCTAATTGTGGTCGGACAGAGAAGGGGGCGTGGTGGCGTGGAGATCAGTCCGGTAGGGTGGTGGTGCAAGGGTGGTGGGCACGGCACGGCGCCTCTCCAGCTCTCTCTGCTGCACACAGCCGGTGGCACGGCTCTGCCTCTGCAGTCAACGTCATGTCTGTCTGTGAGATGCCAGGGCACAGAGCTTCAAAATGCTGTCAGGAGAGAAAATCCAGAAGGCTGCAAGAGGTCCCACCTGTTGTCAAGGGGTGTGCTGGGCTCTTTGCAGCCTCCCGTCCTCCAGAGGATAAATTGGTTTAACTGTTTACATATACCTCAAGATATATCAATACATTTAACAGGGAGATTTCCAGTACTTTTAATGCAGCTTTATAAAACTTATTTTTCAGTTTTGTCAAGTCTCCTTTTCATAAGTTTTAGAAAGAGAAAAAAGGCTGGTTTGGGGTTTTTTTCTTTCTCTTTGTTGGTTGGTATTCTGCTTTCTCTGGTGTTTTAGTTGACAGTGAGGGCACTAGTGTTCCGGTTTAGGAATACACTTTGTCAGTGAAATGATGATGTGCTGGTTTTGACTGGGATAGAGTTAATTTTTTCCATAGTAGCTTGTATGGGGCTGTGTTTTGGATTTGTGCTGAAAACAGTGTTGATAACACAGGGATGTTTTCGTTATTGCTGAACAGTGCTTACACAGAGTCAAGGCCTTTTCTGCTCCTCACCCCACCCCACCAGCGAGTAGGCTGGGGGTGCACGAGAAGCTGGAAGGGGACACAGCTGGGACAGCTGACCCCAACTGACCAAAGGGATATTCCATACCATATGACATCATGCT
Organism: Phoebastria nigripes; assembly: GCA_035582835.1. Taxonomy (NCBI): domain Eukaryota; kingdom Metazoa; phylum Chordata; class Aves; order Procellariiformes; family Diomedeidae; genus Phoebastria; species Phoebastria nigripes. The sequence continues at coordinate 1,461,785 of JAYKAV010002933.1, read as the reverse complement.
CAGCATATGGGGGAAGAAGAAGGAAGGGGGGACGTTCGGAGTGATGGCGTTTGTCTTCCCAAGTAACCATTATGTGTGATGGAGCCCTGCTTTCCTGGAGATGGCTGAACACCTGCCTGCCGATGGGAAGTAGTGAATGAATTCCTTGTGTTGCTTTGCTTGCGTGCGCGGCTTTTGCTTTCCCTATTAAACTGTCTTTATCTCAACCCATGAGTTTTCTCACTTTTCCTCTTCTGATTCTCTCCCCCATCCCACCAGAGGGGAGTGAGCGAGCGGCTGTGTGGGGCTTAGTTGCCGGCTGGGGTTAAACCACAAGAGATGATGACTAGCTATAGAAATGCAGTCAACATCTTATAAACAAGCATTTCTTGATAATAATTTTTTCTGTAATTTCCCAATGACAAAGCTGGGGGTTAAACAAAGTATTAAAAGGGAAAGTGTGATCCTCATGTCAATATGTCAGTAAAAGCCTAATCAGTGATCCTAAACTCCTTTAATTTAAAATATTATTATGATCTGATTATTTCTTGCAACACTCAACAGTTAAATTTTATACTTAAACACCGTATCTTCTTTCACTAGCACMTAATCTACTAGTCATATGTTTTATGATGATGTGAGCATGTATCTTACCAGCAAATGTTCTGGCCAACAATAGCATCATTTTTTCATAAGTAGGAGGAAAAATATTTTAAAAATAGCTTTAGATAAACCCAACCAGCAGTAAAAGTTTGATTGTTAATGCAGAAGAAATATGCAATACAGAAAAATGGCTTTTCTAAGTATGTCCTTTGTGAATACCAAGCCATAAACTACCACTAATTTATCAACAGTATTGAATGGTGATTTTAAAAATAAACCAGAGGAAAAAAAAGGATTATAGAACCAAATTATGTAATTTTGTCAGGCAAGATTGCTGGTTTTGAATTTATGTGAGGAGAAAAGAAAGGTATGTTAATGTGTTACATGCTGCTTACACTAAGAGACTGAAGCTAAATTGAAAGTTAGTAGTAGTACATCGTCCTACTGTTGGAACAACACGAAATATTCTTCTCTCATCGTCTTTTTAAGATTAACCTACAGTGATTGATTTCGATCTTTACTTTCAGGTCTGTATTTAACCATGAAAAATATACAGTGTGCATAACCATTGACTACATACCCATAAGCTCAATTAGCTGTGTAGCTTCACTCTGGGAGTTGGTAGATGGCTGAGGCCATTATCATCTGTTGAATTGGCTCACTTCAACAATACAGAAAGTCCATCATTGCCATCATAATGGAGAAAAAATACTGTTCTACTTTAACAGTTATGGAAATAGCTTGTTTCAAATAGAAGTGCTAGGGGTTGATAGCTGAAGAAGCACAGTCTAATTCTGTGATTAAAAGAAACACACAACACTAATAAAGACTACCCTTATTCCTACTAACGTATAATGCTATTGAAATGTTGGCACCTTATGCAGTTGGGAACGCAGTATTTTAGTTTGTCAGAATCTTGTCTCAAAGGAGAGCAAATTTAGAGAACTGAATCACCTTTAAAATTTGTTAGTCATTCATTTAATTATTAGAAAAACTAATTGCAGTGACAGTCTATATAAAGAGGTACCCAGGTTGATAAATCAAGAACAAATATAACAAGAAAAATCAGTAGTTGGGAAGGATTTGCAAAAATTGTTCAACATCACCACTGTACAAAAAAAGAGCAAAATTTTTGCTTTTCTCTCTTACACATGTACCATAAAATAGACCAAATGTGAAAGGTAAAGGAAACAGAAAACGTATGTTTAAACTGACATATACTTACAAGGTATAACCTGGAGGACTTGAGTTTCATGGGGTGCCGCCTGCGACAGAGATGGTTTCTTATTCTTGGCTCAGCACTACATTAATGCAGTCTCATAGGTTTGGTCACTTTGGACTACAGGCAGAGCGAATTCATATGCACTAGAAGCATGGACACAGTAAAATGGCATTTGTTTATCACACAAATGTAGGGAGGAAGTTGGTTTTCAGCTTAGCTCCCAGTTTTGTGACACAGTCCAGCATGACCACAGACGTACGTCTTGGTCTCCTTGTGGGCCAATTCCCACTTATTGGGATATATATATATACCCCCTTATAAGGGGTAATCTACTGCTTTCTCCTATACTTTGTCACTACAGCTGGACTGAACTGTCTCTGTGTAATAGGTAGCAGAACTGTAAAGTCTGATTTGAGGCCTCTAGATTTTCTAAAAATAGAGATAATAATTAAAGTTGCTGTAGGTGCTTTGATGTCAACTGACTTTTTTGTGGTTAATACTGTGTTAGTGATGTACTCTCTTAGTCATTTTTGTCTCTAAGCACTCTTGGGTACTTGTCAGTGCTCTAAAGCAATACTTTTTTTGCTGCAATGTAATATTGAGATGTGGAGAGTTTCAGGTTTCAGTCCCATGAAGACTCCTTGGATGCTACAAAGCGCATGTTGATCCTTATTCTCTAATTTGCTGCCAAAATGTAATCATCTGTTGTCTGTCAGTGTGCTGGTGGCATTCTAGAGTGAAAAGGAGAATTTGATAGCCCAACATGCATTTAGCCAAAGAACAAATTCACTGCAAGGAGTTCACCTACTGCCCAAAGAAGCTGTAAACGTGTCTTATATCTAGAGCTTCTGTAGCACCCTCTAAAGGGACAGACTGTGATTTGCCATAAATAATGCATTAATCAGCAAAACCTAAAACCCTGAATGCAATGTTTTCCTTTTACTGGGGGCTTGTGTTGGTGGTCTGCAAATTGCTGGAAAGAAGGTTGTATGTTCTTGCTGAAGTGAACAAGGTAAATGTGACACTTACGTGTGAAGCGTGGTAGGAATTTCACAACAGGGCTGTGAGAATGCTTAAATGGCAGATTGCTCTGTAAACATGACCCTCTGGTAAAAACACATACCAAATTCAGGACATCTTTGCTATTTTGGAATCACAGTTGTTTACAGCTAGAGAATACCTCTTGGTTTCTTTCAGCACAAAGCAAAATTAAATTTGAAAAGAAATGTGATTCAGTAGGTTTTCCGTGAACTCTAAGTTTCATGTGCTTTTTCATTTCCTCCTCATTTCTTTCCAGTCAGTGTCACCAGATGTTCGTGTAAAGCATTATGTTTTCAACTCTGGGTGATTAAAACTGAGAATTAAGTCTCAACTAGAAAGCCAAGCAGTCTAAGTGCTTTGTATAGTCCATAAGTCAAATACAAAAATGGAACATTTATGCACTGAAAGTAAGAAAATTTCTTTTGATTTACTTCTAAAGTGGATCATGTGAAAGATCTATATTGGTTTCAGCGCCTTTCTGTCTTTAAGTCATTAAAAAATGCATCAACACAAGCGATAAGCTCTGATCATGTGTGCCTACCTTCCATGTCTTTTTAGCAACGTCCAGCCTTCTTCAAGAGCTCCTATCAGAGTAAGAAAAACTAAAATATTTTGGCATAGAGTGTGTTATGAATATGAACACCCCCAAAGAAGTGTTTTTTCAAACTTTTTTGTGTTAAATGATGCAGTTGTATGGGAAGTTACTCGTGTGCCTTGGTGCATGAATATCCTACAAGTGTGTGTTATTGTTACACGTAAAAAAAAAAAGGTACCACTCAATAAGCGATTTATCATCATAATTAAATACACTGATTTATCTGTACACAGCATCTGAGAAAACACACTTTAAATACTTTGAACTGATGAAGAAAGACATCTGGAACCCCACGTGGCTGCATGATATTATACATTGTTTCCGTCTTATTTTTCTGATGTGTGAGTCCTCGACAGATTAAGTTGTGGAGAGTGATTCTCTTTGGCTGGAAAAAGAAAAAAAGAGCCTGCACACTATCAACAATTATTTATATTGAAATGATAGCCTATACAGTACTCCAGAAATCAGTAATGTTAGGCAGTGGACAGGCGGTTGCAGGCCGATGAGGTGCAGTAGTTAATGAGTTAGTACTTGCTGGGTAAGCCCCGGAAATTGACGACTGTATGCTTGTTCTTTGCCTATCCCATGTGGAAGAAGATGTTAGATTTTATTTGCAGGTGGAGGAAGCAAGAGCTGTGCACCTGGTTACTTAGCATGCTTTGGTGTTTTTAAACCACAGTAGTAGTCACATAGCGAGAGGGAATGTCCTAGAAGGGCTCGATCTTCGTATCACTGTGGATCCTGCTCCCTGGGTGTGCGCTAACATCAGCTACAAAATCATGCCGTCCAAAGGAATACTTAAGCCCTGCATTTGTTTAAAATCTGGCCTTGTGCTCAGAAATGTTTATACTGAAACAAAACATAGAAGATAACATGATTCCTATCCCAAAGAGCTCCCTAAAACCAAAAGCAAAACTGTGTAAAATAAAACCAGTGGTTGTTTCTGGCTCAAACTTTTAACCAGAGCTGGTCTAATAGTTATAAAACATGGTCCAATATATAGTGTCATATAATATGTGTTAGGCTGTTCTTTATCAATAGTGTCAACTAGGACTAGAAAAACTTTTTTTGATTAAAATATTTTACAGATACATGTGTGTATATATACACAGTATATTTTTTGTATGTGTTTGTGTATATGTGCATGTATATTTATACAGAGAGATATCAAATTAGGTACATATGCGCACACACACACACACACGCACTGTGCACTTCAGGAACTCAGGTATTAAGAAGATAGTAAATTACCAATGCAGCTGTTAATGCTTTAGCATCTTCTCACTTCACCCTAGAAATTAGTAGTAATTACTGGAGTTCCCTGAGCCGCTACTAGTAATCCAACTGTATAGTSACCACGCAGCTGGGAGTTCCCTAAATCTTTTGAGTTCTTCAGCTGAAATCATATGCAAGGCTTTTCATCTGCTCTTTGAATTTCTGGGTACTGAGGGAGTGGAGCTGTTTTGCACTTGTCCAGATTACCTAAGGTGCTTTTGGCAACAAGTCAGCTTGGAAAAAATTATCATGTTAAGTTAAAGATAGAAGTGTGTGAAACATGAAAACTCACTGCATTTTGTGTTTAAAAATGYCTAAGTGAATCTTGGAAAATACAGAATGACTTCCCCCATACCCCCAAATCTTCATTATTAATCTGGCTCTACGACCGATAGTGGCATTGTGATACTAGGGAGTTGCAATTAAAGTATATCATACTGTTGTTTTTACACTGGATTTGGGCACTCCCTTTGAACCTGTTCTACTCTGATGCACTTTGGTTTAGGGATACTGACTGTGCATAATTTCGAAATGCAAAGTGGCAGAATAGGAGAGAGACATCCTAGTTCCTCTTGATCAGCTCCCATGGCTGTGCTCATAACCTTGCATTAGAACATGTCTTTCTCCTAGAAACCTACAGAGTCACTTCTCTCCACCAACTTGTTCTGTTTCTGTTCTTATCAGCCCCAGCACTTAAGAATTAGAACAACCACCTTAGACCAAATGAAGGAAATATCCAATTTTTTTTGTGAAAAAAAATTGGAGCCACCTCTTACCTGAAATCAGACTTATCTTTACCTTTTTCTTATCTGAGTGCAAACAGAAGAATGAGAAGATAATCAGGGGAACTGAAAGAACGAATGGGAAAATGTGTGTTCCTGAGGTTTCTAGCCCAAGGTCAAGACATCTGGAACCACTGGATAAGATACTTATAAACATCTGAAATCCCGGGAATGTCCTGAAACAACAGTTCCAGTTGTGAGGAATTTAGAAGTTTCACAGTTTATTTCTATTCTAAAATGGGAAGGAGAGGAAATCTTTCAACATTTCAGTATTAAGGAGGGAGAGGGAGGCCATAGTCAGTGGAGAGAGAGAAGCTTCTTCGAAAGGAGAGGTGATACAGGAGTGTATCTTACAGTGCTCTGAAAAATCTCGCACTGTCCATTGACAATAAAAAAAGCTTAGAGACAAAATATGTTCTAAACCCTTTAGCCATTTTAAAACTCTCTCTTCCTCATAACGGAATGTTTTTATAATACAAATAGCATATAGTTTATATATAGGTTGCATAGGTTTTAAAGTCATTGCCTTGGTGCATGGATGTAGGTAGAAATGGAACATAACTGTTCCAAATGCTAAGYACCAAACTTGAGGGGAAGAGATGAACTTCTCTGTTAAAACTCTTAGAAACCAACATGGTTTGCAGACTTTTCTGTTTTGATGAAATGTCTGTTTTGCTGGGAAAGCCTGAGAATGTTTCAAAAAGTTCCGGATCCTTATTCCTAGAATATATCTTCTGATCTTTTAGACTGCTGACCTTCCTTCACGTAATTGTTCTTTTTGTTTTATGTAAGAGGCGGAGGGCGGGGGAGCAACTGCTTTATAAATAAAAGTCAAGCAAACTCAGCCTAATGTATGCTCTTTATAGTAACTTATACAGTTAATGGTTGAAAATGTAACCAGAATTCTTGTTTTGTATTGTTTTGCTTTTGTGGGGGACTTTTTGAAACAATGCCAGTAAGCACTGTACTGTATGGGGAACTGAGGGATGTTCTCTAGCCTACAGAATATACAGAGAAAAAAGGCAGTGTAAGTTTAAAGTCTTTCAGTCCATGCCTGGATAACCTAAAAAGTGAATTAACTTCAAAAACTATTAAGCACACAAAAACTGAGACTCAATAAAGTTACTTACCTGGAAGCATAAATGCAAATTTCAGAATAACCTTGAGTTTCTCAGTGTTAAATCTTGGCCTAGGAACATTTATGAAGAGCACTGCAGGAAAAAAGACAAACTATGGGAAATGTTTGTTTTAACGAATACTTTCATGAAAGTTTCTTTCTTTTAGACACTCTTATGTAATTTCATTGCTACTTCTTTGTGCATGCTTTCCAGAGAGCAACATCCTATAAACCATAGGAGAAATTCAAGAAGTTAATTAAAACAAAACATTAGGTGAAATTTATCTCTTCCAAATGCCACATGTACGAATGCTGTTGAACTCATATGAAGAGACATAGAACATATGTGGATGTTATTTCAAATTTTTCATGCCAATTTACCGCTACTTGCAAATTCCAATGAGTAAATTATGAGCTGAAGAATGAATTCATTTAAGAGCCTGTGCACTGATAAGCAAAGTTAACATAAAGTGGGAAACAAATATAAAACAGCAAGAAGCCTTTATGTAACTGATGGGAAAAGAACTTGTTTATATTTCTTGTCAGTGCATCCCCAACATGTCCTTACATGCTTGCCTCTGTGTTGTTTAGAGGAAAAAAAAAAATGCCCATGTGGTTATAAAACCTTAACTGAATTGTTTTTTCCACAAGAACAATAACTTGAGCATTTTATCAGACAATGAAAGCCAAAGACGTACTGTGAAACACTGTTTCAAGCTACAAAAATATATAACTGACAAAATAATAAAAATTAAAAAGGAAATAAAATTTTTCCTTTAAATTATTTCTCTCTTGAAAAAGAAGAATATACATAACAAAGAAAATAATGTGCCAATGTCCCATCCAGCTGTGGACAAAATCAAATAAATGCAGTAAAAAGTTAATTATTTACCCAGAAATGTGATTTGCAAGCAGTTATTGGTGCTGACCAGATTGTGTATTAGAAAAAATCTTAAAATCAAATTCTGCCCTCAAAACGTACCATAATGAGCTATAAACTGAACACATTCACTCTAACAAGTAAATTCATTTTACTTAGTTATCTAGTGGACATCGATGGAGTTACCCTATAGTTTTATGAGCAAGGAACAAATTCCTGCAGATATGTGGAGCAGTAGCACACTCACACTCTTGGGTATTTTAAGGCTATGACTTACGTGATACATGCACAACGAGAGAGGAGTCCATATTTCTTAATCTAAACTGATGCTTCGTTAGAAGAATTCTTTATAGATTTGGTAAACGACAACTGCAAGTAATTTTAAGGCACGTGTGAATAAATGTGTTACTGGTGCCTTCTGCTCAGCCTCTGCTCCTCCCTCAAAGTGCAATGTAGGACGCTGAAGAGCTGCAGCCTTGTCCCAGATCGCTTTAATGTCCGTGTTGAGCTGAGACTTTTTTTTTAACTTTTCTAGCACAGGATGTGTTCCAGCCTAGGATAAAAGCAAAACTGAGGACAGTGTGTTGCAGAAATATCTTATTGTCTTGCTCCAACTGTATGTTCACATGTAGCCTTCCTGCTGGCGTGCTAGCACAAGTAGGGAAAGCCTGGGATGGGTTGACGTTGGTACGAGAGCTCCACAGGCCATACATCTGCCATTGGAGCAGAACAGAGGGACAGCTCTCCAGAGCTGCTGGGGACCCTGGCTCCCCTACAGCAGATTCGCTCTTGTCCTGACAAGAACCACATCATCTTCAAGTACATACCAGGAGATTTCAAGGGAAGCTTCCTTCCCTGAGGACTAGTCTAAAAGCCTGTATCATTAAAAGCAGGTGTTATGTCTTTTCTAATTAACGGTGTATGTCCTAATGGTATGATTCAGATCCAGGGTATTTTTGGTGTCCTGTGCTCCAAGGATAGCTGATTCATATTGCCTTCATGTATTTTGGCCTGGTGTTGCTATTTTGCTGGTATTACTCAAGCTCAGCCTTCACTTAACATCTCTCCTGGTGCATTAGACCATGTCAGGCACACACAGGGCACAGCATATTCCTGCCTCAGCAGCAACAACGGTCCCACAGACTGCAGACGGCTGCTCTCATTCCCACCCTTTCCGCTCCATCTGCCCTTCAAACCCAGTCACTTGTGTTCAGCCATTGCAATATCCCAGACAACACCCTGGAAGTGTCAGTCTCTGGCTTGCATTCCTGCAGCTCCCTCCTGGGCATCATCCTCTTTGCTTTTCCTTCTTCCTGCGAGATGTGTTGGGTGCTGCACCCATTGCCTGAGCTGTGTGAACTGCTCAGGGAGCCTGCGTGCTACCAACCCATGTAGCGACCTGCTCCTGAGCTCCTGTGTGAGCTTTCTGCACTCCGCTCTGCTCCCGCAAAGCCTTTATCTCTTCCTTTACCAGGCTTTCCCTGACAGGACTTCTTGCTTGAGTGGCTCAGTAGGTTTGATCAGCGGCACCCGGCAGTGCATGTCACCCTGAGCATGCCAGCACTGAGCACAGGGATTCGGCTATCATGCACGTAATGCATGTTGGTAGCCCTCGGGAGGTAGCAGAGGAGCCAGTAGGCTTCCTTTGCCCAGTCTCAGGTGTGTGAAAGTCAGGCATCTTGTCTAGGCTTCCTCAGTGGTGGAGAGAGAGAAAGGGAGTGCTTTCCCTGCAGCATGGACATCCCCTCCTCAGGTAGATGTCATCATCCCCATGGCTGGAGGGGAGATCAGAGCACGTGCCTTGGACTGGCTGCCTGATTCTGAGAAAGCTAACATGGGCTCTGGGAAGTCCTTGGCTAGTGTCTCAGTTTCATCTGGTTGCAAAATCATTGACGCAAACAGCATGATTTGAAGAAAATGGCTTTTACGTGAAGTTTTCAGGGCCATTGCACTTGCTCACTGAGCTTTGGATGTGAAATTAGCAAAAATTATAGCAGGGAACCTCCCACTCCCTTCAAATACTAAGGTCAGTACACACTTACATTGACTAGGAAACAACTCCATGGAAGAAGAGAAAAATAAATCAATGGAGAAACAAGAATTGTGTTCCCACAGAATGTAAGGCCATTACAATACTGAGTGGAATAGCTACAGTAAACCAAATATCTATCTTGCAGAGTCCAAGATGGAGCCTTGCCTGCTGAAACTTGCAGCCTCTTGGGCTGTAGCCCCTTGCTTCAGATGACAGGGCTTTTGTTTGCACAAGCAAGATACAGCCCTCAAGGAATTGGCGAGATGCCAACAAGCCACTTATTTGGGTAGGATTTTGCTGACTATGGTAAATAGATGAAGAAGGGTGGGCTCACACATGTTTGTGTGCATTGGAAATATGAGTTCAGTAGAATGGGAAGCCAGGAAACTGTTAATTTTAGTGAACCACAACATCTGAGCAGAGTGTATTGAATTTTTAATCCACCCAAACTGAAGCTTTGTTTGGTGTTCTGTGAACTGTGACAGCAAAGCACCTCGTTCTACTCAGTGTGTAAAAGCTGGCAGTCTTGTCCTGTCCACTCCAGTGTTGTGCTACTTGTGCTGTAAAGAAAGCAAAGACTGAGGTGGCTTTTCCAGTTCATATCTTACGTACCTATTTACTAAATGATTAATTTATTAATTAATAAAATGTGTAAATAGTAATAAGTGTTTCTAATGGTATTCCCAAATACGTGTCAATGCTGCAAAAAGTTATCATCGTGAACTGCCTCCCAGTTGCTTCAGAGATCTCCCTCATGTAAATCAAAACACTAATTTCATTCAGCTATGAGTGAAGGATAAAATTCAAATAAGAAAAAACAGTATGCAAAACTGAATCACAAAGCCTATAACATGACTTGAAAATAATGTGAGTTTTATCCATTTTGATACCTTATAAAGGTAGTAGAGATGACTGATGCTACAAAGATGCACAGAGATTTTCTGTCTTCCAGAAGTTATTCGTGTGTTATGGAGAATACAGAGCTGCCTTCCCAATGATTTTTCAAAATAAAATACAAAAGAAAAAGATAAGAAGCAATGCCAGTATCCCAGCTCTCTCTGCAATGAACGTTTGACTGGCTCACCATGCAGACTGCCGTATCTTAACGTATGCTCAGAAATGCAACCCCCTCTCCCCAAGGCATTTCCATGTATTTGTGTTTGAGAACCTACGAGGGTCAGTGACCTAAGTAGGGCCTAATCAAAAGTTATTGAAGCCAGTGGGAGTCTTTCTACCTGGATTTAGTGAGTTCGAGATCGAGCCCTATAACCAGATATAACAGAGACTGCTCTAAATCCAAATAACATTCTCTTCACTGAGTGATTGGGGAAAAAGTGAATAAGCAGCCTAAGCAATGAAAAATAACTGTGTTTAAAAGTGACTGTCAGTCCAAATTATCTGGCAAACGAGGAGAACAGGCATTTCAGTCAGACTTTTGCTTTATAARTATTCTTTTTACTATTAATGGTTTTTCAGTTCATAAAGGTCTGGGAGCACTCCAAACCTTGTCTTGCAGTGAAGTCAACTTTTAAATACAAGCAGGAAGTATAAAAGAAATAACAAAATTGCATTTATTCATTTTCACATGTTTCTACTGTTGGGCTAGTATGTGGATAGAAACACAGAAAACCAGCAGTGGTTTTCATATCTTAGTTTCACTACCATGGTGGCAGTATTGTGTTTTCATTTCTGCCATATATAGCTGTGAATCTAGCTAAACCTGAATGTCAAAATCTAGACTTTGGGTAGCTGAAGGCTGAATAAGACTGTAAGGATATGCTAAGTTCAAGTGTTAGCAAGGGTGTAATTCTGGAGGAAATGCACTTTCATGATCAATAGCAAATCTTACTTGCACTTTACGCATTATTTATTATTTTGCTGTTAGGATGCTGGGAGATCTTTTAGTCTGGGAAAGAACGTTCACTGTTGATCATAAATCTCTTTGAAAACTATGGAAGAGTAAATGGATTAATTGCATTGTTTTTATTGCTTAAATGTCTGGAAACTACTAATATAGATAATAAATTAAAAATTGTAAATTAATAAAGAAATAATATRCATAGGTCTCTATTCATAGGTCTGTAAGATTTGCATTTCCTTATTGTGTAAGGCTATTTTAATTTTTACACAATTTTATAGTTGAGATACAAAAGGAAACTTGAGGGTAGCTTTTATACCCATGAAAGGAAGGAATTATTTTGCAACAAAACAATTGTAATCAGAAAAAGAAAAGTTAAGCACATTTTAAGAGTTCTAAGTAAACATTTCTGGGTCATCCAAAATAGCTATCACATAAATAATTAGAAAGCTGTTAAAATGGATTCAGTTATTCTTTATATTTAGTAAATTCATCAGTTCAAAAGCTTTCTGCATGGCAAACCACTCAATCATCTGGGAACTGGAGTCAAAATGGCTGTTGTAACATAGTTTTTTTAACGCAGTTTCAGTTCTAGATGAAAATGTCTTTCACAAAATAAATGTTTTTGGAGGAAAAAGTAAAAAGACAGATTATGAGGAAAGTGTCCAAAATGATCTGAATGCCTCGGACAGAAATGGAAAAGACATAGATAAACATAATATTATTTCTGCCTTCAGGACTCATAAATGAAATATACTTTCATCCTTGTTTTCTTAATTCTAAAGCCTCAATGCGAACTTATTCATTAAGTTTTAATGTGAAATTGGAGATCAAATTTACTAAAGCATGTTCATAATTTTGCTAAGCACAGGCATTTTATCCACATAAGTTTCCTCAGTACCTTGCCAGTAGCACAAAGAATTGTGGAATCAGTAGTGAGCTATTTTATTTTGAAAGACTGAACTGAGAGTAGATAGGAATTAAAAATAGCTGTGCTTGTTGGCTAAATGAATAATATCTGTCATGTAGATTCACAGTATGAATTAGATAATAATCTCTGAAATAATTATCTGCAATTACTCCATTACCTTAGGGAACTAGAAAGATAAAAGACTGTGAAAGCATAAATTGTGTGTTACAGATCATTTTAGACCTTCCCCTGTTGATTTGCACTACACACAGGAAGAACTAGTTTCAGCTTGAGCATTCACTAATAGCTTTGGGCTACATACATTTGGAAAGGGAGTTAGTCCTGCCTGGCTTCTCGGGCTGGATATCCTGTGAGAGATCAGATTACCCCTCTGAACGGGGCTGTCGCACACCTGGCTGTGCTGGACGTGTCAGGCACGGGACAGCCTGTTTGCACTCTCTGCTTGAGAGAGAGTGGACTTCTGATGTGCAGCCTCCTTGAACGCCGCAGAGGGTCGGTGGAGAGCGCAGGGCTCTCCTTGAGCGGGGTCTGAGCAGGGTTGTAACAGAGATGCTCCTTCTCCCTGTCAGCCCAACAGAGTCCGAGGTGACCGGATGCCCAGGATGCTGGAAGTCGATGCCGTGAACAGCTACCTTATTCTGCACTTCCCTGGACTCACGTTCTGAACGTTTCATGTTATACCCCAAATCCATTCCTTCTCAACGCTGAAGACATGCTGGGTTCTGGAGGGGCAAACCTTTGAAGCAATTCCTCCTCCTGCACTCCATCTCCTCATCCTGCATATAATACAGAGGACCAGATCACTGACCATGGCTTTATAAAAATAATTAATAGAAAGAGACGAAGCCCTCTCCTTGGGACAGAACTGTGTCTTGAGTGCTTTTGCCCATTATGAGTGCAGCAGGTAAAAATGTCTTCCCATCTTCAGTGAATGACCCTGGGTACCATTCTGCCTCTCTCTTACAACCTATGGTTTTCTTTATGTTTCTAAAAGTGTGGAGTTGCACAAAATACGTGCCAACTATTAGAAAATGGAAACTGACTTGTAACATTGCGTGCCTTATATACATCATGAAAATGTGCACTCCCACAATCATTTTGGTTAATTAAGTATTCAGTGTCTGACTTCAGCCAACACCAGAGAATGGAAGTGAGATAAGTGTACCAAACCAAACTGACAGCTCTGCAGATGATAATAATGGAATCTACTCTTTTTGGACAAGTTATGTTGCATTTTTGGTTAATGACAGAACTATCATATCTGTCAAGCTGACATCAGAATTATTAGAAATGCAAATGGAATTAAAAAAGCAGTAGGTTAAGTGGACACAGATAAGGGTAAGGGGGGTAGTTTCTGTGAAATAACAGCCCATTGCCAGATGTTTCCATGCAAAACCAGATGGGAGCTGTAGCATTATTTATTTTTTTAGCAGAATACAGAGTCTAAGTTGGAAGAGGTATGACTGTAATCATAAAGACACATGTGAGCCAGTTTTAAATTAATTGTTTTGATTGCCAATAGTAGTATGGTTATGGCAAGCATGGCCATCAGCTGCCCAGGACTTTGCCAGATGGGCTCAGAGCATGGTACACAGTGGCTAATAAGTGAACAGGTTAATCCAAGGTAAACTTGTCCACACCTTCTTCTCTACTCACACCTCAGCAATGCAGTATGGATATTTCCTTACCTAATGTTATGAGAGATACCTACATTAAAAATAGAAGGATTAGTTAGGGTGACTTAGCAGTGTGGGGCTTGTGTTATGGGAAAACCGTATCACCTGTGAATTTCTTTGCCTGACTCCCATTTGTGCAATTAAGAGAGTTTTATGTTTTCTCAGGGGTCAGTGATAATTAGTACGTATATTTGCTCCAGAGAATAATGCACCTTAATAGCGAGGGAGGCCATGCCTGTATATGGGAGATAACAAAGTGCAGGAGAGCCTGAATTAGCACTGAAGTGCTTCCTCTTGTGCTTCAACCCCGCTAACCTTGCTGCTCGCTGAACCTGCACTCCCTGTATGCATGCAGCTCCCCAGCTGGGCCAGCTCCTTCCCTGCTTCACTCTTTTCTCCTGTGACCAGTTTCTGCCTTTCCTGGAATTCTCCTTGAAATTGCCACAGAGGGGAATACTTTTCCTCTTAGCAGCTCCGGCTACAGGCTGTCGCTAGGTCTGTTTTGTTGGCTGATGCTGATTTTTGTGCTTCAGCAATACTCCCTTGCTCAGCTACATCTTCTGTATTTCTGGCTTGAATTTACCAGGCTGTCAAGACAGAAGCATCCAGAGAATATTGCTAACTATTTTGTCAGGGCTGGATTAGATGCAGGCACAGGCCTGTGTAAGTGTTCATGTCCAACAACAGTGTCTTAGCTACCTGAGGTTTTTGTGTCATTTCTGGCTCAACATTTCCATAACATGCTGGGGTAATGCTAAAGGTCCATTCTGCCACATCTCCAACTTTGTAGATTGGCATAATACCACTTTATATGACATGGTGATGTTATGCAACACACATATGACATATCACCTGTCCCCATGATGTGGCTAATTCAGCCATTTCAACAAGACACATCAGCAGCAGAAGTTGCATCATTAGTTCAGAATGTTAGTGTGTCAGCATGAATTTAATGGGCCTCACAGGACAAAGGTTGTTCTTCAGCCCCTTGAACATGCTCCAGTGGAGCAAAGGCGCTGAATTTGTAAATGGTACAGGTGTCTGATCTGGCCACCACATACACATTATTTCCTAGGCAGTATTTTCTCCTCAAATGTGTACTGAGATTTTTTCCTGTGCAATTGGCTTCTCCCTTCATATGTGAATGCCAAGCTGTGTTCTGCACCTCTGGGTGCAGAAGGGGAAGGATTCGTCTCCTGTAACCTCAGATGCCTACTGGGGAGAGGCACACCTTGGACTGTCTTTAGTGTCAGATGAAAGAAATGATCGTTCCTGGGACGCAGCAACTCTGAACTAGTCTTACCTACTAGGTGAATTGAACACTCTTACCTACTAGGTAGGTAAAGTGCTTACCTTAGGACACGGAGAATCAGGCTTTAGAAACACCTAAGGCCTGAAGTCACCTTCAGTGACTGCCAAGAGGGTCTAAAAAATCTGAATTTAGTCACATGAATACTCCCTAAGAGGCCAAATTTAGACCTATTGAGTGGCTCAGACGACTACTAGTTGCTGTCACAAGCAGGGTACTGCTTACCCTAAGAAAGGTGAGCAGGACAGGGTCAATGTACCAAGTAAGTCTTAAATTTGGCGTGTCCTTTGGACTTGTCTGAAGCATGGGCCTAACTTGTATGGTGACTCTCTAAAACCTGGAGAGTGGGTAGCAAATGAACTTCTAGCAGTGCTTCTCTCTTAGGAGAGAAATAAGGGTAGAACATGTATCTGAATATCCAGGGTTTTTTGTTTCTTATATAAACAGATTATTTTTATTTAGAGTGGGGCAGGTTTACACTGTCTTCTCCTGGAACCGTTCACAGCTGCAGTCAAAGGGGAGATATTGCAGAGGAAATCAGGAACAGGCACTCCTGCAAGTTCAGTGTCAAGTGATAAGCTACACAAAAGATTACAAATTAAAGAGACTCATTCTTTGACAGGTAGGAAAAGTATGAAAGCAACATAATCTAGAAGTCATGGCAAAAAAATAATAACTTTTAGACACTGGAGGTCCCTGCCAAAATTCTGAAAATAATTACTATCAGCCATCACTGCTTCCAGAAAGAAAATAAGGGAAATGTGTATATGTAAGATTCTTCTGTTCTTTTCCAGGAATGTAATTTTTTCTTATCTTGTGGCTACAGCTTTCCCTAAGATAAAATAATTACCAAGCATAAGGCTAGCTTCTAACATCATTAATTGTATCATGAAAGTTGTCCTAAAACACAGTTTTAAGCAGTGCTTACACAGAGTCAAGGCCTTTTCTGCTCCTCACACCACCCCACCAGCGAGTAGCGTGGGGGTGCACAAGGATTTGGAAGGGGAGACGGCTGGGACAGCCGACCCCAACTGACCAAAGGGATATTCCATACCATATGACGTCATGCTCAGCAACATAAAGCTGGGGGAAGAAGAAGGAAGGCGGGGGATGTTTGGAGTGATGGCGTTTGTCTTCCCAAGTAATCGTTACGCATGATGGAGCCCTGCTTTCCTGGAGATGGCTGAACACCTGCCTGCCGATGGGAAGTGGTGAATGAATTCCTTGTTTTGCTTTGCTTGCATGCGTGGCTTTTGCCTTCCCTATTAAACTGTCTTCATCTCAACCCACGAGTTTTCTCACTTTTACTCTTCCTATTCTCTCCCCCATCCCACCGGGGGAGTGAGCGAGAGGCTGTGTGGTTCTTAGTTGCCGGCTGGGGTTAAACCATGACAAAGGACAAGTAGAACAGCTTCATAGCTCTAGTTTTCTAATTTGAGGTCTTCTGAACTGTGTATTGAAGAAGAAAATGGAAATATTGTCTCTTTTTTTCTATACCACAGGAGTTGTGTTCAGTTCTAAGTAACATAAACACACTGAGCTGCATACAAGGCAGTTGAGTTAACAAAGATGTCAAAGAGTTTCTCAAGTCACGATGTTTTAGACATCTCTTGTCAAAGTATGTGGCACTTGAATGACAACCACATTGAATTGTTCTTCTAAGAAAAGTTCTTCAGAAATTTTGCCTTTCAAAGATAATTCTTTGTTGAATACTTAATCACTCAACATGAAAAATAGTCTCACAACAACACTTCATTGCAGAATTTGCTGAAATATGAGGACAGCTAACAGGAGCCATGTATGCATAAAGCCTCCTGATAGCGGGTGATTCATTTTTAGATTGAGCCTTATGTCCCTTGCCCTGAGTTTTGTGTGGAACCACTTCTGATGGTCTACCCCAGGAAACTTGTATTCCTTCCAAAGACTTTGGGAAAACTGTGGTTAGACAATCAAACCACGCTGTAGATGGGTTAGTGGAACCAAATAAGCTTCATTTTGTCTGCAACTGTTGTAAATTGTCCCTTGCCAATCCTTTGGCAATCTTTGATCTTATAAGGCAACTTTGGCTTATTAAAAGGGCAAGCTAAAATGGTCCTTTAACAGAAACCTGTTCTTTTGAACAAACAGGATTTTGTGTGATATGTGTCTGCAGAAAATACTCATCTGGAAAAATTGTATCACAGTTTATGGTGGTTGTAGCTGAGTTGTGTCATAGACTAATGACATCTCTGTGGGTTCTTTGTGTGCACTTTGTCTGGCGTGATACCTTAATTGGAGAATACTTCTATGTGGCAGTGTTGATGTCAACATTTTCTAAAGCAGACATACCTGCCTCCCTGTAAAAACTCCACAAACAGACCACGGAAAAACAAGAAAGGTTTCAGGTGTCATAAAGAAGTGAGAAAAACCTTAAATTTATTTTCTTTGCAAATCAACCCTCAAGGCAGATTTCCCTGGGCTAGGTTAGCCCAGTGGAAAGTGTGAGCAGGAGAACTGCAGCCTTCCAGATGTCTGAAAGTTTTCTGTGCTGTTGTACTTTGAGTTAAACATATTGCAAGTAACACTCAAAAGGTCCCAGAGTTAGTGAAACAGTGACATTTCAAAGGGGGTTGCCAGCATTGTCATATTAAAAGCATTTTCAAAGCACTCCAGTGAAGGCCCAGGTGCCTATCACACCCATGCGCAAGTGCCAGAAAACTTTTCTGTGTCATCAGAGGTTTCCATTTCCGTAGGCATCTCTGTATATCATGGGGTTCCAAGGCAGCCAGCAAGGATTCAGCCTGGGTAACGAATGATGAATGGGAAGCTGCTGCTTCCATGTTTTTTACTGTTCGAGACACATTTTAAGGCTAAATGACAGCTCCAGGATCACACTCTGTTCCTCGCGCGTCTCGATGAAAAACAAGACAAAAAAAGAACCCGGCTCAGTCCCCTGCCAGACCTGGAAATATCTGTTCAAAAAAGCAGCCACTACTACTTTGAGGGCCAAATGCCGGTTACCAGTAGGCTGAGTGGGTGGAGAGYGTCTGAAGGACTCTGCACCCAGACTCTGGGAAGCAGCAGTGGTATTGCAATATTGCTGCTGATGATTTATGAGCTGAGACTCTCATAGGCTGTTCAATGAAGTTCAGAGCCAGGAAGAAACTTATGGCCCATCATCAGTGAGACCCTCAAAAACCTGACGGCGAAGTTCCCCTCACCTGTCCCCTCAGTATGTATTTATTGGTTTCAGGGTATTGGTGACTCAGTACCAGATGACTGAAAGAAGGGCTTGCAAGCTGCATTTTAGCACTATTGGGGAAAAACCAAACAGGGAAGAGAGATGGATTAGACCCTTGTACAGTTACATGCTGTGGGAGTGGACACGTCTTTCTTTATGTACTTGCAGAGGCTGCAACAGTAAGGTAAATGACTAGGCTGTCTGGGCACTAGTCCTAATTAAATCCCAGTAAAAACTTAGACCCTTATGTATTGCTGTACAACTCACACATTAAGGTGGCCTTTGAAAGGAAAAGAACTGGAAAAATATTTTAAAGAAAGTTACAAATCTTGCATTATTAGAGCTTTATGAAGAAAAGCAGAAAGATTTATTCAGAATTAGTGAAAGATTTTTAATAGATCTGGATAAAAGACTTTGAAATTCCAAAGGGGTGTGCATAAGCTCATGCAAAATGTTTCTATTTTCTAACCAATGCACCGTCATACTCACCATCTCTTTCATTGATTCATCTGAGGCTATGTAGAACCAATACATCTATAAGAGGAATTCCTGGAAATATGTTTTCCTATTATTGCATGCTCAAATTGCAACTGGCAGGGCAATAATAGGTATAATATTAATTCTGCACAGTCTTTTATAAAGGCATTACTGGGGGATCACACCCTCGAACTCCCTTGGACTTTGTAGTAATGATGAAGCAGGGGGTTCCTCTCTCAAAAGGTATATAAACCCAATTTCAGTGCATGTGGCCAGCTTAAGCTTTTTTAGGAAAAGAATGCTATGATTTTAACACAACTTGTGTAGGAGAACTTAATTTGGGAAGAATAATCATGTTAATACAGGGAAGGTACTCAAAGTAACAAAACTCAGTGGCCTTCTGAAACAGACAGGGAAAGCAATGGGGCTTGTCTGACAACAAATATTTCATAGAATCATAGAATCATAGAATTGTTTAGGTTGGAAAAGACCTTTAAGATCATCAAGTCCAACCGTTAACCTAGCACTGCCAAGTCCAGCACTAAACCATGTCCCTAAGCACCACATCTACATGTCTTTTAAATACCTCCAGGGATGGAGGTATTTTATCCTGTGATAAAAATGTGTGAATCTGTGCTATGCTCTCAGACTGTAGGCTTCATCTCTGAAATAAATGAGATTCAACTAACAGTCAGTCCAGCAGAAACTTATACTAGAATTAATTGCTTGTGTTGAAAGCCTGAGAGCAGGAAATAATTATAGCAGCAGTGCAAAAGATGAGTTGTGTCTCCCTGGCAAGGCTTAGACACTGCATGACAGTCACACAAACTACCTTTTTAACTGCTGACACTGTTCAACAGATCTGCTGTAACTAATAGTGGCCATTGCCAAACTTGGCCATGGCCAGTATTTCAAATTCTTACTGTGATTCCACTTCTTCTCTCATTTTTCTGTTGTAGAGAGTATGTCGTTTAATACCGAGGTCATTGCTTACTAGATAATTCTGTCAAATATGTTTTGCAGACATATTTCGCGTTCTCCAAGAGATTTTTTAAATTTACTTGTATAAATTCAGAGTTTGATCGTACACTTGGTGATTTTAACAAACATAGACATCTCACAACAAACAAACTTACATTTATCTGCTGCTCTCTGTATCCGTTTTTCAGTGTGGTTAGAATTTATTCTCATGTATGTTCCTACCAGCTACACAAAAGGAAGATCATATCAACTGCTGGAAATTCAGAACAACTTTATGACTGCAATTAGAGGGGCAACCAATAACTATTTTCCAGCATTACAAAAGCCACATACATCCAGGATGCCAGATGCTTAATGGCATCAATAAAGAGTAGGTTCTATATGGCAGTGTCACATAAATGAGATTTTCTGAATAAAGTTCTTCTTCCCCCTCACCAACAGAGACAAGATGGAGTTACATCCTCTCCAAAACTTTGAAGTACCAGAGAAGAAAGTAAATAAAAGTAGTTGCATTTGAGGCACCCTGGACAAATATTAATGAAAATATCAAACCTCCAAGAACTAGCAGTTAACCACTAGATATCATCTAATTAGTGAGTTTGAAATGAGTAAGACTGGGCACTTCATTACACCACCAGACTGATTTAGATGATAGAATGAGGCTAGATTGTTTCCTCTTGTCATAAAAGTTGCAGACTTGGATAACTAAATGTTAGAGCAACTCTTCTGTTGCAGCTCAGCTGTTTCTTGAAGCACTGCTTTTATTTTCAGATTTGCTGTTAATACCACTGAAATTTGGTCCAGAAGAATTTGTGCTACTATTTCAGTAACATTCAGATCTTGAGTGGATTGCAAAATTGTTCTAGGATATTGTCTTATTTCTACAATACTTCTTCCTTGCAACAACTTAAAAGCAAACAAAATGAAAAGATAAATCTATTAAACATAAAGCTGGGAGTGCCCCCATGGAATGAAGTTATATGATGAGACTAGAGTTCTCTGTGCCAGGTAGTGGGAAGAGAGAGTGCCAAGTAAAGAATGAATGGTGGAAAATTGGCATTTAAATAATTGTAAAGGAAAACAGAGATTGCAATAGGCTATCATTAAAATGTGGGCTTTTAAAATCAAAAGCTGGTTGCAATTTTGACAATTCTAAGTTGGCAGGTGGCTGCAAACAAAATTACACTTTTCATCTTCTCTGGAAATAGTAGTTAATAACTCTTAGGCATTTCTGGCCCGTGGGACTCCAAAAACAAATCAGTGTGCCTAGATGAGATAGTAATGGGTGGTTCATGAAAACTGGTGCCAGTATGAACCAATTCAGAGCAGTGTGGTAATGAAAACTATAAGTTATATAAAAGAGTTTGTAGATGAAGGAGACTATGGAGGAAGCGAGAATGAGAAGGGAGAGGCCTGATGAGATCTATTTAACTGGCATTGGGATAAATGGTTCTGTGAAGAAGCAGGAATTTTTTGTAAGATGCACTTCTGTCTTTTCTTCCCTGAAAAAAAAAAAGCATGGACCTGCAAAGTATGTGTTAGCCAGCTGCAGCTAAAAGTCCATATATTGCCTGTTTGTGGAAGAGAGAGATGCTCTGGTCAGTACCATGAGCTGCATCCCTGCGTAGCCCTCCCATGAACACAAGACAGGGAAGTCTATTTCTTCTGGGAAAGTCTGGGAGGGAAAAGAGACAAGTTCTGCCATCTTTTCTGTTAACTTACTCTCACAAAGAGAAGAGAAAAAGGCTGGCTCTTAAGTGAAATGCTGTCATCTGCAAAGCCATAGAGAATATGGTGTGTGTGTATTTCTGAAATCATCGCAAAATCATTATGTCACTCAACAGATAGGCCTTGATTTTAGATCAAAAATGAAATGTTAAACACTGGCCATGTAAGTTAAATACACACAATAAAGAAAAAAAGAGTCTGTGATGATCCATGTAATGAAACTGACCTACTTGGCAAAATACSATAGAAAATTATTGCAAAAATATGAGTAACAAGCTAAAAATGTTCCCAAACAGAGCTGATAAGGAAGTGCTTGTTTTTAAGGAATGCTACACTGTGCTGCTTTGGTAAATTCTCATTAAAAAAACGTTAGCACAGCTAGAGTGGAAAATCCATTTTGATTAAAGATGGCATTCACACTAAAATACTAAATGGGAATGTCAACATTTTGTATAACTATTTGGCATATTTAAGCCATACATTCATGTAATCATGCTGGGKTTTTTTTATTTTTTATTTTTTGGTAAAAAAAACAAGTGTCAAGAGAAAATGCAGTCTTGTTTCATACTGTCTTATTAGGAAGTAATGTTATTTATGTTGTTAATCTTTTGGTTGAGTTCTACTTCCTAATTCAGTTCATTTATATTGAAGCCATGGAATTAGAAAATAGATGTCAGCTCTTTATGTATATATTCACCTCATTAAAGATGGCAAGAAAAAATACTTGCATGGGAAAATAGCAATGGTTAGTGACAGCCCTCCTGCAGTATTATTTTAAATTTACTAATTCATATTGTACTATAACAAAGGCACTGCGGATGGCGGGCAGGACATGTCATCTGGAAATAACTGCTACCCAATGTGGTTGGGTATTATCTTCTAAAGACCCATGGCTTACCTGACACTCCTCAGTTTTTAAACACCAAGACTTGATTTTCCCTTAGAAAGTAGAAAGGCAATCTTGCAAATGCCTGGAGACAGTAACTCCCTTACCTCATGCGATATATAAATGAGAACTGCTACTATTGTTTGTCTTAAGCTTCACATGTACAAAAAGCAATAGGATTTGAAATACAACAGGAATTCCTGTGAAAATTTATCTTCTCACATCAGTACATTCTGATCCCTCCTTCCTTGCTTTTTTTTTTTTTAATAATGAAACAGATATATTTTTGATTCTTAGTCTTTTATGTGTTTGCTGGTTTTTAGCTGAATCCCAGCATGAAGAGTACAAATTGTTTTAAAGTGTCATGAAAATATTAGACTTTTTTTTAAAAAGGCTTTGAATATGGTCTTCAAAAACACATAAGAAACAAGTTAGTAGCAACTTCTCCTTATTTCTGTGAGATGTAACTTTCTTACCATTTATGTTAGGATCCATTCAGAACGTCCTTGTTGACATATGAGCTGTAATCTGGGTCACCCCGAGGACCATTGGTGTTAACTTCAAACTGCGATATCCTGTGGTTGTGTCTGAACTTTAGGACTCCCACCCTGGCTGGCGGCTGAGAAAAAACCAAATGTGTTTAGTCCTGCTGTTTTACACCGCCTCTTGCCCTTGCTTCCAATAGAAATTGCATGGACAATGCAAATAGAGCAAGGAGCTCTACTGCTTTCCGGCAGGCACCTTAGTGTGGACAAGATGTTATCCAGAAACACAATTTTCAGTTTTGTTTGATATAAAAAATCAAAATATTCTATGCGTGAATTCCTTTTCATTATACCAAACCCAAATCTAGCAAGACATAACATACATGAACAGAAACAACATCTCAACCCTTTATGCAGGTACTGACAATTAAGAAGCTGCCACTCTTCTCTCCATCACTCTGGCTGGACAGCACCTTAGTTGATGGGAGTGTGCTATTTTTTGTCTACTCTCTCGGTCCTATCTCTGGGGTAACTGCAGACCCAGATGTAAAGCTGAAAGAACAAAAAGTCTTGCAGATCTCAGTTCCCTGCTCCGTTCAATTTAAATTACCCTAAAATATGTCATTCATGAAAATTGTCTTGTCTGTTCTGACATGACATTAGCTGAAGAAGAGCTTTTATCGGCACAAATTTTCTTGCGATTAACATTTGCTCTTGCATGGGTTTGTATCTGTTATCACTTTCCTTACTGTGGTGTGGTTTAATGAAGGATTAGTGCACTTGGGATCAGGAGATACAAAATCGCTTTGGAGGTGGAGACCTCACTAACCTTTAGTGCCCCTTTCTCTCTGTCCATTAATCTTTTTTCCAGGTTTTCACATTTGATTGTGTAAGGGGTAATGTTGCCTCTCGTGTGGTTTGTTGTAAAGCAGTTATCATCAGAACTGTCTAATATTACATTGTTATAACGTGTGTACCATGTTTTTCTTAAGAGATTGACTTTCAGTATGTGTCATTGCTTATCAGAATCTCCTTGAAATTGTTAACTAAAAAGATATACAATTAATTTACTTCCCATACCTCATACAGAGATGTGGTAGCAATACAGTGAAGCAGAATTAACTTCCAGGGTTAGGTTAACGAACGTCAAGTCATCTCACTAGCTCTGACTGGGCTCCTGCTATGCTTACATGCTCTAGGGCTCTGTAATTAACTTCCTGAAAATATGACTAAATACTTCTTACATCATATGTCTCCTTCACTGATATGCACAAAGAAAATGGTTAAATGAGGAAAATGTAGCTTTTTTTTCCTTAAGCCTAATCACAGCAGCCCTGCGCTGAAGTCTACAAAGGAAATTAAAAGAGGAAAAGGGAGGAATCAGAGAGGAGGCTTGGCTAGGTTTATTGATAAAACATGAAGGTGACGTTGAGTATATTTTTAGTTTTCTGATTAACTAATTTCTCATGTTCCCCACAGAAAGGAGTCAGTGTGAGAAGCATGCAGTGTTGACAGAGGAGCAGCATAGAAGCACTTGCCGGTACACAGAATTAGGTAGCTGGCCACAAGACAGCTAGGTACAGCCATTAGAGGTGTGTAAGAAAGAAAAGAAAGATGTTTTTATCATCAATACATTTATGCTAGTGTCTTATGGTGAAATATGTATTAATGAAGTTATCTTCAAATAGTCTATTGAGGGTTTTTTCACTGAAAACAACTATGTGGGCACGAGAGAAAAATAAACGGCAGCTTTCCAGTGTAAGTATCAAACACAAAAATTCTTGCACTTGGCAATGCTGAGAGGAGTGATGGAGCGGGGACCAGGTTAGCGTTCAGTCAAGCAAGTCTTCAGAGCACTGAGCTCCAGAGCGGTGGGCATCTGTTGTTGAGTCCTTTTTCTGCTTCCAGTTGTTGTCTTGGAGTTAGAAACGGAGAAGGGAAAAAGAAAAGAAAAAGAGCTTCATTCTCTTAGCTGCACCTATTTCCCTTTGCAGAGTTTAGAAGAGGCTTTTTGACTATCTTAGATCCCAATGAAGTACTTGCCTTCACAAATTGACACCTCTTCTCACACAGGGTTCATCTAAACCTCTTTTTACTGAAATGGATCCTTGTTTGTGTTTCAGTGCAAGAGGATCAAGGTCTTCTCAGGAATACGTCAGGTCCTAGGGGGGAACGATCCTAACAAACTGACAGAAAACCTTATTTTAAATAAGTTCCTGTGCTGCCCCAAAAGCTGTGCACTTTTGCACGCATTTGCTGCACCCCTGTGCTGCAATGATGAAAAAAGCTCCTTCCAGCTGTGGGTGGGAGGTGTTTTTCCTCAAACCCCTTGACCCCTCGCAGCATCGGCCGTGTCGGCATGTCTCTGCCAGACAGAGGCCGCCTTCCTGACACCGTCCCCTTGGGGCAGTCCCACGGCCCCTCATGGCGTGGGCAAGAGGGTGAGTGTGGCTGTAATGGGTGCTGCTGAAGGGTTCTGGGGTTTTCATGGCAGAGCAGGACCTGGCTGTCGCTGCCCACAGGGGCGGCTTTGAATTGCGGATCCAAGTCCTTAAGCTGACAACAGCAGACCACCCTGGATTATATGACATGAGAGCAAGAAACTTGTTTCTGCCTTGGTGGCAGGCCCTTTTGCAACTCTGTTTATGATTACAGTCTCACTGTGTTCTGAATAAGCAATGTATGACTTCTAAGTTACTGGATCAAAACACATGTTTTTTGGGGAGGGGGAAAGAGCTGTGTTTTGCGAGCGCATATTTTGTTTTCTTTTTGCGTCTTTGGCTTGGCAAACCTGATAACAGGACTAATGTATAAAGAATGCTGTGGAAAACATGGAATGAAAGCAACTTTACCTTATTTTTGGATGAACTGGTTCTGACGCGTCAGTACAGTATCTTCATATTCCTCTGGCTCTGTTTAGATAAATGTTTCCAGTCAAAAACCTTAGTCTGAAGATTTTGCCCAGACTGTGAGTTCAAATCTTGCCCAATACAGACCTTTCATTGTAACTCTGTTACTGATCAAAACTTTTGTCAAGTTTCAGAATAAGAGCTCATCTTTAGTTAGCGCATGTTTCAAAGGAAAGTATCCAGGCGTAGCAAATATCATGCATGCGACTCAGTGAATTCATGAGGAACAGATGTCATTCGCAGTAAGAAATAAGAGTAGGCACTTATGTTTTGAATTATTTCAGCATATGAGAGCAAAGAACAACCCAAAGATTAAAAAGAAAGTATTTTTGCTGTGTTAGTCCAAACTGCATATTCTCATAGTCACTTAAAATCATGCTAGGAAAGATTAATAATCAGCTATTGTTGGCAGTAACTTTTTACTTAGAGACCCCAAGCAAGATTAGAGTCCTACTGTGTTGGGCTGTTTGTGGATATCTGGTAAGAGACAGTCCCTATCCACAGAAATCTGTGATTCAAAAGCGCATAGTGAAATGGTTATTCACACTAGGGTTTGTTTACAGGGAGATGCATCCTGACTTGCCCACTGTATGGTTTTCTGCTTCCTCTGAAGCAGCATCATAAGAAGGCAACATCTCAGAAAATATCTACTCGTGTACAGGGAGGGTATGGTCCCTCCATGCTCAAGATGCTGCTGCACCTACATTGTCTACTGTTGTGGGACACTGTAGCCGTGTGATGACCCTGCTCAGTATAGTGGGGGTGAAATGCTGCCCTGCATGCAGCCCCATCCCTCTGTGGGCTGTGCCATRATTTCTTTCAGACATTTCAGCTGAAGTGATACACCTGCCAGTTTCATAGGCTGACCCTCAATTGTCCAGGACAAAGGAACAATATGCATGTCTATCAGCTAGGAACAGAGGGCTGTAAAGCTGGAGTGTAAAATGAAAAGAGGCATTGSCATCATTGCGATAAAAATCGCCAGGGTCGATCATCCTGGTCCCACTCAAGTCAAGCGAGTGTTGCAGCTGCTGCTTTCATTAGGGCCAAGATTTTTCACCCAAAACTGTTTTTTAAGACAGAGAACATGATCAATACCACTGACTACAGAATGAGTCAGGATAAGGTTTTAAGACCAAATGGATATGTATATCTATAAACTGAAAAATAACCAGTAAGCTAGTAAAATACAAAATAAATCATCTCTCTCCAAACCCCTCTGTACATCATAGCAAGCATGAACAATGTATAGGAATAACTTCTCACTTTTCCTTTGCCTTTCACCTTCAATATTTTCATGAAGAGTGTTTAAAACCTTAATTAAATTTGAAAAGCAAACAAATGCAATAAGCATACATCTGATCCTATCAAAATCAAACAGGATATTCCCCTCTGTGGTACTAGGATTTTTATAAAAATCCTGATAGTTCTTCACTGGGATTAGGTTTAAGTAGGAAGGCTTTCTAATACCAGAAATTTTTGTGGTCTTTTTGTACTATGATTTTTATTCCCAAAATACACATTCTGTTAAAAATAACAGTTTATAGAATGATCTAGAAAATTACTAAACACACCAAAGCTAGAAAGGCAAGAAATGAAAATAATATATGGAATAGTTATGCTCCTCTGAGATAAGACTTTTTCAAGCTGATTGGAAAAATGTATAGTGCTGTAAATCTATGCCTAACACATTACAGCTGTAGTTACTGCAAGATGAATTTTGCCACATCTTATAATTATTGAAATTCTGGGATTGCAAACTATTCAAAACACTGTATTCAAAAAGGAGTTATTTACCTTTTCAGTTTCATATGCAAGATATGTACAGAGTTAAAAGATAAACTGGGAGTCAGGAGAATTATAAAGAATATTACAGTTGAGAGGTGCATAGGAAAAGTCCATCTCAGAAACACAGTACGTCTGTTAAGCATAACTCATGAAGTATTTTGTAGACTTGTTAGATTCATTCATTGCTCATTGGTCAACCCTTGCTGAAATCAAAATAAATCTCACTAACTTTCATGGGAGCAATACTGGTACTTGTACAGCTAATGCATATCTTAGACTGAGATGTAAACAGCCATTTATATATTCAGAAAGACATGTATTTAACTATCTTGTGGCTGTTGCCGTGAATTCTGTAATCAGCTTTATTTATTTACTAATAAAGTCAAGGATAATCATTCCAGTATAGCAAACATCTTTCCAAAATCTACCTCTTTGCATTAGTATTTGGAGTATTCCGTTACCAAGGAAAAGTAGTTCTGCAGCACTTTTTATCTGGTATGAGAGCTAAAGTGCGTACTTGGTTAATCGTTTTGGAGGCAATTTGGGTGTTTGTCTAGGCACATATGTTTGTGTCTAGCAGAATGGGCAGGTGCAGGTGAATGTTCTCTTGTGTAAGATCAGCTGTGGTCTTCTCAGGGAACCAAACTTATACAGGGAAGTCAAAAGGGAAAATGGAGATGTGGGACATGAAACTAGAATTTTTCTGTGAGATTTTGTCACAAATGATTACCATTCTTCACTAAGCCAACTCCAAACAGTTGGCATTTTTAAAAAGACTTGGGCATGTTTTCCTGTGTGGAAAAMCCAAAAAGATACTTTGAGTTTGTGTCCTGATTTCATATCAGGACAAAGTGTTTCAGTAATGGAATTTCCTGTGTGGTGAAACGCTGGTTGTCTGTCAGCTCTTTTTAGAAATCTTCTGCAGAATCTCCCAATAGAATATATATGCTAAGYGAATACTGCTGAAGAAAAATCCAGCTGTGCTGTTTACACCAACAGGAAACTCAGCCCATGATCTCYATAACCCCATATAACACATACTAGAGATGGAAGACCAGATTTTTAATGTAGTGTTCAATCTCAGTGTTACTAGCCAGAAGAGGAATTTTCTCATGACACTGAGTAATATCTTAAAGAATATTTCCAGTAGACTCTTGGTTTTAATCTGCACTCTCTTTCTTATCTTCCCTTTCTTTGCACAACTTGCACTCTGAGCACTACTCTGACACATTCAGTTAATACTCTGATATCTAATTCTTTGTAAATGTACTATTTGTTTTATTATTTGCAAGAACTTTGGGTTCTTTGGATGAGAAGAACTCTTGAACTGTGAAATAATATCATTGTGATCTATTAACATATTACTAATTCAACTATATTCTGACTGGAAATGAATCATAATACTGAGTAATCAAGCTTTCAAACTCATGAAAAAGGATTGATTTACAATTCACGTGAAGGTACTCAGAGGAAAATCTAAAGTATTCCAGAAAGAGATTAAAAGGTGTAACATCTCTTAGCTGTGCTCTCCCATCAATATGATGCCACATGATTTCAGTTCATTTCAACCTATGAGACCAATAAAGAGTTGCATCTAACATGATTCTGAAAGATACCTTCCTCTATTTTATTTTTGAATTTGTCTCATTTAGTCCATATCAGTTAGTTTTCACTGAAAACACTCAGTGCGTTAGCAAGAAGAAAAAAAAGCTACTAATTCAAGCTTAAAAGTCTTTTTCTGTTTGTCTTCTATTGTAATCTTCATCCTCAGTTACTAACTATTCTTATTACAGACTTCCTTATAAACCAGTGAACTATAATAATGAAATGTAATGGCTTGTATTTCATACAATATACCCATCTCTCTTTAAACATGCCCTTTTAGTTTGTTGGTAATCTTGCTCACTGGGGTCATGAAAGTTTAAAGGACACCTCCTTATTTTCAACCATATGTTGAATTCTTACCTCTTCTTACCTCTGTATTAATTCAGTGGTAGTTTTATTGTTCAGTGGTAAATTTATTGTTCAGTTATTGTGAGAAAATTAAAATAGTTCTTTATTATAAGAATGTAAAGTAAATGAATAAATACACTGGCAGCGTTTTTGTGTCTTTGCATAACTGAAAAAAAAGAATTGTTTTAGAAAATCAGATCCAGCCAACAACATGGTACAACAGTAAAGTTTAACAGGGAAAGTAAAATGAGATGATCTGCCAAAAATCCGCATGATAATAAAGTAAATGTATCTATTCATTTTAGAAAGAAACAGTAAGAACAAAAAAAGAGTGGACTGGTGTTGTCTTTATGTCCCTTTTTGAGTCCCTCAGAGACTGGGTGCAGAGCCTTTGCTGGTGCAGACAGTTCCACTGWCTGCATGGACCTGCATCGTGGCCCAGGAAATCATGTTTTAGCAGTGTTAGGCTTGCTACAAATAAGGCTAGTATACAGAAACCATTATTCTGTATTTCTTGTACTTTTTCCCCAAGATATATATTTTTTTCTGTTGTTTTTTATCTATCTGAGAATATTTCCACGCACTGCCTAAGAAGTACTGTACTAAAATAAAACAGTAGTTTGCAGTTTAGGCCTAGAAATTCTATTAGTGGGCTAGTTTGCTGGAGAAACACTTCCTAATTCCTCTACAGTGCAAAGCTGACTTTACAAGCTAGTGACTTTTATGTACTAGGGAGTGGTTTGAGAGAATTTGACCCAATAAAGTAAAAGCAATGTGAGCATAGATGAGTGCAGAATGGGTTCTGCGATCAACTGTGCAAACGAAAACTGAGGGGAAGAGTGAAACGGAGTGACTATGCCCTTATGCAATGAAAAGGAAGAGTTGATACAAAAATTTGCCATTTTTCTTGGAATCAGTTTTTGGGATTCTGTTAATTTATTTTTTGGTTGGACAGAATAAGGATTATTCAATGTTGGCTCATCGTGGATAAATAAAAACATTTTAAGAGTACTGATAGCAGTTAGTGATAGATTTTCTTATAGGTGGTCTCAAAGGCCTGGGGCATTTGCAGTAAAAACAACCAGCTCCTGTGTCACCTTGTATTTTCTTCAATATCTGACTTTAATTATAATTATGGTCTCCAGTCTGATCCTGCGCTCATCCATGAAAACCCTTTCCTTTCTTTGAAAGATTTTCTGCCTACCATGAAATAGGTGGAAGAAAATGTCAAGTGTGCTCAATGAAAATTCATGGTCTGAAGAGCAAAAAGGGCTATTTCATAGCGCTCTCTATTTTCAAAGACATTCAATAAGATTGTATTTAACCGTTTTTAACATGACACCTTTGTGAGTTCCATCATGAATAGGAGGAGACATCTATTGTCATCAATATATGTAGACACAAATACTAACTATCCACTGAGTGAAAACAGCTGCTTTTCAGATGACTTATCAAACCCTGTTCTTTCTCATGTTCAAATCAGATTCATATGTGCATGAGCGCTTACAACAAACATGCTTGTGTAGGCTAAGGTCTTTAATAATGAAGTACACAATCTTAGTGCTTTTGATTTTAACTTACGTATCAACTTCCATTATTTTGAGGAATTCCAAAGAGCTTTGCAGTACAATGGTAAATGCTGAGGTGAATGTGCTCGGGTATAGTTTTAAGAGACCTTCTGCAATCCCAGCAAATTCCTGCAGCCACTGATATATCCCGAATTGGGAGTCCTTCACTGTGTTCTTTACTGGGCAGATATATGTATATGCATATGCATATTTATATGTCTATATGTTACTATACTTATATATACACACGTATATTTGCATAGACACACGTGTGTRTATATATGCGTGTGTGTACTTATATACACATATATATATGTCCACATACACACATGCACATGCACATATGTATGCATGTGTGTGTATATGCTTGTGTGTGTGTATACATCTCTATCCATCTGTCTATTTCTGTATCTGTTAGTCCAGGAGGAATACTTCCACCTTTAGCTGCTGGCCGTGCATTTAGAAACCTTCTCTGTATATAGTAAGAGCAATTGGAAAGGGTCTTCAGAGAAAAATGCCAGAGGGAAAGTGAGGGAGGAAGGTTGAGAGACTTTACTAATAGAATTAAGAGAGACAACAGCAGCATACCCAATGGTAGTGTGCTGACTTAATGTAAGATGCAACTCATGAGAGAGAAGGAGAGAGACAGAGAGACCTCCATGGCGAGAAAGTTGTTCTGGTCCATTCTGTGTTTCTAATCCCATGCTTAGTCACTCTTAATTTTCACTGCTGGTTTCTCCATTTCCCTATGGTTCCTCTAGCTCCCAGTGACTGTGCTCAAGCGCTTCCATTTGTGCTTTCCACAATATTCTGGAGCATGAAAGGCACTACTGAGTCCAACTTCTACTTATAGCACTCAGGAAAATCACTACTCTACAGATCACGTAGATTGCCATCTACTTAGGTGAAGGAAGAGGCTAATAAAATGGAAAAATGCTAAATAGCCAAGTTAGAAATAGTCTGATGGTGATCTGACCAGGATATTAATGTCAGGAAAATGTGATATAATATCTTGCTATAGGTAAGTTTTCCGTGGAATATGAAGTTACTTGAGTGTTTGTGACTACTGTGAATTACTCTTACACTCTCCTCTTAGCATTTGGCAGAATAGACTGGAAGATTAAGATCAGGTAGTAAGAGTTATTTTGCTAATTTTACTCACGCCAATATTGACATTTTACAATTAGAATTGAGATAGACCTTCAAAATGTTCAATGCAAACTGTAAAAAGCTTTTGACACTTCTCCAGTTCATAAAGTATTGAAACTAGAATCATTACTATGCCATAATGAGTTTTAAATGAGTGGTGCTTAGGGTTTTCCCAAAGGTTATGCTTTGCTTTGTCACTGGTCAAATTCCTCCTGGAAATTAGATTAATTAAAACTGGCATGTAAAATAGGYGTAGCCCGCTTTTTTAATGTTTCCAAAACAGCCCTGAAATAGCAACTTATCATATACACCTCTTTCCTATGTATGAAGTCATCTTATTTTCAAAAGCCAGGATAGACTTTAATAAATACTTGCTCCGGTTAATAAATAGCACATGTTCTTTTATGCATGCGCTCAGTATGTGAAAGGAGTTTTCACCTCTTTTTTGATAGAAAGTTACAAGTGTCTGGTAGAAAATTTAAGTCAGTAAATTAAGATTTTTTTCAGAAACATCTGAGAACTCTTTGGATCGTTGAAATTATAAGAATGATACTTAGCACTTATATAAACTTTTATATTTCTTCTAATCACTATATAAGCATTCACATTTATTTTTCTTGCCTTTATTAATATATTAAAATTGATATGTTTATTAAATTACAATAATCTGTGTTAAAATTCATCATTAACATTGCAAAGGGAAGTACTTGAAAGCCAGAAAAGTGCCAGCAGCAGGGATGCCTGTTTGGACGGCTGCATTAAGGTACAGTCTGAGATAGTGGAATTACCACAAAATCCAAGGAAGTCATTAGCTTGACACCAGGCTTTTGTTTATATCCATAGTCCCCAGGTTTTGAGAAGTGCCAGCCAATAATGGAAAGCAAACCATACTGATCTGGTTCAGCATGTTAAAATTTGCAAACTTCTTTTTTTCTTTCTGGAAAGTCTGTGGTTTCCCAAAGCTTTTAGCAGATTGAATTCCTCTTTATTAAGTTTTAATTTTGTGAAGGTGCGTGGGCCTTAAAAAATGAGAAAATAAGTGTGCTTTCAGGTCAGAAGGAAGTGTGAAAGGCTATTAACGTGAATATTAAATGAATGATTTGTTTTCTAGAATCTGAGTGTTGCTTTTTTTTCACCTCAAACATTTTAATTTGCATCCCATGAGGACAATTGGAATGGCCCATCATTTAAACCTATGCAATTATTCTTGATGGGGATAACTTAAATATTGTACAAATATTTACTSTACTATAAGGCGTTACTTTTCCTCTAAGCTAGCAAAATCTGATTCTTAACACACAACTGATGCATTTTAAGGCATGACCTCAGTAACTTGTGGATTTTTTCCTTAAAAGTTTAACTGAGAGAGAAGTATGAAGTTTGCAATTGATAAGCACTGAATTTTATTTCCATAAAGGTTATTGAAGAAAAATTGCACTCTTTTCCGCCCAGTTTTCTGAATATCTGAAAAGAAACACATCCTAGCAGAAACTGTTTGGAATGTATTGTTTTTAGGACTACATCCATATGGTGCAACTGGCTAGATCTGGCTCATAGGATATTTCCATCTGACATGTCACCTTTCTCAGACAAAATGGGAAATACAGCCTTTACACATGGCAAGAAGGTTATTATAGTAGTGCTGTAAATGATTAAATTTCTAAAAAAACCCCATAACTGCTTTCTATTGGAAGACTCAAAGTTAATCATTTGACATGGTTATATTGACATGCTTGTTGTGGTAAGAAACGATTTATCAGTAATAATAAAACTGTTCAGGAAAAAAACACAGTCCCCTTTTTTCCTTCACTGGTGGCATATAAACCACGGGCAAGCTTCTACACTTCTGAGATGGTGAATAGTTTGTTCTGCTGTTCACAGGATCCCTGCAAACATTGCAAGGTAGCGTTTGGGAGACTATTTCCGTTCTTGACATTGATAACTTTCTCCTGTTAAGAATAGGGGGTATATAGTAGGTTCATAACACATTGTAATCATTTTGGGTGTTTTATAAAACAGGTTAGAAATGTAGCTTCATGGTTGTGCATCTTCCATGATTCTCATATATGTAGTAGTAGTAAAGGTACAGAAATGAAATACTGCATAGGTGGTCAAACACCGAAGTTCTCTATATTTACCTGTTTCCTCCCATACCTAACAGCATCGGGACTTACAGAAGTAGTATGTTGCTGTGCAAAATTTGGAATTAATAGTAAGTCAAGAGTGAAAAATGATATGATATTTCAGTGTTATCACTAAAACAGCATCTTTTTTTAGTGCTGGGAAAAAACCCCAAACCTCATTGTTATTTACATTAATTGATTTTTTATTTGAAAAAATGTGTAGTGCTTGCTGTGTGATTATGTGTGATGGAACATGTACATACATTTGTAACTACACACTCGTGCTCCTGTTTTTTGTACAGATAAAACTGGCTGGTCACTAGCAACAGTATCTACAGTTAAGACTGCCCAAAGCACTTTTACGTGTAAGAGCTTCAAGTATGTTAAATAAGAAGTGATACTGAGTGTGTACTGCACCCTAAGGATTGTACATTGGAAGGGTTCTCTGAGGCCAGATAATTCTCTGTGCACTAAAGCAAATGAAGCTTGATTTCTTAATTTGTGCCTTGTGAATTAGTAACACTTTAGTTAAATATTCAAGTTTCTCATCCCTGGG
This sequence comes from Phoebastria nigripes, assembly GCA_035582835.1. Lineage (NCBI taxonomy): Eukaryota > Metazoa > Chordata > Aves > Procellariiformes > Diomedeidae > Phoebastria > Phoebastria nigripes. The sequence goes on along the minus strand of JAYKAV010002933.1, from coordinate 1,426,662 downwards.
CAGTCCACGCAGAAAAGAGATGCTGAATGCTAAAGTCTGGGAAAAACCCTGTGAGAAATCTTGTCTTGTTAGACTTCAGAGAACCCACATGGGTGAAAAGCTGTTGCTGAAAGGTAATTTTCTTTGGTGGATATAATGCACATTGAGTGATTTGGGGAAACAGGTTAAGAATACATTCAGCTTAGAAATCCTGTTTGATATCAGGGATTCTCTGTTTTTGTCAACACAGTAACATAATGGGGTAATAGACACAAGAAAAGATAGATGTGTCTGTCTGCTTCTACAGTCACTTGGCCCTGAACAGGTAAATTCCCAGCTCAGGGTTCTTGAAAATTTGGACTAGTTCAACAGTGACAGGAAAGGATGTATTTACATTTCTGGGGAATTTCAGGGGGTTTAGTGCTTATATTTGGGAACTATGTAGTTGAGCTATCATGTCTGATTTCCATATAGGTGTAATAGATGGAGAGGCTGTACCCGAGAAACGCATCAGATCAGCCGAGGAAAGAGGGCTATGAATGAACCTCAAGACACATGGAATTAGGATGTTGCATATAAATGCAGGAGACTAGGGAATGTCCTCTGGGAGTAGAAGGACCAGGACAAGTAACTCATTAAAAATGGTACAGAGGTAGTTCATTTCCTGTGACATTAAACCTCTTTTCTAGTTACCATTTTTATTTGCCACTTTCTATATTACATACATAGTTCAGAGGAGAAAATTCAGAACACAGACTTCAATAAAAAATTAGCTTAAAATAAACTTTTGTTGTATCCCTACCACCTTGTTCAAATCATCCTGCACATACCCTTTAGCTATTGCAGTGTACCAGCACAACCATGTGACTCATGTTTTTATATTCCTCTGCATAGGGAAAAACAAATCCAGTTCCTTACCTATGTTTTGCTTTTTAGTTATGTTTAGCAGAATGACTCTGGCCTAGTCTGCATTTTGATTTGTATCAGTTGAGGTTAATAATTCCCAACTGCAAACTGTGCTACCGTGTTGTCCTCATTATTGAAAGTGTCACAGGCCATCTGTAGAAGCACTTCCCTTTCCTGGTGAAATGCACCTAAATCACACACTGGGCTCTACCAGCTCTGCATGACATACCTGTCTTCTGAGAAAARCATCTGTCTTCAGTTCAAAAGATGTCTGGTGTCCTCAGGCTTTCTACACTAATGCTTACACGATTGCCAAAGGGTGCCAAATTAATTTCGTTTCAGTAGCTCTTTCTTCACACTTCTAAGCAAAGGAAAAGTCAAGGAGCTTAGAACCTGAATGTGTTTTCATGCTAGACCTGCTGCTATTGTATGTCGTTATATGAAAGAATAAATATATATCAGGTTTATCATCTTCTTTTAATTTCTTTAACTTTGACCTGAGGTTTAAGGGTGGGTTTTTTTATTTTTTGAGGGGTAGATTTTTTTAGGATATTCTATTCATTTAAAAACATCACCACCAATGAATAGAGCCATGAGATCCATCTTGGTGCTTCACTTTTGCTTCCGTTAATATTTCATTTTAACTTCAGTGGTCTAATTAGCGAGACACAAGCACATTTATTACTTCTTACCTTGGTGTAAAGTTTTAGTCAAAAATCTAGAGTTTTGTGTATTATACAAGTCCATAGGGAAAAAGCTTGCCATAGAATCTCTTTGTTGAGTAGCTGTATTCAAAATCTAACCTCTTATTTTAAATAAATTACATCTTGCTGCAATTAAAACAAACACATGAAGAAACCAGGTTTTTAACTTCCTCAGCCCCTCTAGAGTTCTTTCAATATATTAAAATAGTATAACTGGTCCCCTATGCATAGATACATAACACTGCTAGTAACTTCTACACTTAAATCAAGTTGAAATACCTGTGTTAACTTCTAGGATCATTATTCCTCATGGACAAATTGATAATTTCTCTTTAGGCCATCTTCCTGAGCATCTGAGAAATTTAATAGTGCCTGGTAACATTTCCCTCTTTTGCTTTTTTTGGTTTTCAGAAGCAGATTAGTCAGCATTCCACCTGTCCCTGCATTGTGTTAGCCTTCTGACCTACAGGCGTTCGTACAAATGCATAGAGAATTATTTCTAGCATGATGTTGATGTGTTCTCATCCTTTGAGGAATGATTTGTTTTTCTTTCTGACATTTTCTTTAAAAGGATTAAAGCAGCAGGATGGAGGATAGAAAGCAGAAAGAAAAAAAATTCTTTCTTGGTTAGTTGTCAGACATTCTTGCTGTCTAGTTACTTCTTTGTACTTTTACACTTTGCATATCTTTTAGTGAATTCCGGGAATGGAAATTACACATTATACCTTCATGTTACCCTTGTACATTTGTTCTTCTATTTTTCTTTGCTATCTGCCTCAGTTAGGGACAGTAAGTCATTGGATATTGAAATTCCTCCAGTGGTCTGCAGCTGCTGCTTGTCTGCTTTACACAGCTATCATTCAGAGGCCAATGCCTTTTCTCTTGTTGCTGTTGTTTTATTATCATTTTCTAACCTAGCTATCTCTTTGTTCTTTAGTTATCGACAGCGATGTCAGAAATACAGACCAGACTTAATGAGCAAGCCTTTTTCCATTCTCAGTCTCTAACACAAGTCCTTCAACTTCAAACCGCAGGAAAAAGATCATATAGATAGCTTTTTTAATATCAGAAAGATTGTTTATCTTATTTAAATATTACAGTGGGATAGAAGTCTGGCCATTTGTTTGTTTTTAAATGAAATGTTAATCTGTGTGAGATAACTTCCAAAGCCTTTTAGTTTGATTCAGTACCTTACTCACTGATTGCCTTGACTTCAGTGGGTTTATTTGTAGATTTAAAGAACTATGTTCAGCATTAACAGTGTTCTTTTGAAAGTAATTTTGAGCTCAGTTCACAGGTGCTCTGTTGAACTGCAAACAAATCAATAGTCTGCTGGCAGGGAAGATATACTTCAGGGCTGGCACTTCATGATGATGGACAAACACCTGTACTTGCATCTTAGAGTCCCATAGCTCTTTCATCTTCTGTTAAACCTCATCCTCCTTGCCCCTGGTGACATAAATCATACACCCTGTATCTTTTCTGTCAGACGAGTTTTATTGAGAAATCCAATATATTCAGTCCCCTGTCCAACCCTGTGAGCTGAAAATACCTATAACTGAGGAAAGAAAGGCTATTACTTTTGACACAAAAGCTTGTTGGATTTGTTCTCCCATTCCAGGTTGGTCAAATTCTCCCTTAAACTAAATCATCTCTTCGGGCCAAATCAAAAGTGTTAATTCCCTTTTAATGTCTTCCATTCATGGGGCAAAATTCTGAATTCAAGTGATCAGAGTCACTGCAGCTGAGGATTCAGTCTATCACTAGGCTAGACTGAGGTTGTATAATCGAGGTCCAGCATGCTCTTGTAGTGCTTATATGTTTAGGACTACGGAAGGGGAAGGATACAGTGAGTTTGAAGTAGTGCTGGGGTGTCAGGGAGTTATTTTGACTCTTCATGTGCTGTGGACTGTTTTCAAACCATTGAAAACACTGGGGAGTTTTAAGATGTTACAAAGTTTTCCAAAATTATCAACAATAATAAAATATTAACTGTCGTTCCTATAATATTCACAGCTTCTCAGCAATATTCTCCTTTACTATGCAAAACACTAAGTGTTTTCAAATTGCTTTGCACACTTTGACGGATGGAATATGGCTTCATTTTATCTATGTGGCAAATTACATTTAAGTCTCACATTGTTTCATGCAACTTTGGAAATATTTAGAAATAATGTGGAATTAAAACACTGATAATAGAATAATCTGATATCAGTGGAGCCATAAATTGACAGGATTTGGACATTTTTATTGCGTACTAGTACTGTGAAGTTTTTTAAATGATTATCAGTAAGAGCGATGGTTTATCATTTCTGGCTTTTTGCTTTTGTCTCCTCATTCACTTGTGTGTATGCTGATACCACAGCAGTTAAAACAATGAAAGCTTTGCCAGGGCAAGACCTTGATAACAATTGATAACAAAGTGAAAACAATTTTAAACCCCAAACAAAATGTAACTAATCCTATACATTTGGAATATATTCAGTAACAACTGGCTATTTATTAGTTATCATCGGGAGAGATGACCTGCCTTTCTTTTTGTCCTGATTGAGGCAACATAAGAGTTAATGGACAAATATGCATATTTTTTTCTCGCAATTGCTAAGAAAATTTATTTTTCATTAACATTGTTCCAGTACTCTTTATGTCTGCCAACAGCCCTTAATCTCTGGAAAAATATCGTATGTAGTCCAACTTCACCTCACAAAACTTTAACGAGAAACTTCGGATCTTGGCCACTTTGAAGTCTTTGTTGTTCAGGGAGGAGGACATTGCCACAAATCACAATGGTTTGAGAACAGAGTTCCAGATTTTGAATACTGCAGCTGTTTGTTGCTTTGAAATGATGAGATTTCTTTGGTTTTATTTTCTGTTTTTAAATAGATTGTACGAATAACAGAAACAAAATGTTTTTGAGAATGATATGCTAAGAATTAAAAAAAAGCTAGAGAACCCAGTGTTTCTAAGTGAGAAAATATGTTTTTAGAAAAAAAAAAAAGTGCTGGTATTATTCTTTACATGAAATTATCTAAGTATGATCCCAGTCTTCTGTATCACATGACTCCTTTCTGCTGACATGTGCAATAACATAGTAGGGAAGTGAATGCTATAAGCCAAACATTTATGTCAAAAAGCCTTTGGATAATCTTCAAAAAAGCAGGTGTGCACCAAACGTGATATTTTAGGAAATAAAATAATTGCACAAGCTAAAGACACTGTAATAGTGCATGAAAGCAAAGGTTTACATCAGCTCAACTCAGCAGTGCAACGGCTTCCTGCTTACACCTTTAGAAATGAAAAGTTCTGATCTCTCTTTCTTTATTTGGACAAGACTTGTAGGCCTCAAACCTCACTGTAATTGATGGAAGGACCTACCACAGTATGAAATACATTTTAATTGCAAACATATTTTCTCTTATTATTCCCTAATTCACGTACATGTCTAAAATGTGAAAAACATAAGAATAAAAAAGTAAGGATTTTTCGCCTGGTAATATTCATCTTCTCTTCCCCTTTTTTATGGACTGTCATTTTTAAAAAAATGTTTATGATCTGTTCAAGTGCAGAACTGCACTTACTGATAAGAGTTTGCAGGGTTTGCTCCCCCTCTACATTTGCAGCCCTCTGAATTGTGGCTCTTTCTGGTTTTCTATATATACCCTCTTCTGTGCAGAGTCTCAGGAACTCGTGTACATGGACAAGCTAATTTGCTCTTCTGTTTTGCCAGTGGCTGCCACTTTAAAGACATACAGGAGCTCCTCCACCTTCCCTTTCCAGACCATGAGGTCTGGGAGGGCTTTAGTTGGACCTTAGCCTGATATTGACACCCTGCGTAACAAATTGGGTGCAATGCTTTTGTGACTACACTGCTGAATTATTTCTGAATCTGTTATGATGGTTGTCACAAAGTATTCTGTTTAAATTATGGGGAACATGTAAAAGAAATTGTATCTCATAACTTTAGTTGGAGCCAATTTAAATGGACCTTTAAAAGTTTAAATGTTCCCTAACATTTCCCATTAGAAGTGCAGACTTCTGGAAGAGGTCAGCTCCCTTTTAGGTCAACTTACAAAAAATATAACTTCGTGTGTGGCACTTGAAGACATAAAATCTCTTGAACATCACAATCAAAACATGTTTCTTGTGATGTGGTTTTTTTTGTAGATAACCTAGCCAGGGCGCTACTTTGGCATTTGGGATACTCTGTGCCTACTCTTCCCAATGCAGAGCACAGTTTTTTTATTGCAGACCTGTGAGTCAGGCCCTAAACTTGATTCTTTCACATCCCAAACTAGTGACCTAATGTTCAGTATATAGTGTGTGAGCACACTTTCTCTCTCAGCTTTCCCAACAAAAACTTTGTGGAAACAGATATGTGTCTGAAAAATGTTTTGGCTTTGATGAAACAGCATATTTCGATGAAATTTCATTTAGTTGAGAATGTTCCGACCCGCTCTAATTACAAGCCTCTGTTATAAGCTGGTTATGGCTTTGCCAAACATTAACGGGTTGGGGTGAAACTTTCCATGATTTTTCTCTGCCTTAGGCTGAATGTTTTGAAGGCAAAGGTTTAACCATTTTGTAGGCCAGAGAAACAGGGTCTCTTCCACCACTGTGAAAGTAACACTCTAGTACCTGCAGTATTTGGAGGAGGATCTTCGAATTTGACAGGGAGAAGACCCAGTACACTGAAGATGTGTGTTGCAGTTCTCATGGAAATTCATTTGACTTTAGCCTTTGATGGTCCCTTTCTGGCAGTAAGGCAGCAGAACTTGTAGAAAGATTTGCTGATAACATTTTCTGTTGCTTCGGCACCGATCATACTCCGCCTCTACAGAACTGCCTCACACGTTAACTCCACTAAATGCCCCCAGCTCTGAGGCTGAACGCAGAGGATGATGCATTGCCCTGTTCTCCTACGAGAAGGTCAGGGTTGATGTACAGGGCAGTGAGGACTGCCACCGCTCCCCTTTGCTGAGTGGTATGGAAAGAAATTTCTCTGAAATTCTGAAATTGGAAATTCGATTAAAATTCAGCTATCGTGGCTCATGGACTAGGGCTTCTCCAGAGGGTCATTGCTGCCTCAGTATAACACTGTCTCAGAGAAAGAGCCTTTCTTTCTCCCTTCTCTGGTTTCTGCTGTAAGCAAAACTTAGTGCCCTGTGTGTGGACTGATTAGACGAATCATCCAAGCCTGTACTGTAGGTACCGATAATGTGAGATTGTAGTATGCTTTGTGCAACAAGGCAATTTTAATCTTCTGCCCTCTCCACCCCATCCTTATGGAAGAGATTTAATAAGGAAGTGTTTGATATTTAAAATTACTTCTGAGTTTAAAAAAAAAAGAAAAAAGCTACTAATGCGTCTTCAATATTTCTTATAACAAGTGACTTTTGTTCGTGAGCATAGGATCAGAAAGCTACATTCAGTAAAATGTTTAACTAAGTATTAGCTGCTGACATGAACGATGTAATTCATTCACAGAAAGTGAAAGAACATTCAGATTTCCCTGAGGCACTGCTTTACCAATATAAAGGCTAACCTACTAGTTTGGCAAGTTATGTTTTAGTGTGCCATCCTCCAGTTTGGACTTTCATGAATCCCCCTATTGAAGGCAGTGTTTCACCTGCAGCTCTGAAAGCCTTACAAATGAGCCCCCAGTTCCTCATTTCCCAGAACCACAATAAAATCCTTCTGAGGTAATGACTCATAAAATGCCTTACACCAGTCTCAGCAATAAGCTATTTTTTTCACTTGCTGTGCCCACTCATTTCAGCTTTACAAAACATCTTTTTTGTACTTTGCACAGGGTGGCCTCCTACAGTTATGTCATGGAGCCCTGCGCAGGAGAAATCCCTCCCAGTGGCATCCCACGCTGCTGGTGAAGGCTGGTCAGGGCTTCATCTGCACCAGGATTTTGCCGGGCTGGCCTTTCACGTGAGGGAAAACGCGGGATACAGCTTCCTCCAGCAGGAAAGGCTGGGGCTGGAGCAGAGCTCATCAGAAGGTGATGGGGACCGATGCTGATCTGCTGCTGCCTCATGCCTGTGTGGATGCAAGACTAGCTCGGGGTCAGGGAGATGATCTTACCAGCGTGCCTTCAGTCTTGTACAGCAGCTGTACAGAACAGTGCGGTACTTACACAAAACTCTTGTGACTGGTTTGTATACTGGTTTCAAAATGAGTTAACAAGCACAGTTCTTTGCTAAAATAAATGCATTTAATTGGATCATGTTAAATCTCTCTCGGCTGTAACATTGTTACAGCTCAATAACCTTCTCACCACTTCCTGAAAATTTTTGCATTATTGTTATGAGAAGAAAAAGAGATTCACTTTTGAAAGAATTTTTGAGCTGAAAGTGAAATTAGAGCTGATCTGATATTTTCCATGAATTTTTCCTCAATGAACATTTAGTATCTGTGAAATTGTATTTTTATGTGCAAAAATTTCAATTTTATTATTGTTTTCTATTCCCCAGTGGGAAAATTGAAAGAAGACATTTGAATCTTTTAGATTGACTCCTCGAACTGAAAGTGATTCAGTCTGACATTAGTCTGCATCTCCTCACTGTGCTATACTATATGATAAGAGCTAAGAATAAAAGATTCTACTGTTTTCCCCTGTGGAGTGGATTTCCTTCCTTTGAGAGGTTTCACCTCCTAAAATCCACCTGCAGACATCAGAGAGAAGGTTCACGTCAAGGGACATGACTCTGGATAGTGACGAATGTGAGGAGTTTGTAGTGTTCAAGCATTTTTTCCTCTGTGCAGAGTGGCTCTGTAAGCACGATACACACAACCTGGGAACACCAAGCAATTATTTATTGGGTAATGTGCAGAGCAGGTAGCTGTGCTGTTCAGCTACTATGCTGAGCACTAACATGCTCAGCTCCCCCATGAGACACTGATGAGATGGCTGTGGCAGGGAGGCTGGACAGCTGATCCACAGAGGCAGTGAATTGCTCTATTCCATCCTCTGCTCTTTTTTTTTTTTTCCTTGAGGTTTTATACCTTTTTGTGCCAGCATTTCTCCTCTTGAATCTGTAAGCTGCTAACTATCATGATTTCAACAACTACCCTCTGTCTAGGTTTTCACTTTGCTTATCTTGCACAGCTTTGGTTCACCTATGTTCTCACACCTTAGGAACAATTTTCTCAGTAAAATTGTGCCAAGATCACACAGCTGTGCTGTACCAAACAAAGCCTTGGATTACAGACTGCTAAGAGTCTGGGTATAATTCACCCGAAGTACAGTTCCCRTGAGACATGTGATACTGCAGAGAGTTTCTGAGCTAAAATTGTCACAAAAGATTCAGACACACACAAAAAATATTTAATCATCTGTTCTGGTTTTGAATCAAAAAGTTGCACTACTTCTTGCAGAATGAAAGTTCAGATTTTTCATTTACCTCTGTTTAAAACAGTATGAAATATTTGTGATTTCTTACCTCTTAAGATTTTACAGATCATACATGCAGAACAATAAAATGTGCATATTTATTACTCTCTCACAACTGAAACATATTTTCATGTTATGATTATAGATTTGTCTCCTTAAAAAGGTGGCCCTGTATCACTAAGCATGAATCAACTGAATAGCAGTCCATCCCAACAAGCAGGATGTTGGGCAAAAATACCAGGAGGCCTGTATGGATGAACAAGGAGCTCCTGGCAAAATTCAAAGATAAGAAGGAAGTGTAGAGAAGGTGGAAGCAGGGCTAGGTAACCTGAGAGGAATACAGAGATACTGCCTGAGCATGCAGAGACAGGGTTCAGAAAGGCAAAGCCCAGTTGGGATTGGATGTGTTGAGGAATGTCAAAGGCAATAAGAAGGGACACTCTAAGTACACAGGTGACAAAAGGAAGACTGGTGAAAATGTGATTCTGCTGCTGAATGAGGTGGGGGACCTGTTGACACAGGACATGGAAAAGGCTGAGGTACTGAGTGCCTTCTTCACATCAGTCTTTGCTAACAAGACTGGCCTTGATGAAACCCAGGTCCCAGAGACCAGGGGGATAATCTGGAGGAAGGAAAATTTACCCCTGGTGGAAGATGATCAGGTCAGGGAATACTTAATCAAACTGGACATACATAAGTCCATGGGCCCTGATGGGAYGTACCCACAAGTACCAAGGGACCTGGTTGATGTCATCGCGAGACGGCTTTTGGTAATCTTTGAATGATCATGGTGACTGGGAGAGATGCCTGAGGACTGGAGGAAAGCAAATGTCACTCCTGTCTTCRTGAAGGGCAAGAAGGAGGACCTAGGGAACAACAGGCTGCTCAGCCTCACCTCAATCCCTGAGAAGGCAATGGAGCAATTTATCCTGGAAACCATTTCCAGGCAYGTTAAAGACAAGAAAGTAATCAGGATTAGTCAGCATGGATTCACCAAGGGGACATCATGCTTGACAAACSTGATAAACTTCTATGATGAAATGCCTGGCTTAGTGTTTTCTCCTTGCTTTTGCCCTCTGCTTCCATTTCCCTTCCATGTATGAACATTTTTCATGCTCACTATATCCCCTGAATCACTTGTTTTCCTACTCTCTCTCCCAATTACCTATGTTCCTCCAAAGCAAAGTGAATCCTTTGTACCATATTCTTCATTTGTTTTCCACAGCATTGGAATATTCATCCAAAATATTCCTTGGCACTTGTTTAACAAATGGAGACTTCTTATTCATTCAGATTTGTTCCTACTAATCATTCCTTTTAACAGTCTTTCTACAATAATTCCAGCAAAAAAGTAATAAAAGCCGCTTTAATCTTTGTACTCCACAACCTACCCACCAGAAAAGACTTCTAATCCTCTTACTGCTGTGTGTCTGACCTGCTTTGCTTTCTCTCTCATTTTTTTGCCTGTTTTATGGCCATTGCAAGGACTCTCACCCCACATCAACACTGGAAAACAGTGCCAAATGACATGCCAAATCTTGTGTCCATACAACATAATGCTCTCACTCACCAAAACAGCATAGATCTAAACTCTTTGTGGAAATGGTCCATGATGTGGATTTGAATGTCCTTATATAAGTAGACACGTTGCCCCTTATGTCCCACCTGAGGTAACTAATGCACAGCGTTACATTGTTCTAAGAAAATGTGACAGCGAACATAATAGAAGGCAAATCTGGAGATAGCCTTACATACAATACAACACTGAAAAAATGAATTGGTACCTCATCCTTGGCCAGCCAGCACACTCAAAAGTAAATATATACCTCTGCCTTTTTTAGTTTTTTAAGCAATCATAGAAGCATGAAATAATTCAGGTTGGCAGGGATCTCTGGAGGGTATCTACTCCAACTCCCCACTCAAAGCAAGGCCAACTACATCAGGTTGCTGTTGGGGTACAAGGGACAAAGTGTTTACTTAGAATACTGACATACTGTTCATCACCTAAAGTATGTGCAAAAGTGTGAGCATTAAAACAATTATAATACATGATCTAGGTTCAAAGCCTGTTGAAGGTCAGTAAGGCTCTTTCTGTTCTACTAAAACAAATAGAGCAAGGGCACAGACTTTTGGGCAAATCTGACCACACGGTCTGAGCTTTTAGCGTTTTTGACCAGTTCACTTATCCAATGTTTTTAATTCACTCCCATTTCTGTCCAAGCGGAGAGATTGTCCTTGAGGAAGGAAGGAGAAAGAAGATGCAGCAGCAGAAAGCAATGACTTTACCAGCTCCTGAGTGCCAAGAAAAAGGAGGGGCTAGAAAAGACTGCATAGTCTTCTCACTCTGAAAGGAAAGTGTTCTTATTCTAAGTCTTTCAAGGCATTGCAGGCTGGTACACTCACAGTGAATCATAATTCATATCATGAAGTCAGCAAAGATGCTAGTGGAGTAGAATATGCTACTTGTTGTGAAAAAAGAGCATTATAAATTAGCACAACAAATGTTTTTTTCTCATAAATCTGGAATCATACCACTGATGGTATTTGCTTTACCTCCACCATGTACAGCTCTTACACAGTTGTTGTCTCTGACTGCAAAATCATGCCTATGATTTAGATACATGTCAACTCCTCTGTTGCTTTGGTAGCATCCATCATCTCCTGAATTCTACAGGTTTTATCAAAACATGACTTCTCCATTTTTGAACCTTTTTGTCTTTAAAGCTACAGGGATGCTGGTACTTTATTATCTATCTATTCTATTCACGTATAGTTTTTCCAGCTTCTTTCCAGCACGTCACTTTATGAGGAAATTGTTTCCTGCATTTTCCACGGAAACCCTTTTTAAAGTGAGCATTACAATCTTTTCTCTTTGCTTCACGTATGCAATCCTGATGTTGTTTCCCATTACATGGAGATAACTAGCTACACTAATCTTCGGATATTGAATAGCAGATGGTCCAAAGCACTAATTATTCAAGTGGAATGTCTACAGCTTCTATGTGTAATTTGTGTTTTCATTCCTACTCAAAACCAGTGCTTGTATTTGTTTACCCATGCAAACCTTTACCATATACATTTTCATCCCAGGTCCCTGGGGAGTTGTGAGTACTTTTCATGGATGTGTGGGCTATTCAGTCTGATAACATGATGTACAGATGTGTCAGAGACACAGAAGACAGTTGGTTTTAATAGCTGTATTTTGCAAAGTCTGGAGAACAGTGATATGGATGTCACAGGTGAAGAGGATAGTATAACCTTAGTGACTGATTTGCTCCAAGTAAGTRTGTTTGTTTTGGTTTGGTTTTTAACTTTCATTTAGGCTTTTCCTTCTTTGTATATTATGGGCATCTCACAAAGGAACTTCATTAAGTAGCTTAAATCAAGGGGGAATTTGCTTAAATGTAAATAGCAGCATGGATTTCTAAAATATTTAGTCTAAGCTGATGACATGAATAACAACTGTACAGTATTTCTCTCTGAACCACAAAATTTTTGGTAGTTACATAAATGTTTGGGTAAAACATTTTATTCTCCATTGAAAATAGGGAARGTGCTGTTTTGGCTTGATCTGTTACCTCTTATACATGAAAAAATATTCATATCTGCTTCAGTTGGCAAGCTGTTTATTTGGTTCTCTTCTTTTACAAAAACATTCATTGAAAAAAGCTATTTACTCTTTTATAGTAAGACAGAGCTCTCTACTTTTTTAGAAATGTATGTGAGATAATAACTGTTCACTCATTAAAAAGGAGCCTTCCTAGAAATGTTCACATTTTGTTTCACTTTTGTAAGTAATAGGAATTTACATTTCTTTGAACAGATCATTTACATTTCTCTGTACACTGTAATAGAATATTTAAAATATACTGGAATATTCCTGACAGATTAATAAATTGTATTTAACCAAAGCAGTTAATATTTTCTTGTCCAAGAGAGGCTGCAGTTCATTAAGCAATGACTAACATTTATTTATTCTGTAAGTTAAACAGCAAATGAAGAAAGATAAAACTCATCTAATGTTTGTACAAACTTGAAGATTGAATGCAATCTCAAGAAATATATTTTAAAGCTTTCARAAGATATCTGTGGTAAAGGGCAAGATTAATTCTGGCATCCAGAGGGCCATGTGGCTCACCCCACTGTCGGTGTCTTTGGTAGCATCTCCTTCTGCACAGGAGTAGTTCCACATCTCTCTTTGAAATGCAGGTGGACTTGGATGCTGGGGTGTAGTAACTGGTTGCAAGTTCACCAGTGTAAGCACCTGGCATCTTTGATGTAGGACCTGTACACTGAAGAGCAGTTTTGAGTGTCTGAGCCTGGGGAAAGACTGGGCGGTGCTCGTGTCTTTAGGCATCCCTAGCTCGGTTTGTTCAGGCTTTGACTCCTCACTTAACACCCCTGAGGTGTGCCAGCATGGTGTTCCTCTGACAGCACAAACAACTTCACCAGTGGTGTTTTCTCATTGTCCTCTCATTGCTTCTGCTCCGTAAATGAAGATGAGCTGCCCTTTTTGTCATGATACAGGTTGCGACAGATGTCGTACAGTCCCATTTCACTGTGAAAATTAGGCAGTCCCTAGCAATTCCAAGGAATTGCCTAAATCTTACCCAGTTGTAGAATGGCTGTGAGCTGCTAATGTGATATATCCCTTAAAAAAAAAGTCCAAGGATGTAACTGCTTTATCAGATACAAGGTAATATTCCAGCAACCACAGGGAAATGTTGGTGCTGTTGGACAAAGCATTGGTGACAGACTCCCGTCACTGATGTTGGAGGAGAATGACTTCATACTGCACTGGGTGCAGAGAAGGGCGAAGTGGAGAATGAAGAGAAGGGGGGTCTAGGGGATAGCCACACTTCACAGTGGAATACAAYGCAGAGACCTTGATGGGGCCTCTTAGCTTAAGCACCACGCGGGGCTGTTGTGGCGGTACTGCCTGCAGAATGAGAACAAACTGCACAGATCAGGGAGCGGGATCCCCATTGTGCTTTTGCTCTGGACTCCACATGTGCTGCAAGAGGGCCCAGCCTGTCCCTGTCATGCAGATATGTCCTAGGGCAGCCCGGCTGGGTGAACAAAGGCGGGGAGGACGCATGTTAGCTAGTATCGGAGAAGTAAGGGGTAAGGAGGGAAAAGGACCTTTTTAACCACAAGCCAGTACTGGCAGAAGACCAAAAGGGACCATAAAGAAAATTTTGGATGGACATTTAGAAGACTTTTTTTAAACAGTGATTTGATTGTTTGGGGCAATGTGGGCAAAGGGGGGCATCTAACTTGTTTTTAGACTTAATTCGGGTAATTTATTCAAGTGATATTGCATCTTGGTGCCTGGGTATGTCTTGATGTGAAATCAAATTTACTCCCCTACTTGGAGTGTGGAGATAAGTGGTGTTTATCTTTAGTGGTGATTTACCTCACCTACTTGGCAACAAGAAGTAGTTGTATGGTTTTGTGGATCATTTTCTTTTTGCTATGGGAACAGAAAGATATTTGACACCTGGCAGTGACCAAAGCGTAGATATGCATGTGCATTCATGTTCTCTTCTAACAAGAAGGAAACCAGGTTATGCCACCCCTGTATTGCCATCACCAAGAAAAAAGAACAAAAAAAAGAGAAAAAAACATCTGGAGTTTTTTTAATCATTATTTTTATAATAGTGTTCCACTTCTTTCTCTGGTAATCAGCAACAAGAATTTCAGAGAAAGAGTATGACAGGGAGAGTGGAGTTAATTACATTCTGAGGGGACAGGAGGGGAAAAAAAAAGCTTATCCAGGGCTACTCTCCTATTTGTAAGGTTAGAAAATGAAGAGACTGAACTGAAGTTTATGTAAAGTAAATGTGATTGAATTGCACTACAGGAAAGAGAGGGAGAAGGTGTTTATTAATTGGGAAACTGGTAGCTCCTTCAGCCTCTTACAGTTTTTATTTTTTAAATTTTATTTCATAGTGGGAGTGATTTGATGGGTCATAAAAACACAAATAAAACCATTTGGAGGGATATTTTTAGATATCTATATTTTTATATGTTTCCAGCTTTTTATTAGAACTTTCTTTGTGTAACAACTAAGCTAACCTAGGCTGTTTGCATTGCATTTCAGTCTTAACAACCTAAGAAAACAGTATCTTTTGTTATTAGGATTTAATCTACACTTCCTGTTTATACTTCCTTTTGGAAAAATCTCAATGAGATAGCCATGTTAGTTATTGTAACCCTCTTTTATTTTATAAGACTCATTGTTATGAAGCACTTTAATAGACCTCAACAGGTATGGTGTAAGAAAAGTTGCATTC
Organism: Phoebastria nigripes; assembly: GCA_035582835.1. Lineage (NCBI taxonomy): Eukaryota > Metazoa > Chordata > Aves > Procellariiformes > Diomedeidae > Phoebastria > Phoebastria nigripes. Next base: position 1,411,378 of record JAYKAV010002933.1, on the reverse strand, counting down.
ACTGCAGCCATCCTTCTTCCTACGTGAAAGAAGGACCTTCCACTTTGACATAAATCAGCGTGTCCACACTTTAACTCAAAGCACCTTCTGTTAGGAATACTGTTTTTCTGAATAGTTTTCAAATGGATCTACTGGCCACCTACCACATTAGTGTTGACATTGCATAAAGCTTCAACATCAGCTCTAAGCACTTACTTTAGCTATCTGTCTAGTTTTTCTGAACTATCCTCTGAAGTAGCCTGATTCTCTCCATTGATTGCAGAGGAAGACCAAGCATTGCGCTTAGCAGTCCTGGGAGCCTGCGGTCTCCCTAAAATTCTCTGTGTGAGTATCTCCTGCAGAACTGCATGTGTGGCAGACTGTGGGAAACAGCTTGTCCCAGGCCATGTTGAATCACTTTCTGCTTTTATGAGACCTTAGATAAATTGAGGGACAAGTGTATTTATTTAAGCACAGGGTCATAGAGATTCTTGTTATGATTTCTCTCTGACACCAATTTGTATCAGCCTGTACCGTGGGGTAGTCTGACCGCACGTACCGGGGCTGTTGAAGCAAGTTACTGCCCTCTGTGCTAAGGATAGCACCATGCATAAATGTGTCTCTGGACCAGATCCTGGCCCTCCACGTCTGACACTTTAATCTGTCTCAACTGTAACTAAACCATTCTCTGAAGGTATCCACCTCTTTTCACTGATTACAGAGTGAGGTTAGAAGACTGGCTTTTAGGAAAGCTAAAATTAAGTGAGCCCCAGCCCTTCTGCATAATTAGATTCATTGGTCACAGTAGAACTCTCCATGGGATAAGTTCAGCTTTGTGTGAAGAGAGTATTAGAACCAGCCATTTTGCTCAGAAATAGAACTGCATTTCTGTCAGTGGCCCTGTTTGGCCAGCGATCGTGAGACTCCTTTGATCAGTGTCATGTCACTTGTCCATAATGTGCCTCTTTCATGAATGAAAACAGGGACGTGAAGCACTGGAGTGGCAAGTCCCGCATGGCACTGTAGCGGTTCAAGAAGATGTAGGTCCACATTGAACTCATGGAAATAAAATTAAGTGGGTTTTTTTGTTTGTTTGTTTGTTTTTGTTTTGTTTTTTTTAATGATTGAAATATTTGAGAGCATTTCTATTTACATTAAACACAGAGACAAGTGGGAGGGAGAGAGGGATGGAGAAAGAGCTTGTGTTGTTCCAGTGCAGTAACGATTGTCAAAATGATGTAATTCTCTGCAGGATGGAAATTCCCTTCTTTTCTACAAGCCAGCTCCTTTGAAAATCTGGTGTTAACTTTAGTGATGGGTACGCACTGCCTTATTTCAAAGTCCTTGTTTGCCTAAAGTGGAATCATAATATTGCATAACTTCCATTTTTGTGGTTTAGTAAAGATAACCCTTTTATTTCTGTTATTAAAAGCTGAGTTATTAACATGAACAAGAAATCCTTTCAAGAGTAATTATAGGAACAGCAGGTTAATCTGTCAGGTTTCTACAAATGTAACTAGTCCCAAATGAAAGCGGTTAAACACAGTGGACCAGCGAGGGTGATGCAGCGTAATTCCACACGAATCCTTAGGTCACTGTTGGTTTACACTGGACAAAGGTCTGGTCCCTTCTGCTTTTGCTGCTTCTCTTCTTTTTCCATGCTTATTTTCCTTTACCTTTTTATAATTCATCGTTAGCTGGTTAAACTTAATCAAATTCTCTGATGCCAGAACATGAACTGGTCTCAGTGTGAACAAAAAGTGTATGCCCTCCTCAATGCACTTTTAAACTTTGCAAGAGCCCAGGCAACTCTCAGGCAGGTCACGGGAAACCCTGATTTAAATCAGGACGTAAGCATGGCTCATGATGGCTTTTTGAGCACAGGTTAATTTTGCCCTTTAGAATACTTTATAACCTTCTTTTGCCTTTGTAGTATTTGAAAATAAAGTGATGTAATTACCCAACTGCCGATAGTATTGATCTAGTGCTGATAGAGTGATAATGACATGGGCTGAAATCCTAAGCCACCGGTCAGACTGCTGTATTCATCCAAGCCTCCTTGCAAGGCAGCTCTTTGCCCCCTGCTATTATCTCATAGAGCAATATTGTACCGATACCGCAAGTTATTGTGTAATAGCAATCGTGGCTTCCAATACAGCTGCCATGTAGTTACCACACACTTAACACAAAACAGCACATTTTATTTTGTGGTAATCCAGTAAGCGAATCACACTGCCAGGCTGTGCAGAAAACCAGTGCTGCGTATCGGAGGCAGAGAATGTCTGGTGCTTTTTGTGGGAAAAAGCCGATCTGTTAAGAGTGCAGTATTCCTCCAGAACTGTTCTTTTCTTCTTCTGCAGCTTAAACTGGCTATCTCTGCTTTACTTTAACCTGTTAGATACTGCAGACATAGACAAACCTCCCATATACCAGATTTACAGTACCTAACATACTGGTGCTCCACAAGTTTCAAGGGTAGATTGTATAAAGCTAGTTAATTCATAAGTAAAAAGAGCATTAATTCAACATCCAGCTGTCCATGGCTGGAAAGAACGGATGGATCCACAGCTGGTTTTTGCCTGTTTGTTCCAATCCCCCTGTTTTAGTGGACAGAGGGACTTTTTATATTCCAGTAAATTTATTGTCAGCTTCTTTTCCTGGGCCCAGTGGTGGTCTTCTACATTTAGGAGCTAAGCAAGTGAGGCTTAGCAGAGTAAGCGAAGACTGAAAGTTATATGCATGTGTATTTTAATTTACAAACAAATATTTTTGAAGGTGTGTTTTAAACGTAGGGTATGGAGTTCTTTAACAGAATAGATCTTGGTGATCTGAGGACTTTCTGGAGGTGAGGACCCAGATGAGGGGCATCATCTGTACTTCTCACCAGGCCATGATGCTGCAACCCCTTTTATACAGCCCAGTGCATTCAGTGATCCAGTTTGCTGTAAGTGTAATACATGCTTGAGTTGTAATGTTTCTCTCTAAAAATAATATGAAACAGCTGTTCTAATGAAAAATTACATATTTTCCTTCAACTAGAAAATTCAAATATTTTTAATTTTGTAACAGAGCAGTAGAGATGTTCTCTATAATGTTGGGGATCAAGATTCAAACTTTCCTGGGCCAAATTCTGAGTTTATCTAGTAGGACATGTTTGGCCCATGGTGAAGTCTAGCTCACCTCTCAGGAAGCTCACAGGGTTTCATGGGAACAGCTGGGGATAGATGTGGGCTCTTTCCATGCAGCTCATTCAGCTACACGGGGGACCCTGTCAGCTACCTGAGGTCACAGTGATTTCATTGACACCTATAAACACCACATCGGCACCAGGATGTGAGGATTATCAGCTGCCACCTCATCTTCTAACCATAACGACAAAACTGCTTTAGTTAACATCACTGTCTCTCATTTTTTACAAAYATATTGCACCCAATTCCAGCTACAGACAGTGAAGCCAAGGGGATTTTGTGTCTGTATTGGAGAGTAGATTTAGATCCATTGTGTTAAAGTAAACCGATAGCTTCAATTATTAAATGCAAGTACTTGGCCAGGCTTTAGTGGAGGAGGCCATTAAAGTTTCTAAGATCCTTTTTATTTTGGTTACCAAAGCCTGTTTCCAAGAGCCAGTGTCTGAATCCTGTTAAAGCAGGACTTTCCATCATTTTCCATTAAAGAAAAAAAGTCTGGATTGGGCAGTATTACCACCGCACTCAGGCTTCTGCCAAAGCCTCCGCTTGGACTGCACAGCTGCCTTTAAGATGTTTGAAAAGCAAGTCCTTCCCTGGTATATCTGAAATCCCTCCCTTTTCAAGCAAGGCTCATATTTCTTTTGGAAATGTAGCAAGAGAACCTTTAAATATGAAACACTAGTATGTAGGACCAGCTTTAAAAAAATTACTTGCACGCCTTAAATGGGGCTTAGCGGGATATAAGACTCCGAAGTACAACATCAGAATTACCCACCCCCTCTTCCAGCTTCCCATCTCAAATCACGATGCCTCCTTCATTAAGCTGACGGTTCCCGCGCTGGATGTCTGAACAGGACGGCAGAGGGTGGTGAGGAGGAGTCTGGCGGGGTGGGCGTCCTCTGGACATCCCTTGCTCGTAGTGACGGTGTCCAACACAAAACACAGTCACTGCTGACAATTTTTTAAAACACGGTGCCTGGAGGAGCAGGTGCTCATCACCTGCTCCTGCCCTGCGCCCAGAGCATGGAGTAAGGTATGGGAAGAGGGCAGTCTGATCCGGTCTTCAGCCAGAGGGTGTTCACCACCACTTCTCCCACCCCAGGTCACTGTTTTGGCCCCTGCCCTGCTGGCTGGGCTGCGAGATGGCTCTTCCCTTCCCATGGGTTTGGGCCATGGAGCAAAAAAGGGGAGAGGATGTGAGGGGGGACAGGGCTGTGACAAGAGCTGTGTCCGTCCTCTATTCCAGCACCAGTCTCCCTCCCTTAGGAGACCTGTGCTGAGGGGCTAGTCATCTGCAACTGCAGTCAGCACCAGAAATATGAAAATTAAACCAGACACCCACAACGTTAAGAGGCAGCAAAGGTGGTTAAAACGAGCTTTGAAATCTCACTGGCAAATTTAACTCGGATGTTTGCTTGGTAGTCTAAGAGAAAGTTGTGGGATGAAACAARCTGATAATGTTGGATAAGGGCAGCAACAGGAGCCACTAAGCTCTATTCGAGTTTTTCTTTTTTGTTTTGCAAAGAGGCTCTAGACAAATGCATGTTTTCTAAGTACATGGTGGTTAGTATAACCCTATCATAGATATCAGAGGAGCCCCACAGATCTAAAATCTCATGGCTGAAGTATATAGTTTTATTTGTTTAGTCTGAATTTCAGCTACATGGCATCTTCTCTAAGGCAAATCCCAGATACTTTCACGCTTGGTCATATGTCCTTTGCCATTCACCTCTTGTTCTGAGAGAAATGCTATTTCCACCTTCCRGCATGTTCATCGGTGTTGTTTCCTACAGCCAGCATCTCCCTGACAGTGGCAGATGTACGTGTCTTCCAAGACATTAGCTGCCTAAATGTCTCTAAATGCAGATGACAGAAATTCACCTGAACTTTCAATGTCTTGGTGGCTGAGGGTGACCAAAATGAAAGCAAAGAAGTACTTGTGCTTGCTGTTTCTGCTCACCCACTTACTGATCACAGTGTGARCAAAACCAGGGGTGTGTTAGCTGCAGTGCTTGTCCAGGAAAAAAAAAAATGCAATTCCAGATTTCCAAGAGAATTGAAAAGAAAGTTCAGTTTCATCGTGAAGAACCCTGATTGCAAACAGAATTTTTTTTTTTTTTTTTCCAGAGGTAGTTGGTTCACCCAGCTAAATACAAAGCATATTTTAAAGCTGATGGATTTGTTTCAGCTGGCATTTTGTTGATAAATCATAGATCTCAGCTTGATTACTCTGTAAAATTTTGAAATATGTTTTCTTACTGTTGATGTGGTCTGAAAAAATAGGTTATATATCTTAAGCACCTCAGGCAATAAAAATAAGAAAATTATTAAAATTACACACTTTTATGTATAAAACATAAATGCCAATAAATCATACTGTTGTCCCTCCTCATCCACCCTACCAAAAAAGTTATTGTTGCTGTTGCTAGCAATAACTATGAAGTGATTTGGTCCAACAGCTTCTATTTGAAGCATCTACTTTAGCCAGTTCCTGGGCTGAGTTTTTCAGGCCTTTTCCCTGGATTATGATTTGTTCTTTTTTCATTTGTGATAAAGCAGAAACGGAGTGAGGGTGCTGACGGTGTCCATCGGGCAGTACCCACGCAGAGCCGAGCTGCTGCTAGCATGCTCAGCCTTCCCCGACGCGAGCCCTCGGCTGCACGTGAAGGCTGCAAGGCAGGCTAATGGTATAATGTCTGTGCCATCCACTCTCTCTTTGCACCTGAGTTTTCCACTGGTGAAACGGAGCTAGCAGCATTACTTCTGTCCTTGATTTCTTCATAAACTCTGTGAGTTGTTATTGAGCAGTTACCACCTTTTCATATATGTTAGTGTGCTGTGCTGAAGCCCCTCTGAACCTCCTCATACTGCAGCAGTGCACTGTTTATGATGGGTCAAAGAGGAAAATGGCTTTAATAAGTGAAGTTCGGGGTTGTTTCATAGCAGTGAAGTGCTGTGTTTCTTACACACAGTTTTCTATAGAAATTTAAAATTCTGGTCAAATTCCAACATTTTCCCCCTTGGTGGTTATCTACCATCCACACCACAGAGTTCGGGTTATAATAGGGAAGAAGCATATGTTTGTATAACATATATCTTATTGGTTATTGCTGCATTAGCTGAAATGTGCACTAATGACAGATCTATGAAAGCAGATGGAGTATCTTCTTAAATTATGCATTTGGAAGGTTTAGCTGCTCTTTTTTTTTGCATTGTTTTCTTTTATAATGCTTCCCTTTCGGTACCAAGAAGATCACTCTTACAATACCCTTAATGCAACCTAAAATTAGGCTTTCATTTTATATTGAGGCTTCTGAATGAAATGGTTTGCCTTTCAAGAGTGTGAGATAGCCAGCAAACTGTCTTGGGATTTGTGGACACTTAGGATCTTTGAAGATCGTAAATTAATGAAGCTCATCCTAAATTAGAAGCTTTATTTAAGGTACTTTTACTTTTTTTCTTCTAAAGCATGATCCAAGCCTTTCAGTGTGCGGAGCAGATGTCCTAAAGATTATTTTTTATTAATATTACTCAGTTATAGCTAAATTTCACTGTCAGGCTACAAAGAAACCTATGAGTTTTCTGTGTGAGCCGTATGTAAACTTGGCTAGTTAGGAAATATTCACACCTTCAAAGTACAGCATGTGTTGTTAAAAGATCTCTATTAAAATCTTCAGTTTATTAAACTGACAAATGGTAGGAAACTTTCAGACCTCAAAAGCTATGATATCATTTCGTTTTAAAATAACCCCACCAAAATCTCACATTTCTTAGTGTGAAAGTCACTAAAACTGTACATGTGTCATTGCAGGCAGCACCTCAGGTTTGGTCATCATTAGCTGTGGTTCTTGTATTTAAATCAGAGCCTTCAAGGCCTGCGAAAGTAAAAAAGGAGAACCTGAAACCTTCCATTTACAATTGTCAGGGATTAACCTTTATTCATGAGTTTCAGATGCTATATCCTTTCATGGATTTTAGATAATGAAGAGACAACTTCTGAAAAAGGTGGTGTTCCCCCCTTGCCCCTGCAGTTTCTAATAGTGGTGACACGTTACACAGTGCATGTACATATTGCTTAGATGTTTAAAATATCGTCTAATTAATGCATCTCGCTAGCCAGATATCTTAGCGCTGCTTATACAGTTGCAATTTTATTGCTTAGGTCATTCCATTCCTGTTTTAATTCAGAAAAAGCTCCTGTACCGTCCCTGCTGGTCTGGCTTAGGGCTCCCATTCTGCAGTGCATTAGCCAAGATGACTAGGCTCAATCTCTTTGCTCCCTCTGCTCTCACTCAGTCAGTGTCAAGTGCCTTGACCACTGTCGTGGTCTGGTGGGGAGGAGAGAGGAGGCGCAGGGTACTCCCTGCAGGGTGCTGATGATAAGGCAGGCAGGTTGGAGCAGGGCATTTTGCATACGGCGGTGCAAGAAGTGAGGTGAGCAGAGCCTTGTTTCACAGGACCACCTTTCACCCCCTTGGGTCAGCCCCAAGGAGTACCCTGTGTTGTTTTACGCAGTGGCAGGAAAGATAAGGGTATCTGACGTAGAAGCTTCTGTGCTGGAGGGTCAGAGAGTTGTTCTGATATGCCATACCCTTGGACTCCCGCGAGATAAGGCAAGAAATCTTGGACTCGCCGCGGCAGGGCTTTTGCATTGTGCTACAGAACAATTCAGACTGTTTGTAAACCCTGTCTGTTGAGGAGGACAGAGATTAAGCATCACATCTTTGAATACAATTTGGAGTTGTTTGTTGGAGACTAATGTGAAAAAGAAAGTTTTTGCGAAATGCCAAGATGAAACATTTTAGCCAAGGAAAATGATTCATTACTTTTGAAAATGTCTCCCCATGTTTTTTAGCCAAACTACGTGGGCAGCATGACCCAAACTTATGAAATAACTTTGTCACCCAAGTCCCCCAGAATTTTTCTGTTGTTGACCTTTTTCTTGCAAAAATATATTTGCCCAACTCACTTTCTCTACAGAAAGAAATAATCCTTCCTACAGATCCAAAAGGTCTGAGTGATGCCAAGCTATAAATACCACTGTGACAGGCACAGGGTAAGACTTAGACGAGAACAGGTTGTTGAACTGGTATTTCTGAATTATGTAAGTAAGTTAGAAAGCATGGAAAGGCACCTCTTTATGGCTATGAAACATCCTCCTAATCTGATCTATGAAGCATTTACTCATCATTGCCATGGAAAATGCATAGATTTTTCAGATCAAAAAGTCGTCAAGTAAAAATGGCATCCCAGTGGATTCAGGGGGTAACTTGCTCTGCCCAACAGCAACATGAACATGTATGAAATGCAGAGTCAACATGAGAGCTGGTACATTGCCTGACAAACTTGCTAAAGAGCTAGGTGTGCCGCTTGGAAAATATCTTCCATTGCTTAGCTTTACTTGTTTGCTTTCTAAAGAGGAGGAGAAGTGGAATAAAGGGTTTACATTTCTTTTTTTCATCAAGGAAAAAAACTGAGTGTTTTAAAGAAAACAATACAATTCAGGCCCTTCCCATGAATAAGTACTTCATTCCAGTGTTAAACAATAAGGAAATGAGGCACAAAATTAAGTATTAAATAAAGGAAAGAAGACATTTGTTTAGTGCTGTAGATGGCTTTGGCAGGATTTGTTTGCTCTGGGTTTCACAAAAAAGTCTGCAACTTATTCCTATTTGTTTATTTGCAGAGATGCCTGAGTTTCCTCATAACTAGGTATATCTCTAGTAGCTATTCAGAGACAGAGGTAGCCACAGCCAGTCTTTGAAAATATCTTGCTCCTTGTAAGTATTTGATCCTGTAATTGTTTATAAAAGCTTGGATCCAGTGCTGATGCTGGGAATATTTTATTGCTCACCGAGGAGCACTTGTGGCTATGTTTTGATAGCCAGGTTTGTGGTTCTGGAAAAGTTCAGGGATGCCAGGAGGCCATCAGTGCAATAATATTATTGTATCTTTTTAGTGAAAAAGAGGAAAATACTAGAGGCTAGTGAAGCAAGTGAAACGTCCACAGGTAATAATTATCAATAATCAAAGAACATCTCTGGAATAAAATTTATAGTGTAAAACAGTGAGTGTCAGCTTTAATTTACTTTCACCAGCTGAAGATAAGAGCTGAAGGTATACAACTCACATGATGAAATATAGCAATAAGCATCACATTTTTTAATTCTAGAACACCTACCAGCTTATATTATCAGCGTCATATATTTTTCTCTCTTGCAATGCTGTGGGGAGTCCACCTATTCTGGATGAGAAACAGAATTGAACAGAGTCATATACTGTAATGAGAGACAGAGATTTAAACAAAATTCTGTTCATTTTGTCAGCATAGATTTCAAGCTGAATTCTCAGCTCAGGACTTCTGGAAAAAAAGAGTCACACTTTCACTGCATTTGRCAAATACTGGAACATGTTTTAAAAGTCTGGCTTATTTAACATTCAGGCATCTTACGTACCAGAATAACTGACTTTATTTAGAATATTATCATAAAATTATTTATGAACTTTCTTGTGAAATTATTTCTCTGGAGTATCAGGACATTAATAATTAATATACATCGTTGTAGAATGAAATGTTACTGAAAATGTAGAAAACAACTCATAGACTCATATTACTTTGCTGCATGTTCCCTAGTTGGATGTAGCCAGTGTGTCTTACACTTCTCTTATTACACTCTTTTATATTTAATGCTCTTTAAATTGCTGAAGACCGCAGTAACAAATCCTTCATTCACACCCAATTTATGCATCTTCTGTTCTATCCTAATTTGTACACTGCTCTCATCACTATGGTACTTGAATGATTCCCAAGTGATATGTTTAATAGCCATCATGAGTACCTATCCTCTTAAAGGGAGGATATGTGTAGCACAGTGATATTTTGTTTTAATTATAGATGATGGGTGCCATTTATCATGAGAAAAGCTACATTTTTCTCATGTGTATGACAAAAAAAGGAAAATAACTGTGAGGTATGGTATCATGCTTGGAAAGGGGATGACGACTCTTCTGATGGAAGAGGTTTCTAATGGCTCCTCATTCCCACCAAACTTTCTTTAATGGCTGTGAGGTGGACCTTGCAAATTAATGGGGCATAACGCCGTGGGCAGCTCCGCACAGTTGTTTCCCACTTTGCCTACATTTTAAGCCAGCTGATAGCAAATTGGCTTTAATCTGGCCACTGTGCTGGGCTACTGAGCCCTGAGAGAGAGGGAGGGTATATTGGTCAGGCTCAGCACCACACTATTAGAGATGTACCACTGTTGACTCTTCAAATGTATCTATATTATAATATTTTTACACTGATTTATTCAAGGTAATGATTTATGACTAAGCAAAATTAGGCATCACCAAGGATGTTACATTATGCATTACAGTTTGATATGTAATGACTATTGCTAGTCATTGAGAAACAAGTAATCTGCATGATTATTTCTCAGGCAAATGGAGGCTAAAGCACTCAAGTTGTTCTATGATCATTACTATAGTATTCTTTGTGAAATTCAGACTGTGAATCTCAGACTAGTGATCATACAAAGGTAGACTAAAATTTTCAGTGAAAGCAGACTTTTTGCCAAAAATTACACGTGTCTGCTCCAAATGTATTTGCAAATTCACATTCAATTTTTCAAGCACTACAGGCCCAAACACTCCACACAATAAGAACTGGGATCTGGATGTCCACCTCATAGGCAAATGTCCATTTTTTTCCTCTTCTGTCACTAATGAGAACTGATGAAAAAATCCATAATATATGTTCTTTACTGAGCCAAGCTTCTGATTCTATTACTATTCTCTCTTAATCCTTTTCTAAACACTAAAGATATTTTGCATAAGCAAATCTATTTTTAAAAGAAATGATGGTAAAATACGGATTTTTTTTGTTTGTTTTCTTAATTTTTTTCAATTCTCTAATATATAACTGTGATCATTAAAACATTTAATTGTCAACTTTTATTTATAGGAAAACATTTTAATGCAATTCGTCAATGAAATGTGAAACTTCATGTCTCTTCACAAGCTGTTAGGACATCTATAAAATTATTTTCTTGCTTATCATTTCCTGTTTAAACTGAATTTCTTTTTGTATTTTCCTGACCATATATTTGTTTTCAAAGTTCTGTATATATGTGTCACTTGTTATACTAGAGTGAGAGAATGACAAAGTTATCTTACAAATGAAATGATTTATAATCTCCGTAGTGTAGAACACCTATACCCAGGCAAGGGTGGGACCACCCTGGACCAGATCCCAATTTTCCCAGTGTCTCTACCTTCCACACTGCAGTCTGGGTGGCTTCAGTATTGGCAGTGGCACCTCTTCCCAGGCCATGGCTATGTGTGAGAAGGAGTGCTTCTACATGCTGCTGGTGAAAGGCAGAGAGCAGATGGAAGTATCGCATGGACCAGACCCACCATGGAGGGGGGATTTGGACCACCTATTTGCATGTGTATAAATCCTATAAAGATAGGGATGATAATCTAATTCTAAAGCATGTATCTCTAGAGAAGTTGGACAAAGCTTTTTGTTAATATAACTCGCCGCATGGCTGCACCATGCAATAGAGAGCACTGATGATCTCCCTGAGCTGGGACTGGGTATGCTAGCTCCTGAAGAGAGCAATGGCATTGGCCTAGGACAGCATCTCAGCATGATGCTGCACTGTATCATGTGCAGCTCACAGCCAGCTCACAGCCTGGTCAGAAAGGTACGGACAGTTCTGACTGCGTGGGGGAGGATGGCTCTCTGGGTCTTGAGATTGAAAGTCCCAACTTACGTTTTTAACGTTGGTGTAAGTTTTGGCACTTTTCTTGTAGCACCGTGGCAAACATAATGTATTTGAACCAGTTACAAAGACTGAAGGGACTGTGTCCCTTTCCACAGCAGGCTCAAAACATGCTGGATCACCTCTCCACTCCTCTCTGTGTAGGCTTCTTTATGTTTCAAAGGCTCTGTCCCCCAAGTTTTGTCCTTGTTCTAGTCCTTCTAATGCAGTTGTGTGAATCAAAGGCAGGAGATAGCTGAACTTTAGGAAAAACAGAAAAAAAGTGTTTTCACCTTTTTTTTTTCTTTTTCAAAATTTTCAGAGCTTGTGCAAAAATCCCTGGTTGCATGTGTTAAAAGTTTCCAGCCTCCTGAGCATACTCATTCTTCTTATAACTAGAGCAGCTGCTGCGAAAAGATCTTTGTCTCACCTGTCAGAATGTCTGACAGAACATGGAAGGTGCACCATGGTGTCACTGGCACCCGAGAAAGAAACAGCTGCTCTTGCAAAACAGCCAATGTCCTTTTGTCCACAGCACTTTGTTTCTCTCTGCCTCCACCTTCCCACCTTTGCACGCCCTCCCCTGGTGCGTACTCAAGCAGATTTTAAAGGACTGGAGGACCTTAAATCTTGCCACTCAACCCCACCAAGGGGAACTAGAAAACTACTTTCAAAATCCCCAGCTAGGATATTTTACCCTTATTGGATGAACAGGTAGTTGAAAGGAAACTGAGAGGACAAATGTGGGTGTTTTTGAAGTATTTAGCCCGTGGGTGGACAGTGGAAGGACTGATGGATTTGCGAGAAAGGAATAGTATGAGTGTTGTGGATTCCTGAGACTGGAGAAAAAGTAAATTACCAAGGAGTTGTCACACATGTTGCCAAGGCGCTTCTGGTTTGGTAACAATTTCCACTCCCTGCTTGCTCAGATGAAAGTGATGGCAGTCAAGCAGCCGTTCCAGGCCCCAGCAGGAGATCGTGCAACAGGACTGATAAGTTCACTTTCACCGACTCCACTGTTRTTACTTCCTTTTCAACAAATGTATGTAGTGATTTTGAGTTTAAGACATTTTTCAATATAGCATGCATTCCACAGGCTTTAAGGAAATTTCAAAATGCACCTTTCATGCATACAGAACCTGCCTCCTTTCACCAGACTCTGTTTCTAACGTGTTGCATTACACTACACTTAGCTATTCAGTAAGGTATTTTGGCATTGTGTCTGCTGGTTCCTGTTTAAAGTAAAACACATCATAGGAATTGGATGGTGGATTTTAGAATCACAGAATGATAGAATAGAATAGTTTGGATTGGAAGGGACCTTTAAAGGTCATCTAGTCCAACCCCCCTGCCATGGACAGGGACATCTTCAACTAGATCAGGTTGCTCAGAGCCCCGTCCAACAGGACCTTCAATGTTTCCAGGGATGGGGCATCTACCACCTCTCTGGGCAACCTGTTCCAGGGTTTCACCACCCTCAGTGTAAAAAATGTCTTCCTTATATCTAGTCTGAATCTACCCTCTTTTAGTTTAAAGCCAGTCCCCCTTGTCCTGTCGCAACAGGCCCTGCTAAAAAGTTTGCCCCCATCTTTTTTATAAGCCCCCTTTAAATACTGATAGGCTGCAATAAGGTCTCCCCGAAGCCTTCTCTTCTCCAGGCTGAATAACCCCAACTCTCTCAGCCTTTCTTCATAGAGGAGGTGTTCCATCCCTCTGGTCATTTTTGTGGCCCTCCTCTGGACCCACTCCAACAGGTTTATGTCTGTCTTATGCTGAGGGCTCCAGAGCTGGACGCAGTACTCCAGGTGGGGTCTCAGCAGAGCAGAGTAGAGGGGCAGAATCACTCGACCTGCTGACCACGCTTCTTTTGATGCAGCCCAGGATGCGGCTGGCCTTCTGGGCTGCGAGCGCACACTGCCGGCTCATGTCCAGCTTTTCATCCACCAGTACCCCCAAGTCCTTCTCGGCAGGGCTGCTCTCAATCCCTTCATCCCCCAGCCTCTATTGATACCAGGGGTTGCCCTGACCCAGGTGCAGGACCTTGCACTTGGCCTT
>JAYKAV010002933.1:1383950-1395839 GCA_035582835.1 Phoebastria nigripes | reverse complement strand
CTGCTCTCCTGAAGTCCAGGGTAGTGAGCTTGCTGTGCACCCTCCTCGGTGCCCTAAGGATCTTGAACTCCACCATTTCATGGTCACTGCAGCCCAGGCTGCCGTTGAGCTTCACATTCCCCACCAGCCCCTCCTTGTTGGTGAGAACAAGGTCCAGCATAGCACCTCTCCTCGTTGGCTCCTCTACCACTTGGAGAAGGAAGTTATTATCGACGCATTCCAGGAACCTCCCGGATTGCTTATGCCCTGCCATGTTGTCCCTCCAACAGATATTGGGGTGGTTGAAGTCCCCCATGAGGACCAGGGCTTGTGGGGGAACGTGAGACTGCTCCTATCTGTCTATAGAGGGCCTCATCTGCTCGGTCTTCCTGGTTGGGTGGCCTGTAGCAGACCCCCACCGTAATGTCATGTAATGTCATTTTAATACATCATCTGTTTGTTACATACAGAAAGCTTAATAACATAATATAGATCTTTCTTTTCCTGACATGTCTTCTGTGTCTCTTCTTTCTGTCCCATGCACTTTAGGCCATCTAGTAAGATTCGACCTAAGACAGGGTTCACTTCTCCAGGACTTGTATATTCCACCTTAATAGTCTAAATACTAAAATCAATAAATTCTTTTGTAAGCAATATTTTATAAGCATATATATAAAAATACCTACTAAGATTATAAACACTGCTTTTTTATTGAGGATGTAATGTGGATTTTTTATTAGAAGAGAGTTAATGGAGAACATAGATTAATACACATGGTATTAATTAGAAAATATTTTTTGAGCTTCTTTCCACATATTGCTGATATGTAATATTCCGTAACTTCCCAACTGACTTTTAGCCTTTTGTCAATGGCTGTAAAAGACAGGAGCTGTTTATTTTCTTGTAGGCCACCACGTATTGCACGTTACTTTCCTCCAGAGTCAGCACGCAGCACAGCTGAAGGGCCGGCTTGCCTTTCCCGGCTGCTGCGCTCTGGGTCTGGATGAAGCGGAGGGTCTGAGGGTGGGCCGAGTGCTCAGTGCAGAGCTGGGGGGAGTGGGGAGAGGGAGATCACAGYGCACGCCTGTGTGCACGTGTGCGTGCCTGTGAGCACGAGCTCACGTGCCGCCTGAGCAGAACCTGAGAGACTGCAGGGATACAGGGAGTGGACACGCCGCCGGCCTCAGAGAGGGTGAAAAGCACAGATTTTTTTCCTGCAGACTGTGTAGCATCGTTGCAGAGACCCATGCCAAGCTGCTGGGCTGAGAGCAAGACCAGGAGAAAGGATGGTGCACAGAAAGAGACAGTTAGCTTACAAACCCTTTTGATTTCACGCTGAGTTTCTTTAAACGAAAAAGAGAACCACAGCATGTCATTCTAGTTTCTGTGCCCATAAACTCCAGGTTTTTTAGGTTCTCACCCCATTTTGTTATTTTGTTGTCCTTCCTTTGAGGACAAATCTTATGTTCTTCTCAACGCTACAACTAATCGAAGTCCTGTCACAGTGATCAACTCCCTACTGTGAAAAGCACACGTTCCCCTTTTCCTCATCTGTTGTCCTCTGTATGAAACTTTGACACCTTTCAGCCGTCACTGGGCATTTTGCTGGTACATGTACCTGATTAGTGTGCAGTAGGTAAAATTATGCTTTCTTCTCCCAGCTCATCTGCTGTGATTGTAACTTGCATTTCCCATGGCAGTGAGCAACGCTGGACCCTCCCTCAGGTAACGCACTGCCTTCTGGTCCCAATGGCTTGACAGCTGGTCTGGATTTGGTTTGGTCTATACAACCTCTGCTGCGGTTTRAACAATCCCTATTCCTTTCATTGTTCTCTGTCAAGAAAGTAATTTCTGAGTGGTGCCAGCTTGGGGGAAAGCAAGGGGTAGGCAGAGCCAGGGGGAAGGTGGCAGAGCAGCACCCTGCACAGAAARAGACAAGGGAAGGGGCTCCTCAGTGCGTCCCCTCCCACCTCCCACCGATGCTGGGAGGGGGAATATCCCCTGCTCCTTTTCCTGCTGTTTCTGCCTCTTCCTCCTCACCCCATCTCCCAGAAGCCTCCCCCAGGCAGGTGCAGCTCGGGCTGGGGACGAGGCCGGGCACAGCAGCAGTGCAGTGGCAAGGGGCTGAGCCATGCTCTCTGCTTCAGCTGCAGAGCCCTTCCCTGCAGCTTTCCTTTCTTCTCCCTTCTCATCTTTACGATGTATTTCCACACTGTTTTGGCCCTTTTGATTTGTCCATCTATCTCGATTTCTGAGCGCTGGATTAAGTCTGTTACACTGTATGATCTATGGTAATTTATAGCAGAATCTAATCCCTTCCCTCTTCATGGTTCCTGGCTGTAGCATAATAATATCTTATTAAATGCTTTAGACAGCCGAGTAATCTGTTTGGCTATCTCATATCTGTGTTTCACTGCTCTAAGCCCATATGCTTTTGTTTTCCCCATGTCACATAAGTGTCGATTTGTTTGTCTAGCTCTGTTTCTTGAAGACTGCCATGCTCACTCTTTTGCCAACACTGAAAGCCTTTCAATGTCCTCTGTCCCACCTTATTGTATCCACTCTCAGCTATTGTATTCTCCTTTCTTTATCTACCTGCACTCTTCAGRGGACACAGAAAAGCTCAGCCCAACTGGGAGAGTCCATATGAGCCTGCAGACCTGGTGTGGTCTACACAAGAAGACACAAGAAGATCTGGTGTGTCTTTCAAGGGTTAGTCTCTCTGTGGTGCCATGCTCCTGTGCCCATGGGTCTCTAGAGAGCATAGCTGGCCAGCAGATACAGGACGAGGCTGGGAGCTGGTTTGGGATAGCCAGTAGAAATGTTCACTTTGTTATCCATATGCCTCCCTGCCTCATCTGTGAGTCTAATAATGGAAACGCTTCCCTGGAATGCAGTCTGAAAACAGTGTTAGAAGGTTGCCAGGCATCGGCTGGGAAATAATGGGAAAATAGTGTTGGGCTGTGACTTTTTTTTTTTCCTGGGGAACTACTCCGTCTTTGAGGCAGTCCCTTTGGGACTCATTCAGAAACAGTGAACTGATGCTTAAATGCATGACGTCTCTTTGGTGTAGAGATCAGATTCTAGGAATGGAAGCTGATATTTATATATATAAAATAAGGAGCTGAATTCCCTAGTTGCTGTCAGGTCACTTGGTTTCTAGCCAGGAGGTTATCCTACAAGCTCACTGTGGAGGTTTCCCCTTAAAAGGGTAACTGTAACTTTGCATGGCATGTCCTACATTGGAAAGTTTACTGGAATAGGGATTTACTTTACATAGGAATACGATTTTTTTTAAACAGTTTTTTAAACAAATATTTGGACCAGTAGACAGGCTATGGTAGGTAGAATCATATCACTAAAATGTGCTGATATTGGGGATTAACTTCCCTCTTACAAAGAATAAAGCATGCACTGGCAAACACTTCCAATGTTTAATCCTCACCCATTGAATGATGTTGTTATTGGTCTCAAAGGCTACCTCCTCCTGTGAGGCAGAAGAGGTTTTCTAGATCTCACCCCATAAACTTTCTTGTTGAACCATTCAGTACTGGCAACTATAATAAACTCTCTCTTCCTAGAGGAATGAGCATATTCTCCAAGGTTATGTAAAACCAATAAATTTAGGACCTTGCAACACCATGTTTACCGATCTTTTTACAGAGGACGACTTAACTGACAAGCTTGGTGCCTTCAGCCATTCTCTGACTCTTCAGCTAAAGAATTATTTCTGAAGTTAGATGGCGTTACAGGCTTTCTGTTATTCATACTGCTTATTTAAAGTGAGCCATTATTTTCAGAACTTATACTTGTAAAATTTCACAGTCTTTAAAATCTGACTGCTTGCAGAAGCTCTGCAAGCTCCTCGGGAGGACTGTCAGGTTAGGAGGAGATGGTGGATAGAACCTAGGCTGGATAGGCTATTCCAGCTCCTCGAATAAGGGGAGAATACTTGGTGGGGAAAGTCATTACCCAAGGAATGCAATGACAAAACAGCACACTATTCCAGGGTAGTACTGGACATTTCACAGGATCATAAAAATCTTGGCTTCCATTCATCAGGGCCTTTAAGCAGCTGAGCGATCCAACTGCATTCAAGTGCCTAGCAGAACAAGTGTTTTCTTAGTGTTACATTAGGTTTTGTAAATCTAGCATGTAAAACTACATGACATTCATTAAAAAAAAAAAAAAAAGAAAAAGAAAAAAAAAGAAAGTATTGTATTTCTTTTTATTCAGGTAGAGAACTGTATTCCTCTGTAACTGATAGAATGATCAGGGACTTTACAACTGTGCAAATACTGTCTGGTTTCAAAGAAAGTAACTGTTTGGATGCATACTTTTAGCATGGGTTCCTTTCAGGGAAGATCTGCAGATTATTGGATTATAAAAATTAGGKTTTTTTTAACTTGAATGGAAAATAATTCTGCTTTTCAGTCACAATGAAAAACATTCATGTGTTTKCTCCAGTTACATTGTTTTGCATCTTTTAAAAGTTGAGGCTGATTATTCATGTTGCTCTCAGCAAATCTCCATACAGTAGTAAAATCACTAGGAAAAACTGATCTTGAATTTAAATGCTCCTTATTCTAATGCGAGCATTGCCTGGTCCTGGAAACACTTGAGTTATAGCACAACAGATGCTTTTTTGGTCAATTAGTCCAAATTTGGAAGGCAGGATTTGGTAACAGTTTAGTTAGAACAGTTTACTAATCAGTTATGGACAATGACACCTCCATTTAAAGTGAAGTGTAGAGAAATGAAAGTGTGGTGGGGTTTTTATTCATATTTAGGATATTAGATAAGAAGAATGGATTTCATGATGGCAAACCAGAAGACAAGAATGTATGCCTGTACATGCCATGTTTCGTCCTTATTCAACCTTTAAGAGCTTGCTTTAA
This sequence comes from Phoebastria nigripes, assembly GCA_035582835.1. Lineage (NCBI taxonomy): Eukaryota > Metazoa > Chordata > Aves > Procellariiformes > Diomedeidae > Phoebastria > Phoebastria nigripes. Next base: position 1,390,962 of record JAYKAV010002933.1, on the reverse strand, counting down.
AAATCTTAGATTTGTAGTTCTGTCACAGTTTCTTCAAAGTGGGGGAAGGGTAAGCAAGGTATGAACTTAACAGTATTTACATTTGAACACTAAGCAATTTCTGAAGAGTGTGGTAGGAACTAGTTATTGTAAGAACTATTATTTAGTTTAATTGATCCCAGCTGGGCTTGGAAGAGATTCCAGCCAAAAGCATGCAAATGCTTGCCAGGAGCCTGTCATATTTGATAGCTCACACTGCTATGAACTTGGCTAAGAGAGGTCAGTCACATAGCAAAAACTAAGCTCTCCTCCGCTGTATCCAGGCTAGCTTAAAAATGCAGATATGTTGCCAGCTGACTAGCAAGCCTTTCTCCTTTCAACCTTGTTTTAAGAGGCCCCTGGTTTCTTGGAAGTGGGGGAGTGCAGCACTGCGAAGCAACAGGAAGATGTTCCACACGTGGAGCGATGGGCAGACACAGCTGCTCTAGGATCCTCTGGGTATCTGCTTTCATTAAAACTTCACTTGTGCATTTGACCTATCAGCTGGATTCAGCACATGTCACTGGTCAAGGCACACAGTGTATGTAACACCACTAATTAATCAACCTTACTTTAAAAATCTCCCCTCTGCCAGAAATACCTTCTTCTTCCTCTTTTTAGGGTACCTCCCCCTCAAGCTTTTGCTGACTTTGTTAAAGATTAGGAAAGTTTGTGTAACAAAATTTAGGACAAACCATCACAACATATATCCCGTATTTATTACAGGAGCAGGCGCATTAAATCTGATGAATTTCACATTGCTTTCCTTCCTTGAGAGTTACCTGAATAATTTAGGATAGAACAAAAATTTTAAAGAAATACGAAACATCTAATTAAGGACAATTAATTTTCTAATCAACTATGCCTTTCCTTCTCAACTCACTTAGTAAGTATAATTATTTATGTTGTTCAAAAGAGCTAAGCAGGCACCTCTTTCCTTGTTGAGATTTATACACTGGGTTTCCTCTGTCCGTTTTCTCTGTTGGACTGTAACCACCGTGGTGGAACTCTCTCAGCCTCTCCAGAGAAGTAGTTCCACTTTGCCTAAATAATTAAATATTCCTTGGACCAGAGGACTGGAACCTCTACAAAGGGCTTATTTTTTCCCTTCTTCTTTATCTTTGTTTCCCTTTTACCCAGTGAATATTTAAATACAAAGTGGAAAAGTCCAACAGGAGAGATGAAGTCAGGGAAGATCCTCTAGGTCAGGGGAATTGTCTTTYGAACAACGTTGGCCCACTGGAGTGAAAAAAAATTATCCTTTCATAGCTGAAGATCTGGCTCATTTCATCCAAAGCACTGTCATTCTGTTTTTCAGAATAAAGACTTTCAAGGAGCACTCTTATGGGGAAAATTAAGCAGCTACTATGAACATAATCACTAAACTTATAAAATACATGTTACACGGTTTCATTATTATTAAATTTGGCAAGTAAGATATAGAAATGAACACAGTGTAACAAAGTGAGGGTTTTACCTATCTTAGGGAATAAGTAATGGGATATGGAGGTTCAGGAAACTACTCAAGGGATATGAATCATCTAGGCCACTGGTTGCAGTCAAAGCTTGCTACTATCTGAAGTGCTTACTGAATTAGAAATAAGCTATAAATCTCTGTCCAGCTCCTGTGAACATAAATATGTCACATCTTTGTTATTTTTAGGTGGTATTCTCGCCAGAGAGGCAGTTTGGGCAGTTGCAGGGAACGCGCTGTCTTCTCTTGGTTGTTTTCAGAACCCGCTGAGGATTCATTATGATGTGCTATGACACTGTTCCTGCTGCTGTTAATAATGGATTAAGAACAGGACAGAGCACTATGGATTTAGAGAGAGTGAATGGCAGGGTAGGTGCTAGATGCTGTGCACACAGAATGGGGACACAGCAAAAGCAGAAGCAAGAAAAAGCCAACAAATGAGCACTCTAGTATTAAAGCACTGAAGAATCAGATTTGTTAAAAAAGAAAAAAAAGGTCATTACATTTATAAACTCTATGGTCATTTGACTCATTTAACAGCTCAAGCTTCTGAAAAGATCTGCTTCACATTGGCCACATTCAGACGTTAAAACCTTGGATGTTTGTGACAATTATGCTAACTTCACACCAGCTACATAGCATAACCCTCTTGCCAACCTTCTTGCCTTGCAAACCTACTGTCCAGGTGTTAATTTTACAGCGAAAAACTGAATGCTCATGATCACCTTACAGTATTTCTATTTAACAGCTTCTAGTTAAGTAGAGGGAACATATTTCAAAGAGGAATTATGGTCTGGACACAGACAAAAATCAGTAACAGATTTATTGGCAACTTTATTGTGTAAGCAGAGAGAAACACTGTGAGGGAAACACTGTTAGGTCAGAGTTCAAAACTAGGTACTCAAATAGAATGATTTTGGCAGTCAGGTACTAGAAATGGATATTTAGATGCCAGATGTAGGTGTTTATATTTGAATCGAGTTCCACCTATATAGAGTACAGCACCTCTTTTCAGTTGGTCAGGTGTAAAAGGTGACCCATCATAATGAAGAGAGGCAAAGCGAGGGCTGACCTAAGTCTTGGACTAAAAGGGYGTGATGGGGGTGGCTGGGCAGAATCAGGTAGAGATACAACATTGATTATGCCATATTCTCTCATATATTGCATGACTTGCAATTCTGTCTAATTTAGTCTAGTTCAAGCTTTCAATAATCTGGGTCCCTGAGCATTTGCCCATTTCTGTAGTTTCCTGGACGGAGGTAGAGCATGAGAAGCAGCGCAGATCCAGTTCAGGCACGTGAGCAGAAGCCTGTGGTGTTGTGGGACATTTTTGCATGGTGTTAATGGTAGGAATTCAGTGGGCTAGAATCCTGCTGGCATTAGCAACACTCATGGTTGCTTTAGGCTACACCAGTAGCTTGTACCACCTTCTCTCAGGCACCAAGTAAAAAAGTAAACATACTGTAGATACTTGTCACCACATCCTGTTTAACTTGGGCTGCCCTCTTTTGGCATTTCTGTCTTGGCTCGTAGTCTTAGTTGTAGGCAGAATGATTGCAACTGTTTTAGATGACGGAGGATTTCTCATGTAGGGAACACATTTCATGACTAGCAATGTTTAACATTAAGAGAAGCTGAAGTTTGTAATAGTACCACTTTTTGAACAAAAAACTAAGTAGCTTTTTGAACAAAAATGAACGTCTTTGGAAAGTTCAATTGAATGAGAACTTGGTCTAGCTTTTCAATGAAAATCTGGAGACCATAACTTCTCTTCCAGTTTCTCCTTTAGTTTTGAATCTGCTTACAGAAACATCCTTTGAAAATGGATTCTTTTTATCAAGAATACCATTTTGGAAATCAATTAAAAAAAAACCTTTTTCTTCCTGTTTTAGAAAATTGACATTAAAACAATTTTATATAAAACAGAGATATTGATGATGTAAATAACTGTATAGAATACAGTGCATAGAAGTGATACTTGCAACAAACGTATGTTCTGAATAACACTGATTAAAGTATCATAATTAATAGAAAAGGAATGTCATGTTTAACTCTCCCACTCTATATATGTTACTCAATTGTTTTATATTCCTCAGTGCTTAGAAAGATATGCAGTAAAATGCTGCAAATATTGTCATAGTGCAGTAGAGTCAGAATTACAGCTTGTTGATTCCAACCCTGGAAAAAGTCTCAAGAAAAAACTGAGTCTGCACCTAGACCTGCACTGATATCAAGGATGACACCTTTCTACTTTAGTAACATCAGGACTGTGTTCAGAGTAAATATTGTGGTACCTTACACATATGGTTCTCTAGAAACAGATTTATTCTTGTAGTCCTGAACCAGCCAGATGCTAGAAACAATATCAAACTTCAACTAAATGCGCTTCACTTAGAAAGGACTGTGCATGGGCTTTCACATTTACTGAGGAGCACAACCAATGTGGTGACTGTCTTGACAGTGTAAGGAAGAGTGCAAAGGGGCTGCTTTGTTATACATGCCAGTTAATGGTTTACACAAAAGAGGAAATGATCAATAAATAGAAAATTAATTCTCCTTGAGGTGGGTAGTAGATTAAAGCTACTGAGGAAGATCCACTCCAGTAGTTATATGGCTTCGGGAGGATAACGTCTGTATTCATTAAGGTCAGTTAGAGAAGGGAGACCACACTACTCCTGACCTTTACTTTAAATTGGTCGTTAAATGTCAATCCTTTTTTGCTGGAGTCTCTGTGTAACAGAGTAATGGTTCATTAAGGCTTAAAGTGTAAAGCTAGTGTAYACTACTTAATGGAAAAGGAATTCTGTTTTTCTCAAGTATTCTCTATATGTTACAAAATAAGACAATTTTATACATTTTTCTAAAAAAAGGAAGCAACAAAAGAAAATGTCCCTCAGACAGCTGTACTTTAACAGCTTCAGAGATTTTACATATAGCTCTCATCTTCAGGACCACGCCATGCCAGTGAAGTGCAGGTGTGACAACAGAAGAGAGCTGCAGAAGAAACTCATGAGCTGCAGTTGCCTGAGGCCGGTACAGGCATGGGGGTGGATAGAGCCAGACGCCCGGCAGTGCAGCGATACTGAGTGAGGGTTGCTACAAGTCAAGGAAAAGCTGTGAAGGCAGCTTTTTGGTCTGTGTGTACATGTAGTGCTTTAAGCATGCTGGAACCAGTGACTTGCTTTTGATTCTTTAACAGGGCATCTGTGGAAGGGAGAAGGCATTTGATGATGCACACAAAACCTGTAGTAATAACTTTACTTCTTAGAAGGGTTTTTACACCTTGCATAACTCCTTAAGGAGTAAGGTTGTGCATAGCGTGAATATGGAGAGCAAAACTATTTCCATACTAAGTTGTTGGAAAACTACCCTGTCCATTGACTCATACTTTAGCTATTACTCCAACTCTACCACAAAGGAGCATTTTCTTTTAATTTGTATAGCTCTGTCCTTGAACCATAAATAACAGTTTTCATTCTTTTGTCTTACTTCAGTGGTCACTGTTAACCACCAACAGTATGTAAATAAAGCAGACCATCTTGCATGTGTTGTCTGCTGTAAAATTATAGTTTACACTACATTAAAAGCAATGATGTAGTCTGACAAAGAATTAAACTGACCTTGTGRATCACAGTCTGACCTTTTGTTTTACATAGACAACATCAGTGTTGTCAGTTATGGATTAATTTTCATTTTTCTATATTCCCTCCTCTCAGCTCCAGGGCAATAGTTTAAAGTAGTATAGAGGGGTTTTCTTTACTACTACTTCTCACTTTCTAATTTTTGCTTTCACTCTCTTTCCATTATGTCTTTTGTTTGGCTTTTTTCTCCTGTCATTCAATTTTTTCCTCTTCCAATGGCACTTGAAAAATATTGAATTTCAATAATGTTAATTATTTTAATGATTGATATTTTAATAACGTGTATTCTTCCTTTTATTTCAGTTCAGAGACTGAACGTTGAAAATCACGARCAGAGTTGCATGAGAAGTTAGTTACCGCTGATTTAATATTAGTCTACCAGGTGAACAAAAATCTTAATCTGAACTTTCAGTCTGGGCTTTTATCTTTCTGTGGTCTCTTTCCAATGAAATTGCATCCTTTTCCTTTCTGTGGCCTTCAGATCAGTCTTTGCAACTTCTAAGTGGYGGATAAAGGAAATCCTTATTGCTTCAAACAGCTCTTCCTATTCATAAGGACCTACAATATGGTTTCCTAAAATACAAACTGACAAGGCCACTCACCTATGAAATGCTGCTGGAGGTGGTTTCAGAACTGGAATTACAAAGCCTGGTTCCAACTAGCCGTTGTCTGTGTCTTGCCTCAGGTGCTAAGGGGTGTCAGCAGAGCCCTTGCCCAAAGCACAGCCATGAAGTCCAAAGGAAGAACAGTGACCTATGCCATGTGAATTCTACTCAAAAGTCAGAAGGATAAATATATTTTTTTAAACAGGATTTTAAGCTAAAATGTTCAAACYGAAAAGGTCAAATATGAGGAGGCACTAGCCTTATGTAATGTAAAAACTGAATCACTTCTTTAATAGCTATAGCACTTAAATGATCAAATTCAGCTGTATTAAATTATATTTTCTTTCCTGTTTACTTGATGGTATGCACTATTATGAACTTCAGCTATATTGCTGTTAAATAGGGATATTTTTCACTGTTCAGGTATGAGTGTTTAAATGGTGCTGAATTTCCAGGTACATAGATGAGTTAATTTAAAATTTTAAAAGTTTTTATTGTAATGGTAATACATTCTGAATCCATTCACAGTTCAAGTTCTGAAATGGTTTGTAAAGTTTTGCTTGATTCTTGAGTAGTTCCAGGCACTTGAAAAAACATGGTTCAGAAAAGTCCATAGTGTTCTGTTTCTGAAACTCACAAGTTAACCTCAGCGTTGTTAATTTAACAATAAACTTTTGTAAGAACTGCAGTTACATTTGACAATATAGTTTACAACTTTATAGACAAACCAGACATTAAAATTCAAATAGCTTCTGGTTTTATGGAAAATAGCAAAAAATAAGCTTTTTTTTGACCCAATAACTTTTGACTTCAAGTCAAGATTGGTAGGCCTTAGTATTGCTGAAAATCAGAGTTATCTGACCTCCGTTAATATTTGATACCAGTCATAGGTTAAAACTGCTCATAGGATGATAAACGGTCTGGTTTTGCAATGGATATTTTAGTTCACTGGATGCAAAGACAAGTAAAGGAAACCCCAATATGCTTACTGTCCTGCACACTTGCCATCCTCCATGGCCACCCCAAGGCTGTAGTACCTATAGGAGTCAATTGGAAGATTAACCTTTTCTGACCATCTCTGCCTGATGCTCTGTACTCTATAGCAGGGAGCCAAGTATCAGTTGATCTCACAACCACCTGGAGTACATGAAGGTTTACTTATAATTCGGGACTTCTTATTTCAAGTCCAAGCACCTTAATTGCGGATATGGTTATTTATTTCCATTTTCTTATCTACTCTTTTTTTTTTTTTTTTTTTTTTTTTTTTTTTTTTT
>JAYKAV010002933.1:1306781-1383933 GCA_035582835.1 Phoebastria nigripes | reverse complement strand
ATATAGGAAGTATTAATAAAGCATTTCTTTCTTTTTTTTTTTTTTTTTTTAATTTTTTCTATTGCTAAATACTCGACAATGTTCATTTCAAGTATTGGGTTACATCTTTTTTGTTTGTATGTACTAGAGTTTTTCTTTCAAACTCTCTATTTTAAAACTAATTGCACATTTCATTTAATGCCTAGATTCCTCCTTAGCAATCAGGAGCTTTTTCAAACAGCTTCTTTTCTTCTGTTGCTGGATAAGAAGGAAAAACTGACATTTTCTTTTGTAACAGCACCAGGTTGTAGTACAGTAAAACTTGAAAGGCGCTGCCAAGTCTTCCAGCTGTACTTTCCCCCTTTAGTTTTACTGATCCTCCTCTCTGCTCCTTCACGTCTCAGATAACTAGTGATGTTTCTGAATGCTTCTCTTATCAGCAGGGATAATCTTTGTACGTCAGCTTTGCGGCTTTCCATTTAGTCCAAGACATGTTTGCCTCAAATATAAACAAACACAAATTTTGTAGTACACTTTGTCCACACCAACTGACATTGCTTTTTGGATAGGTATGATACCACTGCAGACCAGCACCAAAGTTTTTCTTAATCTTTTTTGACTCCATCTCTTGACGTTTTAGTTGACGTTCAATACTTGTGCTGCCACTTCGAAGTCCTCGTAAGGGCATATCTCAGATTCTTGCACAATTTGTCTAATATGCCTTATCCACATAGGAAAAATAGCTTTATACTGCTCAAGAGCCGCCTGTGGGAGACTTTTCAGCTGCTGGTGACTCACCAGCTCATGATCAGCTGTGCAGCTCTGATGGTGCTGAGGCTGTTGGGGAGGTTGGATATGGAATGAGGGGAGGAAGCCCAATGGTGCTGGTGAGCCYGCCCTGGTGAGGAGTGGGCTGCCTGTCCAGCAGGATGGTGGGATGCCTGGGACATCCCTGCTGCCACCTGCTCACTGTGACCCATCCCCAAAGCTCCTGATATGACATGGGCTTCGTGGTCTCTGGCCATAGGCAGCTCTCGGAAGGGCTCCTCAAGCTGTCCAAGACACCACTATGAAAGATGAGAGAGAATCTCCATTAAAGAAGTTCAGGCGAATGCTCCTGTTGTCTAGGAGCCAGAAGCCAGGCTTTCCAGAAATCTTTGGGTGCTTTTACCTTAGTAAAGTCCTGAAGTTGCCAGTTTCAATTTTAAGTGCAAAGCAAATATCCACTCAGAACAGTGAATGTTTCTTTATTAAGACTAAGCTGTTTGCAATTATGAGAAAGTAAATACTGATTTTAGAAAATACACACTGCTAATTTCCACCTGCGTCTGATTCAGCTGCGTGCCAAATACCTGGGTTTCAGCACCTATGTGTTTCCAGGATGTTTTTTTCAGAAGGCAAATGAAAATTAATTTTAAATACATTATAAAAACAACAGGTGTTTGGGATTTTTTTCATTTGTGTCCATGTCACTACTGCAGGATAAATAAAAAGAGATTGGTGGGAAAAGTGTATGGACAGCAATCAGGGAAAAAAGGGGCAAAGTTTTTATGAATTTTATTATCACATCAACATTATGCTTAATGAGAGTTTTAGTCATGTCTATAAATATTTAGTAATATAATAAAGTTTAATAATAACTACATAATGTGTGACTCGCCATATTTTCTTTAGTCAAACTTGGTTTGGGAATTTAATAGTAAAGACATGAAATCTATTTGCACTTTATGCCACACTTTTATTGTACAATTCTGTACAAAACAACAATCTGTTGTTACTATTAACATGCCATGTGTGTTTAATACTGTAAATTGGCTTACCCTCCTGTTTGGAAAGTCAAATGCCAATTTTTCTTCCACAAGGTATCAAGTGTGGCTCTTGTAATGGTGTTTCTCACAGGTGATAAAATGAAGCATGGAAGGTTTTGCTAGAAAATATCCAAGTGGTTTCTATCAGGCTGGAAATATGATGTGACTGCAGTCCTCCAACGTATTTTGACCTAATAGATGGGAAAAGAATAGAGAGAGTGCTATGAAGGGGAAGAGGAGAAACAAAGGGAGGCAATCAGAAGCAAGAGAGAGAGAAATGGGAAGAAAAAGTACTGCTTTAAGATATGCTTTTGGACTAATGGCTATTTTACAGGGAAAGAGGCCACACAACTCAACTCTCCTCCTTTGGTGCAGAAGTAAAATGCAGGATAGGTGGCGGGTACCCGGTGTTCAGATATCTTTGCTCCCAGCTATTCCCTGCATGTGTTTCCTCCTAATGGGAGATCTTCCCCTGCACGTAATAGAGCTGGTCAGAGGGTCTCTGCAAAGGTATGTGTAGAAAAACTGGTGAGAATTTAGTTAAAAGTTTGAAAAGTTGCTCACCACCTCTAATGGCAAGTGATATTCTACATGTGCATAGAAGGAAAGAGAAAATCTCACCAGAAATATGAGTTTTTCATATGACGACACATAAGAGTTGTGAAGACACATTGAACATATTTCTTCTGTATAAAGTTTTGTATATCTTGAATTTGGAGTTTACTTTATTATATGACTTGCAGGTTTAATGTTACCTGGCCTTTTTATCATTTTACTCTCCAGAATTGGATGAAGAACTCTTGTTTTATAAGCCAAACATATCTGAAGCTTGATTGTGTTAGAAGTATTTACTCTCCTTGAGGTTTAAATCAACAACCCCTCTCCCCCAATGCAATGATGTAGCATAAAACCCTGGCAGAAATGCTATATTTGGCTTTCCTCTCTATCTACACATGGTTTTAGGCTATCAAATGTAAGAACAGATGCACAATCAAAGTATGTTAGCCAACTGAAACATAGTGGGGAGTTGAGTCTTGTTATCATTTAGCATATACCCAAATTATAAAGATAGTTCTTAATTCCTATTGATTAAAAAATAGGCTTCCAGGGTGACAGAATCACCCCTGTGTCTTGTTTTCACATTGGTGCACTGTCTGACACTGCATCTGTGTCATCTGTACTGCCTTCCCTAGTCATGCCTCAGGGAAAGTTTGAGTTCAGAGAACAAGTTGTCCTGTGTTGGTAGGCAACTAAGTTTGATTATACAACAATTTGTGCACGTAATCAATGGAGAAAGCCACTATAAACCTGAGTTTCCTTGCTAGACAAGTTACTTATTCCAGCATTGAGCCAAAGATCAAGTCAATGTGTAAATGTGGAAAATGGGGACTGGAGGATGAGCTTGATCTTTAGCTCACGTCTGTGCAGATATCTGTATGAAGTGTGACGGTATCATAATGAAGAGGAAAAAGTACCAAATACACAAAAATCAGAACATAACACTCCATTACCAGTTATAGAGCAATACAAATTGATGTACAGTATGAAAAATGCAAATGGTTACACTCTGCTAGGAAATAGCACCTCTATTTTTTATCAGAATAAAAGAGGGAAACTCAAGATCCAATTGACTTTTTTCCAAGGCATTTTAACATTTCAAGAAAGTACTCATTTTGTACAAGACTTTCCAAAGAAACTTGTATCTGATAGTAAGAGGAAATGAAAAACCTTCGTTTTAGAGCCAAATTCTCCTCTGTTTTACCATCTTACCTCATAGAAGAATGCATGGCTCTGGGAAACCCAGCTTAGAAAAATCTTCCTATTGCTTTGGCTTGTTGTTACTGAAGATTGCAGGATATTATGAGCTTTTTGTATGACTTAATTCATTCTTTGCAATGAGAAAAGGGAATTTTCAATAGTACAAACTAAAGCTGAAACGAGAAGTAACACAACTCTCTAATGAGGCTGACACTAAAATTGTAATCAGACATCTAAGGGTCAGTTGAGGAGGTATTTCAGTCTCTTCTACCTTAAATAAATGTTTTAGATTTCATCTGCTTATTACAGGTTCACTTTTCATGTAGGCCATCAGCAATACAGTTTAAAAATCCTAGTCTGTTTTGGAGTTCAATGCTGCCAGATAATAAGAATAAAGTTTTTTAAAAAGTTTAAAACTGGTGCAAAGAAAAGGACATGTAATGAAAAGAAAGTAATTTGTTGAGCCATACCTTTGTATCCTTAGTTACATAGAATAAATAGTGGGAGACATTAATAAATGAGAGAGGAATCAAAGATTACAGAAAAATAAGCAGAAATACTACAAGTGTAAATGGGTAACTAGACCACATTGTGGACTAGACGACAGCCAGTGCTCCCAGTTCAGGTGCCATATGGGCTGCCATACTCCACTGTGAAGTTACTGTCATCACTGACAGTGAAGGAAATGACCCAAGCAACCTCTTACCTGTGCACTGCAGGAAATTGCTTCTATTTTGCATAGCAAGGAGAAGATGCCCTGGAAACCCCAGCTGGTAGACAGATACAAAACAGCTTTAAACTTGTGGAAGAGAATCAGTTTTACACAGCCATAAGAATTTGGAGAAAATAAGAGTAGCAAAAAGCTGTATTTCTCTTTCCCTAATTGGACACAGTACATAAGGGAATGTTTGGGCAGTCCCACAAATCACTGCCTAGGATTTAAATTAGGGAAATTACGTAAGCAGACATTTACTTCATATTCCTTGTCCCCTCAAATTAAATTTGAACTGAACCTTCCATTTTTGACCAATTTTCATTCAGGTCTTATAAAGAGAAATTTGAATTAAGTATTTCCTGTGAGATTGAACCTCCATTTCTCTGCCTCATCACTTGAAACATAATTTACTTCTCAAAGTTATTCAGCTTTAAAAATGTTTAGAGGCACCATCTTAGATTAACGGGTATGTGTGCATGTGGAAGATGCATATGTATGCAAAAGCATCTAGCCCACTCTTTTGTGGCTCTTGTGTGTCTGAAGGACAGTATTCATTAGAATATCTGCTACTGTATTTACTTTCCTTACACACAGATGTTTTTTTAAGAAATCTTATCATTTTTTAAATCATTGTGATTACTCTGGCTTTTATACTTGGTTTTTCAAAGCGAACTTGCTGCTCAAGACTCGGGTATTACAAAAGTGATGAAATTGTSATGGCAAGAACATCACATTGATGCAGAGAGAGAATGAGATTATCTCTCTCGAGCAGATGCTATTTGAAGATAATGCAATACATGAATACTGATATGAGTCATTATTCATTGTTGGAAGCCTGACCAAAGGATTTAGTACCACTTACTACTATAACCATTCATATGGAAACATTATGTCAAAGAAGGAAACAATCCTCTCCTCCAGCCTAAACTGGAGGCTACTGGCTACTACTGACTTCACACATAATGTCTTTTACTTGAAATTATTGATGTAGGCAAGTTCCTACATCACTTTACACTTACTGAGTGACTTTTTTCCTTCAAATTTGCTGACAAAGGGGACTTGCTGAATGTTCTGGAGAGAAAAAACAGTGACAGATATTTGAAAAAAGCAGATATGGCCTTTTTATGTCATTGTTCTAGAGAACAGTTTTCCACGAATTCTTAATTTTCACTTCATAGTGTTGGGTAAGTGATTGAAAATGTTGATGTAATCCACAGAAAGTAATCCTTCTATTAATATATGCATTCTCAGTCAGATAAAATACTATTTGTAAAAGAAAGAAAAATAGTCATACTTCACTACAAAATGATTTTAATCTTTTCAGGATTATATAAATGCCCTTGTCCTTTCTCATGTTCTTCATTGTTACTTTCCACATTTGTTTCTGTGGAATTAATGGAATTAATGTAATTTTTTTAAGAGACATCTCAGTGTACCCTGTAAAGATTTCAACCTGACCCAATATGTGTTGCTATCAACAAGAATTTCATCACTTGCTCAAGTACAATGTAGGTCAGGTCAATATTCTGCAGAAAATCTCAAATTATCTGGAAAATTAAAAACGTATAAACGATAGATGTCCTGAAAACAAAGAAAAATTATCTTGTTTTAGTTACTTATATCTGAAAAGGATCTTTATGATCATCTGTAGTATGCTTAAAGATAGTCAGCTTTTCTATCTGACAAGAATATTCAGAACTGTAAACTGCTAATCAATTATTTTTGGATAAGTCAGCTGAGATAATTTTGAGAGATACTGATTCTTTTTTAAGCTTTCAAATTTCATTTCCATTTTTCTGGTATAAGTTACAATTTGAAAGAAAAAATTTAAATTGAAAAATAGATTTTCAATTAAAAAAATGAAGACATAGGAAGTATTGACTGCTGAAGAATTTCACCATCGTTTCTGGAATTGTGACATTTCACACACTTGATCATTTCCAAGATTAGACTTTATTTTAACAGATTTGTGAGAAGCTTCATTTTTAAATTCCTGATCACTCCTAAATTAAATGCTTGGCTAATCTTGCTTAACACAGAATAATGATGATGGTTCACACATCATGTCATCATCATAGCTGGATAGTGTCTCCTCACCCTGTATAAAAGTGGACTAAACTAAGCAAGTTTTGCATTTCCAAAATCTTTGCCAGCTTCACTAAGTCATTAAACTGTCATTGCAGCATTATTTTTTTCAGTTTTAGACTGATTTTTGGAAAACAGAATAATTCCAAACATTGATGGGATTTTCATGATACATAAAGAGAATACGCATGTTGTGTTGCAAAACATGGGGAAACTTCAAACCCCTTGATGCCATCAGGGTGTGGTGGAAGGGCCAGGAGGAAGAACAGGAGATGGGGTGCGACTATAAGCAGTGACAGGGACTCATGGGACTCCCTCCTGGGTCTGCTGTAATCCAGCCTTCTTATCAGGGATGCTTCAAAACCATTTTTTCTTCCTTCATGGCACTTGGGGAAGAGGTGGCTAATGAGGGTGTTTCTCATCAATGGCAGGGAGGGGAGAAGTAGCAATTCCTCTGTCTCATTTATCTGGGGAATTTTCCTCTCCCTACCTCCCCCACCACCGTGGCTGATGGTTTTAATTTTTTTCTGAGACTGTGGGACATTTTGAGGATGGCATAGATCTCTGTATGTCTTCCTGCTAGGCAYACAGAATACCATTGGCAACAGAGTCATGGTCTTGATTTTTGTCCCATCAGAGCTAAGGACAGACTGGGTTTCAGTGCAGACTGTGCAGGTGACCTGCTCATAGGTTCCTGGTGGCTGGGTTGCACTGGTGCTGAACTGGTAGAAGGTGAGATGGGTCACACTTCAGCTTTCACTTCTCACTCTAAGTGCTTTCTGGAGCTGTTATCTGGCTTTGTGGCATTGCAAACTATGTTAAACACTGGAATTAAAAGAAGGATGGTAATTTTCATCTTACCTTGGGATAGAAAAAGGGCAGATAACTTCTAGTGGGAAGGCAGAAACCATAGTAGCTTCCTCTTAGATGAGTCAATTCTCTTCAGCTTTTTTCCAGATGCATACCAGCTAATGCAGAGAAGCCTGGGATGAAGGGAGGTCATTAAAGACAGTTACAGAACAGATATAGGACAGACAAAATCAAATAATGTACTGTCACAAGAAGATTATATAATGAGATTTTTTTAAAGGAGAATGTATTTAAAGYCATTTCCCAAAAATCAAGAGTAGACAAGTCTCACAAATGTCTTCATTCCAGTATGCTACTAAAATTCTGTAGGATCTGTAAAAGCATGACAAGTGTATAGCGTACAATTTGTTGGTCACATCACATTGTCTGGGCAGCTTTTGCCCTGATGTGCAGTAGTTTGTGTCAGAGACAGAGCTGCTAGAAAGGTGTAAGGGCAGGAACGCGTACTCTAAAATGAACCTCAATGCACAGAATACTACTGTAGCTACATGTGGACTTTATTCCTAGTGATGATATTCTAATGTAAAAGCCAATATGGAAAGCATCAGAGAGAGAATAAATATTTCATACTCACACTTCAACTTCCAGCTACATATCAACATGTTGCACTATGGGTAGCTGGAAACAGATAGGATGGTAAATCCTGAGTCAGAGAAATCTATTTGGCCTAGTTACAAACAGGAAAGAGTGTTGTAGCCTTGCCATTCCCTTTTTTGTTTTGGGYTTTTTCTTTGATTTTTTGGGGKTTTTTTTTGCATTTTTTCCCCCTAGGTTTTTGGGACCTATGGTTTTTGAGCCTCAGTCTTCAAAGAAAGCCCTTCCTGTAAGAACAGGGGCTATTAATGCAAGTGAGATATTTTAGCACGTTCTGGCAATGATGGGTCACTGTGCATCAGGGCCATTTTGCAGCCTTTGATATATATGAAGGCTTGACCTTTGATTATTGTGCAGCCAGTTTACACTAGTCTTCCAGTTTAAAAAGATCCTAGAGATGGATCGTTGACCCTTACTCCTCAGTGTTACTGAATCTGACTGAAGAAACCTTTGTTATTGCTGGAGGAAAAAAACAGAAATAAGAATAAAGTTCTGACTTTTCACAACATCTTAAAGAAAAAGTCTCTATTCATGCAACGCAACAAATGTCCAGAGATTGCCAAGAGTCCTCATGCTTCCACCTACTTAACTTTCTCCAATTGTGACTTTTATATAACTTTTAGCTCTAGTATCTATACTTTGTTTCGCTGGGTATCCTGTATACTAAAAAAAAAAACCCAAACAAAAAAACCCCAACATGTCTTGGTATATAGTAAGAGCCGCTACTAGCGAAAGACAACACTGATGACAGGGAGGAAAAAGGTTAAAATTAAAAAGACTTGCAGGCAGGAACAAAGGTATGAGCATTTGCTTTGAACCTGGGAGCCTCATGAGCCGCCCTGCCAGTGTATCCCAGGTGTAGGCCACATGAGCTGGGGAAAGAATGCGGCTGTGAGGAGTGTGATGACAGGTCCGAGTCTGTTCTGCATTCATCCCGGCATGCACTGGTGCATCTGTTATGCATTTGCAAAAGGTTTGACTTTTTCTTGTTTTATCTTTTTCTTGGTAAAGTTATTTAAACAAATTTAAGCAAATATTGAAACCATTATCACAACAGCAGCACATAAACTCTTTGAGAGAAGGAGGTGTAGTCTTTAGCACCAGCTCTCCCTTACAGCTGCTGTAATGGCGCTGCCCTGGTCTCTGTGTGGATCTTCTGTTTTCAAGCAAAATCAGCAACAGAGCAATGACTTGACAGCTCACTCATGTGTGTTCTAAGGTAAGGCACTCCTGAGAAAAACCGTCTCAATGGCTCTGGGAATGTACATCTGCTGCTGCACTGGTGGAGTTGCAGGCTGCCTGCAAGTCGGCTAGGGGAAGAAAAGGCGCACTCAGCGGGTGCCCTGAAGGCTGAGGTCCACCATGGCTTCCTCCCAGCAGCACACTGGGGTTTTCCTCCGGGCACACTAAGCTGTGTGGGGTGATGGTGTAGCTCCAAGACTTGTCCTGATAGATAGTCAAAACAAGGCCAGGCCTCCCACCCAAGATCCATACCTCAGTACATCTGCCACACCATTTAGACACTAACCTTTAGAGCCAGACAGAAAAGATAAGTTTACAACCTATACATGTGGGTGTGTTTTCCATCCATTTTCATCGGGCAAGAAATCTTGCTAGTTTTATTAAACAAGAATAGCAAGCAACATTATTTGTTTCTGATAGCATCCTCAACCTGCTAGATATCAGGCAAATCATCAGTGAGGCCTGGGTCCTGACTCAGAATGTTACTGTGTTTAAGAGAAAAAGCYAGACATGGGATATAGAAATCACTTGTTCACCTCTGTGTGAAGAGCACTAAATAGTGAATGCAGGGCAATAGGATACAGTGAGAAAGATGGAGGAAGAGGTAGGAAAGAAAACAAGAGCTTGCTTGGATTTTGCTGAGTATTTTATTTCAGAGTGTCCCGTTGTTGTACAGAAATGAAAAGCTATGAACTGAAATGGTTGATAAAACCATCTTTTCAAAATCCCAGATAAGTGTTAAAGTTTTTGCAATTTTAAAAGAAAACAAAAAATAAATAACTCCCAAAACCAGGGCTCACTCACAAACCTGCAGAGTCCAAAGGGAAGRCTCTTTGTGCAGCTGGCTGAGGGTAATATTATTAGTAGCCTGCCTGGGTCCATGCTCATTGCTCTGAAACAGGGGATATCTGTTATCCATGTCCCTGTAGGTCACGTTGCACCCTGAGTAGGAATCTAGAGCAGCACGGGAACCTAGGCAGAATATTTTTTTTTGAGAGCACTATCATGCTGCAACAATACTGTCTGCTGTATGTCTTGCAGAAACATGAGGTTCTGAACTCTCTTTGGCAGGTTTTTGATTCCTATATGATCTTCAGAAATCTATAAAGCCAAAGCAGAGAGGGGCCAAGTCCAGGTCTATGCAATTGCCAGTGTTGAGTGCTTGCCTTATATACCAGGGCTGAAGGGAATCATCTGCTCCTCAGATGTTTTTATTTATTATTTTGTGTGACAAGATTCCAAGTTAATCTGCAGTAATAACAAAGTTTTATTATAAATGTGATTAACTGCTTTTAAAACTCAAAGTGGTTGTTGAATGGCTTTGGTTCAATGAACCATTAGAGGTTTCTGGACTTTGACTCTCAGCATCTCTCTCTTGTGAAGGCAGAAGCTTCTGAATTTAGGATTACACCAAAGTAAAAAGGAAACTGAAAAATAAACATATGTATGACTAGATCTCAGGCAGGGTGGTCCACAACCTTGTTGGTCTAAGTGTTTCTGTTTTGCTGAGGAGAGCATGCTAGGCAATGTTAGTGATGGCCCCAGTTGTTGAGTCTGGGGGCCTTCAAGTTGGCCACCAGCCAGGAGAAGGCAGAGAGGAAAAACAATTTCTAGAATGGGAGAGGAGAGGGGCCTGTGGAAAGAAGCAGCACATTGCTGAGCCAGCCAGCAATGTAAGTCTTTGTGTTTCTTTTTTTATTGTGGCTTTGAAATGCACAATATTGCTGCATCTTTGAAGAAAGCTGTAATTTGGAAATCACACCTAATACTTGATTCTGATGGTAGGGGCTGAGCTTCCCGTTCCTCTCGACACAGAAGGTCAGGTCCATCATAGGGGTCTCTCTTCTGTCCTTTTCTACTCTGTCTCTACCTACATGACCATGGTTGTGTGGCTTCTAGTAGTAAAAAGCCACATGAAATGGTGACACTTCACACAGTTCTCCTGTGTAAAACCATTACGAGTAAACTGACTGGATCTTTAATTTTTGTCAGATAGCAAAAGCGTAGCAGCTGGTAAYGGCAAGGCCATTTGCCCCTAAAATTGGTAAGGTGAACTCTGGGTGAAAATATTTGGGACGGGGTTTTCATAAAATACTCTCCTACTTTTTGAGAAGTGAAGATCAAACAAAGCACTCCTTGCCCTTTAATTTAAAAAAAAAAAAAAACCCAAACACCAAACCAAAACTTCACACAACAAAACCTCAGACTGTACTGAAGCAGCAATTTCTATCTGTCTTCTCTCCTCCATCCCTTCTTTCAACARCCTGGAATTATTCATAGTCCCCATTCTATACTGGACTAATTTTTCCTTTTTCATGTGCTTAAAAAAAAAAAAAAATAAATTAAACAGGGGCTTTTTACTTAAGAAAGGGAGAATAATTCCCCTCCTAAAAGTATCATTATGGAATTTTTCTTTCACAAAACATCCATCGCCTCCATTAGGATGATTAAAATCATTTTAATGTAGTGCCAACTGGGGGATTGTTTCCTTCTCTCAAAGAACTATTGTAAACACTTAATCTCCTTTGTTTATATTATTCTCATGTAGAAGGCTGCTTTCTGTCTCTGGACCTGCTAAACCTTTAGAGATATATCAGCTCTTTCATCTTTTTCCAGTGCCTGTTTTAGAAAGGGATTAGATCTGACCGTGAGTAGGGTAGGACTCGCTGCACAAGTGATAAGGTTATCAGAATCCTAGCCCTTCTCCATGCCATTACTTTCACCTTGTTAAGTCAAGTTGCTTTTAGTGTTTTTTCTGTTCTCTTTTCGTCCTCTGCAACAGCAGTCAAAACAAAGATTTCTCGAAATCTTTACAAATGATCTCCAGTATAAAAGCACCCCCCAGGCTTTTGACAGCCCATCTTTAGCATACAACAGAATGGGTGGCTTTAACAGCATCACTTCAATGCTTCCCTCCCGTGTCTTCCCCTGCTGCCTCATTCTCCTGCTGCCATAGCTTAGACATGATCTACCCCATGGTCAGAGAGGTGAAGCAAACAGGAACTTAAAAAAAGTTGGTACCAGAAAAGCACAGCAGCATGCCCTGTGAGGCTAATACCAGCTTCCTGACAGTGCTGGGCCTTGCAGGGGAAATCACATTTTGCCAGGTGCTGAGCATCTTCTAGAGGCAATGATTCCACTCGCATCTCTTCATTCGTTCATCAGCCAGGACTGGATTTAAATACATTTCAGCACTGTAATAATATATGTATTCTGTATATTTTATCATCCCTATTCCTTAACCAAGATTTCTTGTCTCATCCTGAAGTTTCGGTCTTTATCTGTAGTGGGTTTATAACTTACCTAGTTAAAATAGTAGCTTTACCATCATCAGACAGTAACATTGCTCATTTCTTCCATTTGTTTTCCACAGCGATATGCTTTTGAGCTGACAGAGCAGCACGCTGACTGAGCCTGCGAGTGTGAGGGAATTCATCCTGCAAATAGACGGAGACTGAGGGGAAAACTGACYTAGGACTAGTGGGGCCAAGTGTCCACTAAAGCAGAATAATGTATGATATTTGGTACCCCTTGAGGACTCTTCCTCCTGTGAAATTCTCTGGGAGAGGTTTATAAGTGCCACAAGTAACTTACTTAAGATATTATCTCTTTGACTTTTAAATATTTTATATATAATGTGCTATATTACCAGTCTCATTAAATTTACTTTGTGCAGCACAGAATACCTAGTCAATTGACTCTTTTCCTGTTACAATCACCACATTTTTTCCATTGAAATCAATTCTAATTGGATTGAATCTTAGTGATAAAAGCCAAATTTAAAGTTGTTTATATGTTGCCAAAGAAAATGTGCTTTAGTGAGTAAATCTTCTGGTTGCACACAGATGACATTATTGAAACAGATAATCCTCTACAGATACATTAATTTCATAATCTAAAAATGCTTTCTAAAGTATTTTACAGCAACAAATAAAGACCAGCTTGATGACACAGCCTACAAGAACAATGGTAAATAAAACAAATGCTAGTGCAAGTCTGCGATTGCAAAGACTTTAGAAAACTAGCCTCTTCCACTCGATCAAAATTTTAAACACATCTTTTCCTATAGAATTTCTCTCTATCCATATTTATAAATCCAGCTATTTTACAGAATTATGGCTTGCCTCTAGGTGCTCTCTTTTCGATCAAAGCTTAGAAGACCTGTAGCAAATTTTGTTGTTTGCTTGACACTTGGAGTAGCTGGCATTCACCCTGGTGTTCTAAGGTTGTACTGCCAAGGGAAAAAATATGACATGCATCCTTGTAAAATTTGTGCTGCTTTCTTTGGCATTCCCCTCTTTCAGGGCCTGCGTCCATGTGGTAGTTCTGCTTTGTTTTTTCTAATTACTAGCAGCTGAGAGAGTTTGTGTCCAGGGGAAAGAACTTTAACCAGCTCTAACAGGTGCTCCAAGGCCAAAGCTTTTATGCAATAACATGTGTAAAATGAGATGTTTGCTGCACCTGACCCACTAGCGATCAAATGAAACAAACACTGGACAAGAAAATACAAGACCATTTTGTCTAAATACCTACATTTTCCAAGGCACTGTGCTGAAAGAAGTGCAAAAGAGTACTTACCTTTCTTTAATAACTCCATTCTGTGTTTTTTCCAAAGTCTCTGAACAAACGGGTTGAAATCTACTATCTGTCATGGGCATATCCAACACACTGTAAATGTTTCAGTACTCTGGAGAACATGTGTACCTTTCCTGAAATGCATCCTTTAATTGGCTCTTCAGATATTCCTGGGATCATGGAAGTGGGCAGCTTTACCTAATGTTCCTGAAAACTACTTATGAACCTTTTTCCTTTGGAAAATTTTACATTAACATCACTCGTTATGCAATGAAAAATGTTTGGAAACAATTGAAATGTTTATAACAGACAATAAGAAGTAGAGAATACTTTCTGCACTTCTATTACTGTCAATAATACCTATGTGAATTTGAGATGATTTCTTTTATAGTTTGCTATGAGCGAGGTCCTGACTGTATACTCAGGCATTATTTTCACTTTACTTATTGTAAGTTATCCATAAAGTTGAACATGTAAGTTATAGTACCTACAGTTAAGTCCACTCTGCAGGGCCTTAGTGTATCCGTGTGGTGTTTCAGGCCGTGTGTGTGCAGTATTTTTACAACTGGGCATATGGACCCAACCTTTGACATGATGGTTTGGGTGGAGTGACCTTGATATGACTCTTTCACCAAGAATCCACCCAAGCCCTGACTACTTCTGTCTTCTTAGCAGAAACCTTTATGTATACCCTACTGCTTACCCTGCTCYGTCCAGCGAGTGCTGGCACAGTGCCTGCTCTGTGCCCTGGGTCTGTAGCATCCTCTCTCCCTGGGGCTGTCCTGGAGATGCCAGCCCCACTGGAGGGGGGAGCTCAGAGTAGGTTGCAGCAGGCTGGGGTCGGTTTGTCTCTTTGCAATAAATCAGTGCTGTATTTGGGGAAAGAAGTAGGGAGGATGGTGGAGAGCAAATCAGTGCAGAAGTAGGCAATAGAGCCTTTGAGTGGCGGGAAAGGGCTGGCTTTTCCATGCTTATATGCTTATATGTTTGTGCATATGATCATGTTCATACATGCTGATGCCTGTTCATAGCTGTGCAGTTTAGAGCTGTTGTGACTTGCTGAGCCTGGAAATGGAGGTGTTGTGTAAATTAGACTAAATTACAGCAATAAACAGTAAATTCACTGAAAAGAATGTGATTTTTTTTTACCATCCTGAAACTTTTTGGCAATGTTTTCCCCTTTCATATTAGCTAAGATATTAACCTACCTACCTAACAGAAGAGGTTCAGGAGATTTGAACTCTAACCTTTCATCCAGTTTTTAAAATCTGAATTCAGTTTTGGTGCTAGAGAATGCAGATGGTTGCCTCTGACTATGCTCACTGCTCAGGCACAAAATGTGAGAAGAAAGATAGTGGGGGATGGTGGGATGCAGATCAGGGAGAATGAGGCAGAAAATAAGTGATTTTTATTTTCTGGGAAGGGACAGGGAGAGGGGTGGAAATGATGAGGATCAGGTCAAGTATAAAACAGGTTTAGCAAATAGCTACAAATCTAATATATCAAGAAGTGCCAGAGAGCCTCATTATCCGTATCACATTGAGGAGATGTGGCAACTGTTTGGTTCAGGATTTGCTAGCAGTGCAATGAGGTTGTGCACCACTTCAGTCTTTGGGAGTCTCTGCAACAGCCAGAAAGAAGTTTTTTCCAGCGAGATCCTGTCTGTCCCCTAAATGATGGGACCTGCTCTGTTCTGTCAGCCCCCCTGACTCAAGCTGCAGGTGCTCAGTATTTGGCAATTTATATGGGKTTTTGATGATTTTTGTATGGAAGCTCTCTGTCGTATGGCTGACTAGGGGCCTGTTCTTGTGTCTAGCAGGGTGATGCCCAGTCCTTGACTGAGTGTGGTTTACTGCCAACACAAATATTAGCCCTGCTGTTGTTGCAATTGCTATTAAATTAATTAAAGTATTTTTAATACTATTAATACTAAACCAAAATATCTACATAGAAATCACTGTCAGGTTTCTCTTAGCAAAGACTGGCTCTGTTAGCATGATAAATATATTTCGTAGCAAAAATAGTGACTCTGCAGACCAGGGCAGGATGCCACTGRCGTCCCTGCTGGAAGTAATTAAAGTTAACCTGAAGTAGTAGTAGGTAGTCACACCATAAGCACCACTGAGGTACTCTGTGGTCACAGGTTTTGCTGGTCCCCAAGGGTGTCACTAAGTCTTTGAGAGCAATTTGCACTGGAAAGTGATCACCTGTATGGATGTTTTAAATACAGCTTATCTGCTCTTGGCATACAGAGGAACTGTGGGTTGGCACAGGACTAACTCATTTAGGTGAGATATTCTTCATTTTGCAGGGTACCACCTTAAGTTAATGGTGCACCCATGCTCCACCTGCTTTCCATATCTAACCAAAGGTAAAAGATTACCTAGCTTGGGTGAAGTTTGTGGAGGATGGAGTCAGAGAAGTGGAAGGGTGAAAAGAAGTAAGAGAAGCAGGGGAAGAAGTGAAGAAGAGTTGGGAAAACTGCACTATGAAGTTTAATCTGTGTGGCCCAAGTGGTGCAATTTGCTTCTACTTTGAAAGTGATGTGTGTTAACCTTTGGGAAAGCATGGCCATGTGTCATAGCTGGCAGATCAGAGCGGAGTGTGTGGATGGATTCAGTTTTGTTCCCCTCCTTATACTGTTTGCCACTCCGTTGCACCGTAAAGATCAAGAATTAGTCATTCACTCTGGTTTATTCAGTAACAAGAATTCAAGTAGACCTGCTTTAAAAAGAAATCAAAACCATTCATGTGCAAGTAATTCATGATAGGCTGTGTCACATAAATGATGGTTGAGATGAAAATGTCTGGAACATCAGCATGAGGAAACAAAGTAAATAAAAAAACTCCAAATACACATAAAACCTGATTGACAGAAACCGAATACTTTYACTTCCTATCTTGCCCTAACAGTTACTAGTCTTTAGCTGCAGCAAGCAAACAAGGTAAAAAACTTGGAAAGGGAGGGTATTGTACCGAAAGACTACACAGGGAGGATACTCAAAGCAGGATATTACACAAACTTGTAACTTCAACTGTGACTGCACCGCAATAGGAAAGCATGTCATTGCTTGCTCCCATTTACTCTTATTGGTATATATCAGTGCTTATTCCCTTTTACCATCACTTGGGATTGGTAGCTATTAGACACAAAAGTGTAGCTTATGAAAGAGGATCCTGCAGAGAAAAGGTATCCTGAAGCGCTGGTTAACAGACAGCAACACAGGGAACTGTGAACTGTTAGAAGGGCATGGGCTACGTCTGTGTTAGCAAGTAATTCAGAGCAATAGGAGCAGGTCAGTAGATCCGAGCAAGTGGGGCTGAGGTCTGTCCCCTACATCTGCCCTGTATGAGGCTAAGGTTATAAATTGGGTTTGATTGAGCCCATTCCCTTTGACTGAATGTCCCCAGTGTGCATATGGTTTGGAGCTGCCTAAAGGATCAGTTACTGTCTTGAATCTTTATGTCTTGGTTTGCAGCATGTTTAGTGCAAACACAGGACAGATCTTCTAGATCACACCATGCCTACATTAGCAATTATTGTGGTCCTGTAGGAGCACATCCATAGAGCAAACAGCTGGATTAAGCCTATACTAGATCTGTTAGTGTGTGGCAGTTACTTTGTCTTAGCTCTGGTCTGGTCCCATGAACTAAATGCTGGTTGGTAGGTAAGTGTATGGGATGTGTTCCTGGAGCTCATCTTCCCATGTCTTTGCATCTGAAAGGAATACAACTCATGTGCTCCATGGTCCCTCCGCAAAGTGAACCAAAGCATGTTAACTGGTAAAATTTAGGAGACTGGCTTCAAAACCGCGCTTCTGGTCCAACTGAAATGCTAATGTAGATGTACCCCTTAGTCTTCTCTGGAAGGAATGACATGCACCAAAACTGCTCTGTGAGCCAAACCAGCATGTGGTAAATGGAGGCAATCAGGGGGTTTCTTACAGAATTGCACTGCAGCTCTGAAATTAATGCTAATATAGACAAAGACAATGAGAGAAGTCTCAAAGCAAAGAAGGAGAAACCCAGAAGAACAAAAAATATTGGCTTGTAGGCAGAATTGCTAGTGTTCTGGCAAAGATGAATACAGAAATGACTCTACTGGGAAAAAAACAGGGAACATTTGGAAGAGAAAGTACAATAACTGGGGAAAATTGGCAACAAAGAGCAATCTTAAATTAACTGTAACTTTGTGTTAAGTCTTCTCTTTTGTTGATTCTCACTTCAGATTTATGTGATCACCTGAGAAATTTCTTAGTTTCTAAATAAAGCATAGTCTTACATTAAAATAATGTAAAACAGAAAAAAAAGTTATTTTGTTGTTAAGAACAATATATATATAGGCACCTGAACTGTGTTTGTGTGTATTGTATTTTCAGAGTGTAATGACAAATATGCTTCATAACTGTTAACTACCGAAAACTGTCTGTTAAGCAGGATTACTGTGTGCTCTGCTTTATAGTGTACAAACAAAACAAATGACTACAAATTTGCGAATAGATTTAATAAAGAGTTAAGTAGGTAATAAGGAGTAAAGTAATGCTTTTAGAATATTTGTGTAGTAATTTTATGTATGCAAATAAAAGGAATATGGAAGGCAGAGAGTACTGGGTCAAGGTCTGTGGGATTCTTTTCACTTTCGAACAAAAAGCTTAGTGAGCAGTAGAAAGTACTGTTCCCATGTAGGGTTTCCTCCCACATTTTTGTCTAAAAAAGGTAAGTTAGCACTTGCCTCAGAGGTGGCATTGGTAGACTCTTTCCTGGTCACTGTCCTATTTTCCTCATCCTGTAGGAACTCAGTATTTTGTCAAACCTCTATTTGAGAGCCTTCATGCTTCATTGAAATTAGAAAACTGTGGTTAAGGGGAAAATTCCTACATCCATGAACACACACTGACCTTAATTTCATGAATTTCTTACAGAATCAGGTTAAAGTATTGTTCTAAATTACTTGCATTTACAGAAACTTGGAAAGGCTCACATACCTTACTGGCATCCCACTTTACTGTGCCAGGCATTCTGCTTTTCTCTTAAAATTTGCCATCTGTGTCAGAATAGCAATTCCTTTTGAGTGTAAGAGTCTCTGAATACTCTGTTAAAGTTTATCTTCATGGTGTACTGGCACTCTAACGGGTGGCGGAAAAAGGCTAATGATAATGGTTCACTGGATTACATCCTCTACCACGGGCACTGTTCTGAGCAGCTCACATTTTGGAAATCTGGTTTATCAGAGTTACTTAGTGATAATGTCTTCACTGGAAAGTCTGTGATCATCTGCCAGGTATGGTCAAATAATCAGTGGAAARACGGGGTGGTAGGTGATTATAAAGGAACAGAAGAGCCTTTTTTTTTAGGAGGTGTTTCTCCTGCTTAAAGCTGTAGGAGCTACTGCAGGAGCTTCGTAAGGTGGGGAGGGGATCTGCCTTCCTGCCTGCCCTGTCCCTCCTGCAGGAGGGGCCCTGCCTCCCCCACCCCGTCAGGGGGTGAGCCAGAAAACCTGGGGACATGGGGGTCAGGGTCTCTGTTTTGACCATTCTTGAGTACCTACCTTGACTATAATAGACACCATATATCAGCTAAAATGTCCTCAGAAAAGGTTCTAGCCCACATCTCTGGATCCACGCAAAAGTTCATGCTTACTTCCACCCAGTTTAAGCCCTATCTCATACAGTGTTACTGCACAGAGAGATTGTGCTTATCCCATTTCTTCATCTCAGTCAAGTGATAAAAACAGTGTAATATAGGTTTCCACCAGATAGTTTCCAAGTCCTGTAGAATTTGTGTTTGGTTCCAGGTCATCTGTGGCGCTTCTGTTGTTGTGAAACATTTATTGGAGTTGTGCTATTAAAACCCAACAGTACCATCAAGCCTCTAACCACTGCTATTGATCTCTCAGCAGACAAAGAAGTATTCCTCTAAGCCCATATCTGACTTCTTTTTGGTGTGTTGAAAGGGAAAATATGTGGGGGAAAAAAAAAAAGGCGTTTTTTTCCTTTCTTTAAAGAAACAGACCTATTGGCAAGCACATTAAATTATTCCTTTCACATAAGGCATGTTTTCTGTGGAGGCCTGCCATGTTTGTTTCATATGAAGAGAATCGCACTACTTTTTTTGTGTTCAATCAAATGCAGGAAATGTCTGATCATACCTCCTAAGCTTTCCTCCCACAGCAGTGATTAATCACTCCCTTTGAAGTACTTAATTTTTTGCAGTTAGAAGGAAAGTATTGATAACTGATTAAGTTCCAGTTCTTCAAACGCTGCATACATGACAGCAATGACACACATAAGTAATTACTTTGGTTTTAGTGGGACTTGCCTGTAATTCATGCTAAAGTATCTGAATACTTGGAAACATGTTACTTTGCGAGTTTGGAGATATTTCAATCATTATTATAGAAGACCCATTTATTCTGAGTGGTGGTGAGTAAACTGTTCTTTAAAATTTGAATCATCAAGCATATGAATTCATTAACACAGTGATTTTAAAGGTATTGCAGCTAGGGGCATCACTGTTCAGATCCACTTTTCAATTTTTATTTGTCTGTATGTGTTGCAAGGAATTTTTTGCTTGTCCATAGAACTCTTGGTATGATTGGTATGATGCTATATTTAGGTCACAAATATAAATTACGGTTAAATATTTAGGAAAAAACAAACTAAGCTATGTTGGCTGAGCTTTATCACTCTTGAAAGGGTAGACTAATCTCCTACAGGTCAAGATAAGGTTTCCGGTTTAAGAGGCACAGATTATACACTGATAYGTGTCTTATAAGTACTTTGTTCAAAGCAACCTGATCACAGAACTGCAGAGTCACTCAGGTGGGAAGGGACCCCAGGAGGTCTCTGGTCCAACTCCCTGCCCTGAGCAGGGCCAGCTCTGGGATCAGACCAGGCTGCTTGGGGCTTTCTCCAGGCAAGTCTCCAGGCTCTTCGCAGCAGAGCCGCTGTTCAGCCATTCAATCCGCAGCCTGCACTGATACAAATCAACAATCCATCCCAGGTGCAGGACTTCACATTTGCCATTGCTGAATTTCATGAGGCTCCTGGTGACCTATTCTTGTAGCTTGCTTAGATGCTTCTGAGTAGCAGCCCTTTCATTAAGCGTATCAGTTGCATTCTCTGGTTTGGTGGTGTCCTCAGACTTGGTGAGGGTGCACTCTGTCTCCTCCTTCAGGTCACTGATAGAGATATTGGACAGGATAGATCCCAGGACAAGGTCCTGGAGGAACTCCACTGGTAACTGGCCTTCAGTCAGGGTGGCCTGGCCTCCACCCATTACCCTTTGAGCCTGACAAATCAACCAATTTTTCACTCATCTAGAAATCACCTGTCCAGTATATAACATGCCAACTTGGATACATTGGTGCTGTCAGAAACCACTTGAAATACAATGGTGGAGATGAACTCAAATTCAGTAGTGCCATCATGTGAACAGAGAGTGATATTCTAATTCCTATTTTGTTAAATGAAATACAGCTGTAGACTGAATTGCTTAGGGCATTCTGAAATCTTATTTACAGTTCAGTATAGTATGTAGTCTTTTTTCCTTACAAAACTTTTGACTGGAGCTGTCTGCATCCTGGAAATCAACTGTTCTCTGGAGGTCCAGTAGAAGAACTTCATATCATCTATTTCCCTCTTTTTATTAGGTAGTATATATCCTACACTCTGGCTTTGTGCCAAATATCATTATTTATAATAATAAATAACAAGCACATTTCATGAAGAAAAACTCCCAACTTTTCMCAAATGCTGAGACCTGTGCACCTCCGTTAAAACTTGGTGGATTTTCCAAGATTTAAATGTTAGTATAACTCGTAGCAGAATTTGCTCAGTGACTTCCTGAGCATCTATTGCTTGTAACCTGGCTTTTCTCATATGAGTGACTTTTTGCTCTGTTATTCTTCTTAATTAGAAGAAAGTGCTGAGACTCTCTATCCTGTAGACTATGAGCTACAGGTGTCTCAAATTCTGTAATAAAGGGTAATGCAGGGAGGATCATGTCTCAAGTGCTCTCTATGGAAGGGAATGTCTCACCTTCCAGCTTTCTCCATCAGCACTTTGGAATTTCAAGTTGCTGAATTAAAACGGTGTCAGGAATTCACCGTTTCTTTCTGAAATTTCAGGTGTGGCAGTTAAAGTATCTAACACTCTCTTAACACTCTACATTGAAATAATAAAAACGCTCAGAAACAAATTACTGATCTCACTGAATATTACTGGTCTTCTGTCTTTAGCATCATGTGGCCCAGAATTTTTTTTGCGGCGTTTCATCTGCTGGATAGTGTACACCACATGACATTCCTCCATACAATTCACAAATGTTTATGTATATTGCTTGAAATGTTATGCAAATAAAAATTAACTCTACAGCATTATCATGATTTATAAAACCTATACTGGGATTTAGAAGCCTATTTTGCAGCTTTGTGTAACTGCACAGTTTGCAGTGCAGTATAAAATGGGAGTAGAATTGAGTTTGATTTGTGCTAGCACTGATCAGCTACAGGCTAACTGCTGTGCAAGAAAATAAAGCAGCTCTCGTACTCAGAGTAATAAAACAGCTCAGAGTCACAACCTTGCTATTAAAAAGCTGATCTTCATGCTTCCCTTTTCAGCCCCACCACTCTACAACAGGAGGCAGTGTAGCACAAGATAAATATTACTATTTTAACTTCTTGTTATCTTAGACCAAGCTACCAGAGAGATACCAGTAAAAGTGAGAAGATACCAGTAAAAGTGAGAGGGAGCTAAGCTATCAAGTCACACACGTTGCTTCCTGCAGCACTCCGGCTTTTTTCTTGGTGGCCTCCTGTTACAGCTCAAACCAGATGAATCTTTTTGTCGATTTGTTTATGCCCTGTTACTGCTCACATAGATAGTATAAGCACTTCTAATATGCATTACTTTTAATGAGATTTAAAGAAATGTGATTATAGAGATTTGTTTGCAGAGAAGGGGAATAAGTGACTCGGAAAGGATGGATGCAAGACAGCATAAACAAATGTTTACAGGTGAACAGTTCATTGAGTGCATGGAGCTTTGTATGGCAGCAGGGCATGTTTCCCTCCAGGCACCCTCAAATCCTTAGCACAGTCTAGATGTGAAAAGCCATGCCAAGACTTACTAACATTGTCCTGCGACTCAGCTGTATGCAGTGTAAGGCAAACATTAAACATGTTCTTTGGCACCCTGATGTAACGGTCCCATATCCCCAGGATGAGGTAAATCTAAAGACTTCATCTCGTTGACAAAGAAAACAGATGGGCTACACAGGAACCTGTGAATTATCCTTGTTTAGTTTTCCTTAAGACTGATTGGACTAAAAACTGTGCTGCAAGTCTTTAAGGTGTGACCTCATGCGTAGCCAAGGTTTGATAATTTCATGTTTTGTTGAATTTTACTCTGGAAAGCTCATACTGTGATTTGATGCTCTGACCATTTGAACGCTGATTTTTCCCCCCTTCTTGTCAAATCACATGGAGTAGTTCTTGAATTTTGTAATGGTTGTGAGAAAATAAATGTATTCAAAGGGCCAGATCTGTTAGGAACTGGCAGAGCTCCATGGACTTGCTGGGGTTATGCCCCCCCAGTGTTCATAAAGGTCAGATGGTTACAGACTAGTGAGAGCAACATGACATTTAGGGCTGTGGCAATATTCCAAGTTCATGTGGTCAACTTTGCTTTTTTTCAGAGTTTGGGGTTTATTGGCTTATATCTAGTTGCCCTTTGTAAATACTCAAAACAATCTTTTTAAATGTGGCCTACTTAGGTAGCAAACCAGAACACTTGGCTTGCCAAAATGTGTTTGTGCTTTAGTCTTGTAACACAATGACTTTATATGGAGTCCTTCCTCAATAATTTTGCACACGTAGCTTTTATAGTGTGTTGTACTTGTGAATACTAGCCTCACAGGTATGTGAGCAAAATGGAAGGTCCGCCACTGAAATCGGTAGTTGTCGTGCAAGTGAATAACAGTGGGATGCTTGTGAATCATCACCCAGGTTAACTAATCGAGGATACAAAAGAAATGAAGAAAAACATTCAGAAGAAGACTTTTACAGCTTCTCAGATTCTCGGTGACAGTTCTGAGACTGCAGATGAAGATTTTCTCTGACTTGATCTGAAATTACAGATGGAGAGAGAGTTTGGATGTTGTAACTTTAGAGGACAGCAGCACCGCTCTTACGGGCCTCATTTTGTTGAAGATGAGAACAAAATTATTTAGATTAAATTTGGCTTGTGACAAGTGTCAGAGTGGCTCACTCTCTCACAATTTCATTCATCTTCCTGGGTAAAACAGCTTTTGGATTCAGCAGCTGATAGGAAACAAAACTAATGATGATTATTTGTATAATCTAAAAGCACTTTTTCCTCCTTTCATTTGGGAACACTTGCACACTCTCTCTCTCTCTCTCTCTCTCTCTGTGTCCCTGAGTTCAGCTGAATAGCAGCCAAACTACATCACTCAGTTATCTCATTAGTCTTTTATAAAGGGCAAGACAAACAAGTGAGCAATGCTGAAGTATGAAGGGCTTCATTTCAGGGGGGAAAAAAAGGGTTTCTCTGTGCTCTGAGATAGAATTGGAAAAACTGAACTTTAAATTAATTTAAGAAACACAAGAAAAAAATCTTTAATATACCTGACTACAACATGAACGGGAACAGAAGAAGAAATTGATTTAGTTTGTCTCCTCAGGGCTATATTAGTAGAGTAGCAGAAAATGATGGGTAGAATTTTTAAAATTCATTAATACCTTTGGAGCAGAGTTTTCTGGAAAACGGTATCTCTGACTTCTTGCATAAGGCAAACCTGTGAAGCTTTCTCAGTAGCTTCTATGTCCAAACCTGTAACTTCTGACTTTTTGCTCCTAGGCTCTGTAAGATATAACTAGATAGTGAGATCTCAAAAAATATAAATATAAACCCATCTTCATCTTTCAAAATTTAAATACAGATACAAATCTTACTATTTGAGGAGTTTTGTTTTAGTAATCTCATTAAAAACACAGTAGCAAAACTGATACTATTTTTTCCTGTGCATCTTTTCTCAACAATCTTCCTCTTATACCTCAAGGAAAAGGAAATACCACATAAATAACCCAAATACAACCCAGCATCATTCTCGTTGAAATAACAATTACCCCCCCCCCCCCCCCCCCTTTCTTTCAGAATATTTTGGGTAAGATTATGCTGCTGCATCTTTGGTTGATTCCAAATAGTTTCAGCTATGGTGGAGATTTTGTTGCAAAGGCATCCTGTTTACATCTCAGTTTTGTATCCAGTCTCAACAAAATTGCTGAAAGACTGCCACTTGTAGTGCAAAAAAAGCAGGTGGGTCCTTTAGGCATGAAAGAATATAAAGGTGAAGGATGGAGAATCTTGCGTTATCATGGTCAGTATCTCATGCTCTGTTAATGAAAGTCTTTATGCTTGCCTGATGCACACTGAGAATAAGATCGCTTACATGTTTTGAAGAATATGTATTTTATTACAAAAGGAAAAAAACAACAGTTGTTAATCCTTACATGATGACGTGTGCCTACTTCAAATGGAGATGGGCAAGTGATGAATTATAGCAGTCTCAAACATCTGAGAGAGGAGCCTGATACTTACTTTGATTTTTTAGTTCAGTAAAGCAGTCACTAATGAGAAGCAGGCTGTATGGTACATTGCATCATTACAGAAAATTATAACAGGGGTCCTGAGTCCTAAAATATGTCAAATGTTGAAGTAAAAGCATAAATGGTAAATCAAATTCCATTAAACTTTCAAAAATTGTGTGCTATGCTATCGGTTCACTGTTTAGTCTTTTACTCATCTGTATATTGTAGTTTGGCAAGAGAGGCAGGAAGAGACATCTCAGCAGAGATTTGCCATATGAATTAGTGTTTGACGTCATTAGAAGTAGTGCTATTTCCATTTCTGATGCAATAGTAGGTTTTTGGAACCTACAGCATTCCCCATTTGGAGTTCAAGCCAAAACTGGTTTATGTGATCTTTATTCTGGAAAGATACAGAAACAGTAAGTTTATGTAATGCAATGCATTAGTAATAGAGCAAAGCGGTTGCTCTATTTACATTATAACTTTGTCTTCTTGTTGCTTCAATATGTTGCATGCACTATACAAATAACATTTGTATAGTAGTATGTCTGAGGACACAGTACTGGAAGTGCAAAGTGGTTTTGCCAGTCTAGAAGTTCATTTTAAAAAAAAAAAAAAGAGAACTTGCCATCAGTTAGTTCAGCTACTGCTGTACTGTGTGCTGGTTCCCAGTGTGCTGCTATCTTGACTGAGTAATTGCCAGCTGCACATCTGCAGCAGATGTTGTTGCTCTCTGCTGCCTCCTGCTGCCACCCACAGCCCCTCCCACACCCCGGGGCGATATGACAGGGTATTGGTTTGGTGCCAGGCTTGTCAGTAACACAGGCAAAACCAAATGTGGTTACCCAAATATACAAAGCCAGACTCGGGTTTCTCCAGTAATAGGAAGCAGAGGAGAAGGAGATGAGCTAAGCATGGAAAAGGAGGCAGAAAATGAGACCTGGAGGATCAGGCTTGCAGGTCCTGCTGCAGGTGGAGAAGTGTAAGGGCTGGGACAGCCGTCACTGCTCCTAAATGGAGCTGACTTGCTCCCTAAAAATAACTTGTCATCCTTGACTGCCCTGAGCAGCAGGGACAGCAGCCAGCCTGCTTCCCAGGGCTCAGTATAGGCAGCGTAGGTTAAAAGCAGCGTGGCCTTTCTCCCACCCCGCCGAGGTACACACTCCCCATGCTTTCCCTGTCTCCTCCCAGTAATAGTGAACAACATTTAGTGGTGATAATGGAGCTGAAACCTTGAGGAACCACATCAGAGAGGGTGGGATGGCCACAGTCCCTTGCAAAGTGTGCTAAGTGATCAAGCAGCTACTTTTGCAATTTCCCACTGAAGTCAAGCAAAGAGGGTTGAACTGTGGTGTGGACTCTGCTTTTACAGTACAGACTGATAATTTCTTGAGGTTTTCTGTTTGATTTTTTTTTTTTTTTTAATTATTTATCTATACTGTTCTTCACCAACATGCTGTGTATCCACACCCATCGTTCATTAGGTCTTCTGTACTGCCAGGAGGCTTTCTCGGTTATCCTTTTGCCAGATTATTTCAGTAGAGATGTGTTTCAGAGGTTTTGGTATGAAAGCCTGACTCTCCATGCTTTTTTGTTGCAGTCCGCCAGAGCTCTGAATGGCAGTGATGACACCACTGATGTTGGCATCACTGTGCAGAATATGTAACTATGGTGTAGTTGGCTGTGTTTCCTCTGGGGAGCTCTGTATTTTGTGTCGTGGTACCTTACTGCAGACAGCAGAGATTGCAGGGAGGAAGAGAAGCATTGCTTTTACTCCCTCTCCTTTCTCCCCCCATCAAACTGGTTACCTGTCACCAGCTGGAGGTGGACAGTCCTGCCTGCCTGGTGCCTCCCCTGAGGAGGAAAGCAAATGCTGCCTGTGCCTGGCCATCATGGAGGGAGGAGGGTGCAGAGGGAATTTTTAAGCTGCTTGTTTATCAGAGTCTTAGCAATGAGCTGGGGGGTCAGAATAACTCAGATTTGTCTGTATGTTAATGTCCAGCTCTGTTTAATACCAAAGACAGCTGTAATGCTTGCACAAGGCAAAATCTTAGCTGATCAGCTATCTTACTTTACCATGCAGGAAAAGGCCAGCAAGGGCATTTTTTTAAATGGCAGCATGGTTCTGCAATATACAAGCAAAAGTTAGTCAGAAATCTTGAACAATAATCGCACTGTAAGTTGTTTCTTTGTTTTGTTTTTGTTTCAGGGTTTTTTGTATCCTTTTTAGTGGAGGGGTTGTTAATGCCTGGTACTGCGGGCCAAGAAAAAAGGAACAAGCCTGAAAAAACCACATCCTCTCCTAGGACTAGATTCTTCCTTTGGTTGTGATTCCTATTGACTTCACTAGATATTGTCCAAGTGGAGCTAAGCACAGAACTTGACCTGCTGATTTTGCAAGCCTACGTTTAAGTTTCGTATGTGCTCTTATCCAGTTAAGCAAACAACTATTTCTACTGCGAGATAAATGCTCTCCACTGAGATGTCTTGAGCCTGGACTTGGCTGCTGTAGCTTTTCTTCTGTTTCCCACAAAAACCTCTCTGTCTGACCACTGGGTGTCAGTAGAAGACTGCGAAGTAATTTTCTGTAATTAAATATACATGAGTTTCTCTCAGGCTCTGTGGGTGTTCTTTAGTTAAGGTGGCCTGGGCAATTTTTAGAAAGCTGCCTGCCACATACACCAGGAGTGTATAATAATTAGGAAAACCAGCTCAGATCAGTAAGTTGTTCCTGAATCACTTCATTATTCTATACGAAATAATTCATACTATCACGGGCAGTTAAGAAATTAAAGAAAAAAGTTTGTCTTTCTTCATTTTCAAGTAAAAACACTATTCCCAACGTAATACAATCAAGCGGTACAAAGCTGTCATATTTTACTGTATTCATATTCCTTGTGCGTTAGCCACCAACGTGTAGCTGGAGGTCCCAGTCCTGAAAGGCGCTGTCCTCATGCAAGGTGGTCAGGAGGAAAATGCCCTTATAAATGTAAGAGAATTCAGGGTGCTCCACACCTTAAAGTCAAAGCTATTTTTGAGGCTCTGCGCATTCTCACCAAGGGGAAAAAATTCTGCTGTGGATTCTTTGGCAGACTGGCCTCAAAAGACGTGAATATCTGACATAAGACACAAGCTGAAAAGTCAGTGACAGCTTTTTTTTTAAACTGAGGGGAAAAAAGAGTTTAATTGAATGGAATGGGTAAATACATGTATCCACATAATAGCACCTGTATTTGCATATCACGTTTATTTTATGTTGAAATTGATTCCGATTTTCAATATGTCGAAGCTGTAACAGCATTGAACAGGCTGTTGGAAGGAACCTTAAGAGTTTTGGAAACTCGGCAGGAAACAAGTGGCCTTTGGGAGCTGGGCAGGTGTCACAAGTATTTGGGGTTATGTGGTAGGCACATTAATTGTATACTGCTGTGAAAATGATCTGCTGTCAAATAACTGAGAGTTTCAGTGTCAGCCTGGTCCTCCCTCTTTAGGCTTCAGAGTTCTCTGACCATTGAAATAAGTCGAATAGTCAAATTCCTGTGATCTGCGGCTCCATGCTGCTGACATGTTCAGGAGGKTACTGCTGCCTTTGCTCACAGTCTACTCATATTTTAAGGACAGTTTGCAAAATTAAAGCATGTAAAGGTTTATTTTAAAATAATTTATTTTGATGGTTGTTCCTCAGAAAAAAATACTGCAGCAAATTCTTTGGCCATACAAATTAAAACTATATTGGACTTCTGTTTAGACTATAACTATAAAAGAACAAAACAAGATTTGCGCCAAAAGTTTTCTTTTGCACACTACAAAATGGAATTTCCCTGAATTGCCCTTCTAGGTATTTTTACTGTTTACAGAGTGGATATTAAAAGGCGCAGATATTTGAGATCTCACTTGATACATAATTGTGGTATGGGAGAGCTGCCCTTGGAGCAAGGATTTATCTAAACTGAATCTAGTGTAAAAACCATCTTAATTTCCTGCGCTGTAGGTATGCACAACCCTTGTGTCTAAATGAGGGAAAGGTAGTAGCCGAGCACTGCTGAATTTCTCATTTTTGCCCGGTGTTGTGCACAGTGACTTGCCCGCTGCTGCGGGACGCTAGAGGCCCTTCTGTGCTAACGGGATGCAGCGCAGACATTTTACAGCTGCTGCACCTACGTTTGTGGGCTGAAGCTGCACTCATGGAAAAGAGTTGCAAAGTTTCCATTGTTTTCATTGATGTAACAGCAGGTCTGTAGGTCAAAGKCAAAGTTTCTAGGCAACCAAAATCAAGGATCAGTGTTATTTTACACATCTTGACAATAACGTGTTCTGCTGAAATAAAAAAGAGCATTTTCGCTTTACTCTAAAGCCTGTGCCTCCTTAGGTGTTCTAGTACAATGAACTACATGCTTCAGTTATAAGAATTTCAGTGATATTTAAACATGTTTAAATGATGCTTGAAAAGTCATGCTGTTCTGACTAGAGTGCTAACAAAATTTTTTTTTGAGAAGCTTTTATTTTGGCAATGAAATATGAAGATTCTTTACTGTTCTATTGTCATTTATAGCAGTTAGAACATTAAATACTTTTCTGCTTTAATAGGATATTGTATTGAGGGTGTTCTGTGTGTAACATGGTCTCAAATGTTTCAGATCATAGTCTATAAACTTAATGTCTTTCAACGTTAAGGATTACAGATAAGCTGGAGCCACCGTGCATTTGCAAAAGCGATTTTATTAGACCTAAACAGATCACATCACAAATTAGATTTGTATAGTGGCAGAATACCAGCACTCTGGCAAACATGTGCATATTAAATTTGCAGACCAGAAAGCTAATATAATTTTTTTTAAATAGATATCATCTAGGGCTAATATTTCTCCATATATGTAAAATATGATTAATTTAAAATTAAGTTGCTCAATAGCGTCATAATTTATTATTGTTGTGCATTACTTCAACATATTACCTCTACAATGACTTCAGAGATGAGCTTCCACCCAAGTGAAATAAATGAAGGTCCAAGCATGTCAGAATTATATTTATTGGGAATTTTGAATAGGCTTCTCACCTTTGAAATTATACAGTACACACTTACCATTCTGTCCTAATTTATTCATTTTTAATAAAAGACACCAATACAAAGGAGGAGACCTGTGGACTCTCGAGCTAAAACTGCAGTTTGAGAGAGCTTGTCCAGTGGCAGGCCTCAGCTTTAACTTTGTGCTGATGAGAAAATCAGTTTGAAGGACCGGTCRCATCAGTCACTGGGACCTGGGGAGCAGCACAGGCTGCCTCTGGGAGCACCCGTCCTCACTCCATCGCCCAGCCCGCTCTCCCCAGCAGGCAGGGACCCAGGCAGGGTGACTGCAGGGCAGCTGTGGGAGCAGCTCTTCTGGGCGCTGCCTCTCTGCACGTATTTTTTGTTGCTGTCATCACAGCGATGTGGCTCTGTGGGAGCCTGGGGCCACGCTGCCCTCTCCCCAGCTGCAGGATCGGGGAAATGCAGCTTTGCTGCCACTGTCTTCTGACTCATCCCACACCTCCCCATTTGCGGGGCATGTGGGAGCCTGCGTCTTACTACGTGTTGGTCTAGTGTCCAGTAACACGAGCCCTCATCCTCTCCCAGGCCTGCAGGCACCATGCTCACGTACGTACGTGGGAAAATATTGCAAAAGAAGGGAGCATTGAGACAATTATCAGGAGGGCATTTGCTGGACTCGGTCATGGTTCCTGCCTAGGTGGGAAGGAGAGTAGCGCTACACAAATCAGGAGAGTAGCGCTACCTACAAGTTTACCACTTGTGGAAGAAGGGGCAGGCAACTCAAGAAGAGTACAGGGATCTCGTTAGGTCATGCAGAGAGGAAATCAGAAAGGCAAAAGCCCAGCTAGAACGCAATCTGGCCGCTGTCGTTAGAGACAACAAAAAATGTTTTTACAAATATATTAACAACAAAAAGAGAGCCAAGGAGAACCTCCGTCCTTTATTGGATGCAGGGGGGAACGTTGCCACCGAGGATGAGGAAAATGCCTTCTTTGCCTCAGTCTTTAATAGTCAGACCAGTCACCCTCAGGGTATTCAGCCCCCTGAGCTGGAAGGCGGGGACGGCGAGCAGGATAAACCCCCCATAATCCAAGAGGAAGCAGTGAATGACCTGCTACGCCACCTGTCTCACAAGTCTRTGGGGCCAGATGGGATCCACCCAAGAGTGCTGAGGGAGCTGACGGAGGAGCTTGCCAAGCCACTCTCCATCATTTATCAGCAGTCCTGGTTAACGGGGGAGGTCCTGGACSACTGGAGGCTTGCCAATGTGACGCCCATCTACAAGAAAGGCCGGAAGGAGGATCCGGGGAACTACAGGCCTGTCAGCCTGACCTCGGTGCCGGGGAAGATTATGCAGCGGTTCATCTTGGGGGCGCTCGCAAGCCATGTGTGAGACAACCAGGGGATCAGGCCCAGCCAGCAKGGGTTCATGAAAGGCAGGTCCTGCTTGACCAACCTGATCTCTTCCTATGACCAGGTGACCCGCCTAGTGGATGAGGGAAAGGCTGTGGATGTGGTCTACCTGGACTTCAGTAAAGCCTTCAACACTGTCTCCCACAGCGTTCTCCTAGAGAAGCTGGTGGCTCATGGCTTAGACAGGTGTACTCTGCGCTGGGTAAAAAACTGGCTGGGCGGCCGGGCCCAGAGAGTTGTGGTGAATGGAGTGAAATCCAGTTGGCGGCCGGTCACGAGCGGTGTCCCCCAGGGCTCCGTTTTGGGGCTGGTCTTGTTCAATATCTTTATCAACAATCTGGATGAGGAGATTGAGCGCTCCCTCAGTAAGTTTGCAGATGACACCAAGCTAGGTGCAAGTGTTGATCTGCTCGAGGGTAGGAAGGCTCTGCAGAGGGACCTGGACAGGCTGGATCGATGGGCTGAGGCCAACTGCATGAGGTTCAACAAGGCCAAGTGCCAGGTCCTGCACTTTGGCCACAACAACCCCATGCAACGCTACAGGCTGGGGGAAGAGTGGCTGGAAAGCTGCCTGGCGGAAAAGGACCTGGGGGTGCTGGTTGACAGCCAGCTGAATATGAGCCGGCAATGTGCCCAGGTGACCAAGAAGGCCAATGGCATCCTGGTCTGTATCAGAAATAGTGTGGCCAGCAGGASTAGGGAAGTGATTGTGCCCCTGTACTCRGCACTGGTGAGGCTGCACCTCGAATACTGTGTTCAGTTTTGGGCCCCTCACTACAAGAAGGACATTGAGGTGCTGGAGCGCGTCCAAAGAAGAGCAATGAAGCTGGTGAAGGGTCTAGAGAAAAAGTCTTATGAGGAACGGCTGAGGGAACTGGGACTGTTTAGTCTGGAGAAGAGGAGGCTGAGGGGAGACCTTATCGCGCTTTACAACTACCTGAAAGGAAGTTGCAGTGAGGTGGGTGTTGGTCTCTTCTCCCAAGTAACTAGCGATAGGACGAGAGGGAATGGCCTCAAGTTGCGCCAGGGGAGGTTTAGATTGGACATTAGGAAAAATTTCTTTACTGAAAGAGTGGTTAAACATTGGAACAGGCTGCCCAGGGAAGTGGTGGAGTCACCATCCCTGGAAGTATTTAAAAGACGTGTAGATGAGGCGCTTAGGGACATGGTTTAGTGGGCATGGAGGTGTTGCATTGACGGTTGGACTCGATGATCTTAGAGGTCTTTTCCAACCTTTATGATTCTATGATTCTATACCTGCAGCCACTGTGCATGCCTGCAGGTACGTACACCTTGCGGGAACATCTGAGGTTGCATCTGCATCTGTGAGACAGCAAGTGCGTTGTTTTAAGCATAATTCTATGGTAAAGCTGTTGATCGCATGGAAAACACCATTCCCAAACTAGAAAAGAAATTTTTCTCTCTTTGAATTCATAGGGGTTTACTCCTTTTAGTAGAATACTATTAAATTATATCAGATTTTTCAGGAAGAATCCGTTGTTTCCAGAGAAGGAATCACCTTGTGCTATTTTAGACATCTGTGACTGAAGACTTTTATTCTACATTTTATACTGAGGTCAACCATAGAAAAAAATTAGTCCAGAAATGAGTCATGCGTTTTCACAATTAAGGCAATTAATCACTGTACCACCCTGACATGGGTTGTGGTGGATTTTTCATCACTAGAATTTTCTATCAAAGTATAATGTTTTTATAAAAGACATGCACTTATTCCAACAAGAATTAATTTGGGAATGTCCTATGACCTGTGCTGTACAGGAGATCGGTCTCAGTTACTACAGTGGTCTCTTCTGGCCTTATGATTTATGAATGTATATGTATGCATGTATTTGCTTCAGTAGTTATTTAAAATGTTTAATGTTTGTATTTTCAGTGTTTTCTTTCATAAAATTAAACTTTTTGTGGTGGTGGCACAAGTCATGTTTCCCTAAAGGCAAACAGCATAGAAACAATTATTGTCTTTGGCTACTTTGAAGCTAAGTAAATAAATCTTTTAATGAAATCTAAAGGATTAGTGAATGTAAAAGGGAATAAGAACAAACATACAAGTAATTTTAAAAGATCAGAAATACAGCCAGCTAACTTCAAAACATAATATTTATGAAGGCCAAAGAAGTGGCTTAAGTTTTAAAAGTGCAAGTTAAACAAAACAACAAAATAGCCCCCTACAACTTTCCAATGTTAAATTAATTAAACATTTTAAATTATGCCATGAAACTTGGGGAATACTAAAATCTGACACAGGCTCTAGTCTGTTTCAAATAATACTTTGTTGTTTAGTATAGGTAGTGGTGATTTAAATGCAGTTTAATATAAATATATATGTATATACACATGAAGAATCACCTTAGAAAAAAGAGTAAGTCTATCTCCTCAGAAGTAATCTGATAATTTCCGAGGTAAACTTAATGTTTATATAAAAAAATAAAATATGAACTATATATCTATAAATGCAAATTTTATAAAGCTGACAATGTGTGCAGACAGCCTGTGGCTGTTGTGAACGCTTTCCTCCAGGTGAAGAGCAGGCATGGCAGACAAAAGTTGGGACTGGTCCGTAACTGTCTTTTGGGTTGGATGCCCCGTCCCCTGAGGCAGGAGGGGGCAACACCTCTCCGGGATGCAACGTATCCATCACCTCTCTCTCCTCGACTAACAGGGTGATTGTAAACCAGATAGCAGGGAGGCTGGTCTGCTGTTGCCGATCTTGATAAACCAAACCTCCTCTGGGAAGTGCCATGGGTATTCAAAGCATGCGGTGCAGCGTCCTGACCTCTGGATCCCACATATATATTCRCAGAAGCACTTCGTGGAGAGACATGGAGTGGTGGTGGCTCTCTCCTTTCACCTGGGGTCTGGCAGAGCCCCGCTGCCCCGGGAGCACCCTGCGACTGCCGCTTGTCAAGAGCAGTGACCTGCTAGGAGGGTGTTAGCCAGAAACTGCCTGCCAGACTTGGAAGCAGATGCTCAGCTGGTGTAAGACGGGAAATGACACTAAGAAGTGACATTTCTTTCTGGCTGCCTGATGTTCTGCCTACCACTCAGGAGCACTCAAGGGCTTTATGAGACATTTATCAACTTCCCTTACCCTTTAAGTGAAGAAAGTTTTTGGCGGTAGAGTGTGGGTCAAGCTTTCAAACTGCTCTTCAAGGGTTCAGTGTTCTGTCTTAATGGAAAAGATTAGATACACCGTAGTTAATACCGCTATATTTACTGATGAGGTGTGGATTGATAGGTACTGTGTAGAGATGTAAGGAAGCTGTGTTTTCCAGTTTTCCTTGCTCATTTGCTGTCTCTCCATCATTTACTTTCAATTAAAAGATTAGTGGTAGTTTAGTTCAACCACTATGGTATGAAGTTCCTGCTTCTCTAATTGCAGTTGAGGAGGGAGTAGGGATAAAGAAGTAATCTTGTAGGTTTGGAGAAGGAATAGCTATCTTCTAGCAAGTGATCTTTATCCTGAACTCAGCCATGGCCACTAAAGATTACTATTAGATGTGCCAAGAAGAAAATGCAAATTAATATATGTATCTCAGTATAACCTACTGGAATAATACTTATGCTTTTTAAGGGTTTAATTGAAGCTCGTTTGTTGCCAATGTATATGCTTATTTCAACAGAAATAACATCCTCTTAAAGTGAATATTTGGCTAGTAATATAGGCTTGCCTCTGAGAGCAAATCCTCTGAAGGAGCTGCAGATCACAACACCCAGGCAAGCAGCTGCACACAGAAGGGTTATTTTCTTGGGTTTTCTTTTACCTTTTTAATCCTCTTATTCTTTTCTTTGCAGAATAGTGGAGTTTTTTACAGCTACAGAATGGTCCTTTCTTTATGGGATATATGATTGTTTATTGAAAAAGGATGCTACACCTGCAAGTTGTCAAGGTCAGTTTATAAGTAATATGGGCAATGTGTGTTTAAAGCCTCACATCTGATTTGGTAAATTTAGTCTTACCAGGCCACCTGAAATTGGGCTAGTTAATTGGTGGAACTGTTTCCATAGCCTTATTACATACAATGGGGCTGCTGCTTCTCTCTACTGAGGTAATTTACACAGATTTGAAGGAATATAGTTGTCAGCTCTACTTTTTTGTAACATGTGCAGGTGTAGATACAATGGGAAATGCTTTCACTGACTGTCTCAAACTGCTGGATAGGAAGCCTAGTCACATTAGTTAAATTTAATGTATCAGTAGTAGCTCTAATTTGCTCAATGGCAGGCAACTGAAGGATTTGTTTCAGTGTTTGGCATTAAGATTCTAAAAACACTTATTTCCTTGATTGATCTTACTCACACAACTGTGTCCATTCTTTAAGGCTGCTCATGTTGGTTTCATGGTCATAAGCTTAGAAACTAAATTCTCTGTGACAACATGGGTGGCATTCAGGTACCTGAACACCAAAGTGACTTTAGGTGTTCATTAGTGACACTAGACCCCTTCATTCTGAGTAATTCAGTCACTTCCCAGGATAAAATATTAGAATATGTTATTTTCATACAAATGCTCATTTCTGGGGGAAAAGCAAACAATCAAACAAACAAACAAACACCAAAGCAATATTATTAGTCCAGTCTCAGCTCAGTGTGACTGGAAAATAGTAGCACATTGCAGAACAGAGGTTTTCAGAATGATGCGGAAACTACACAGAAGCTATCAGGAAAGCTTAAATTAATGATGTCCTGTTGAAAAGTGTCCTTTCTTAGAGTGCACTTATGGAACAACTCATCAGGCTGGAAAATAATAAAACAAGAAGGCAAGACGATAGCCAAAGCTGTTCAGCTGTGGGACGATTCACAGAATACTTTAAATTCACACTTTATCTGACGCTTCTCATTTTTGATCCCTGTCTTTGTACATTAACCCCTTTGGGCAGTCATTCATGCACATTTGCAGAGTGARTAAGACAATGTCTGCATGTTTGCAGATTTAAAAGCAATCCATATCATCTCATTAAAAATGCCATTTTCAGCAGAGATTAGTGATTAGCTTGTTTCATTTTAAAAGAAATTTAGATTTATTTGTATAGTGTTTGAATCTACAGCAGTGATATCATGAAACTAAATATTATGGCCTGAATAGCTCATTGCATGTGTTCTTTCTTCTTTCAAAAGCATAGGAACCTATATTATTTTACGTATCCCCTAATCATTGTTGGACTTTCTGCTGAGAATCCACTGGACTCTCTCCCTTTGAGCCAGTAAACCTAAGTCCTCTTTCTTCTTTTCAATTAAAATGAGATTAATCAGCTTAAACTCATTACTTCCTTACGCCAATCCATCAAAAAAAGCTGCCGTTAACTTCATAAACAAAGAGGCTTCTATATCAAGTTTCCTCCACCTTTCCCACAGTAAAGATGGAGCTGGGAGGGACAGACTATTGCTAGGATTCTCCATCAGGATATGGAAACTGTGAACTGCTGAACAGAACAAAAAGAGCATCCCTAAGGCAGGCTTGTTTTCTAGTTCATCGTGGCTAATACTCATCAAAACCAGTGTTAGGAAAAATGTAAATAGGGTTTAAGGTAGAGAATAGCTCCCCTAAAAAAGTCAGTGGTTGCCTCACAGAGCTGCAGCTGAAATCCTATCCTACACTGTAGGTGAGACTCCCAATGCAGACCCATAGGTGGATGCCCTCCAATACATTTATTTGTTCATAACAAAATACAGATCTGGATATTTAAACCAGAATTATAATAATAATTAAAATCTTGCTCTAC
Source organism: Phoebastria nigripes (assembly GCA_035582835.1). NCBI lineage: Eukaryota > Metazoa > Chordata > Aves > Procellariiformes > Diomedeidae > Phoebastria > Phoebastria nigripes. The sequence goes on along the minus strand of JAYKAV010002933.1, from coordinate 1,346,516 downwards.
AAACCCCATAAAACATCCCACTGTAAAATGTGTCCCTAAGTGATGTTTTTCCATTTGAGAGCAGAGGTGGCAGTGGACACTGGTCTTGGGAGTGGTAGTTCCCAGCCTGGGTTCAGTCAATGAGCTACTCTGAAATAGCCTGTGTCCTACTAGTGACATCTGTGCAACAGTTGTTCTCTTCTTCTTTTCCATGAAGATTGTGCAAATATTTACTAAGATCTTTTGGGCAGACTCTATAAAGATTGTGCAGTGACAGAAGAGGGGAAGGAAGCCCCTTTACACAGTGACAAGACATTTGCCATGCCACCTAGAAATTATTCTGACTGAAAAGAGTTAATTTCTCTTTTAGCTTGGCAATAAATTTACATATCTCAAACAAAACTAAGATGTGCAGGGGGTGACTCATTTATCATTTATGGAAAACTGAAGTGGTTCTTTGGTCAAAAGTGAAAATGCTTCCATGCTGGGAGGCAGCTTGTACAAGTTTTGCTTCTTCCTCAGTGGCCTGGAGCCCAGCTAAGAGCCGATGTTTGTGTCAGGGCTGAAATGCACTGACAAAGCTCTTTCCTCCTGCTTCCATCTCACATGTCACGCACTAACTGCGTCCCTGGCATCTGCATGGCACCACTCAAGTTCAAAAAGCTGGGCTTTCTCATGCACCGGTCTCCATCTGCAATCATCCTGGCAGCACAGGGCAATGCTGCAGGGGAACAAGTGTAGAGACCCTTAACCTTTTGCCAGCATGAGCCAGGTTATCTATACAGCACRGTCTTGTGCTGTGCAGAGCTGCTTACATGGGCCTGAGGTCAAAAGTGTCAAACTGAAGCTTCAGTGAGGGAATGTAAGGCTTTCCTTTCATGTGACCTGGGTGGATTGCTGCCCCAACGCAGCCATCCCACTGTGGCTTTCAGAGCTAATGCAGCCAGTATCAGCTTGTGCATCTTTCCTTCATCCTTCACTTCACTAATATTTCAGCATTTTTTGATCATCACCCACTTTCTTACCAAAAAAAGTGGATTGCTAAACAGTTTCTATTAGCTTTGCACTCAGTAATCACTATGGGGTTGTTTCTTTATTAGTAAAATGGGGTAATACCATTTAGTCATGCTCCCATACTGCTTTAGTCTGGAAATATGAAACATTAAACATGCATGGAGCAGTATTAACCTTGAAAGCTCATCTGGGCAAGAATTGCATCCAGCTCTGTTTATTCTAAAAATAACATTTTTCTTAAAAGGGATTAAAGTTCCTTGAGTGCCATCCGCCCCTGCCAAAGCAAACCCATGAAAGCAAAGAGATGCCAAGCAATGGGACATGTCTTACTGATATCCTCTCACGGCATATTTTCCTTGACAATGACAGATTACATCTTTTCAAGGAATTTTTCCCTTCCTCAGATAAAGAAACAGAGCACCCTGAACATGTTAATCACTTTTGCTGGCTATTACAAACCCTGCCTTAAAACCTCAAAAACGCCAGTGAATACTGAGTCCTGACAGATGGTCGCAGGCTGCGCGCAGTGTGTTTATCTGAGGATGAAGTATGAAGTCATATGTATGTGTGATGTATCTTTACTGGGCGCTTCTTGCTCAACCTTTAAATATCAGCTTATTGAGTGATAAATGAAGTAGAATTTGGAATTTGCCTGGCTGTTTTCATTAAATTTGTGTCCCATTCACAATTATTGCATCCATTTTTTCTCTTTGTGGCTTGCTGTGTTCTGAACTCAGGGTGAAATGTGTGAGCACAGGGATTTTTTTAAATGCAAAAAGGAGGCCCCAGACAACGTTTAGGTCTTCAGAGTACAAGACAAACTTTTAGAAATTTGTGCAGCCGCCAACACAGTTAAGTCTTGCTTCTGTTCGTGTCTGCTAAAGGTCTGTATGCCTGCTCTGCTAAAAGGTGGAATACTGAGGAAATCCACAACTGTGTTTAAAATATATTTTGTTAATATATACACTATGAACTATTATATCAGGGCCTAAACAGAGCACCAAATGGGACTGCCAAAAAAAAAGAGCTGCTTTTTATTAAACACTAACAGGATGATTGCCAAAAACAGAAGTCATAATCATATGAGAGAACTTCAGCTCTCTTTTCGTAAATTGATAATGATATTCTTTTTCTTTTTAGGCTTTTGTTTCTATGAGTTTGTAGCACAAATTACCGCACTTCTGTGGTGCTGTATGCCATACAATGAATCTTCTTGAACGAGAAATGAGAAGAAACTCCAGTTTTTACTGAGAGAGGACTTGGAATGCTCTGGCCTGTCCACATCCCTTGCCTTGCAAATGATTGATATCACTGTGGTTTCATGCAGTGAAATAATCACTTATGGAGGAAAATGGGCTCTCTCTAAAGAAACATGGTCTGAAAAGATCGGGGTGTAAATAATACTGTGTTTGTCATCAAGTGTGACTGGGAAAAGGTCATGTTATGCCAAGATTTACTGTAAATTGTTAGAGAACAGGATGGGTTTGGATTTACAGTTGCCAAGCTCGACAAGGCTTGGAAAACTAAGGGTGGGAAGCCACCCACCCTTAGGGTGCACAGGTGAGGGGTGGCACAGAATAGTGATAAAGATTTTCTCCTGATCAGAAAAGTTTCTGTAAAAGCAAGATTTTGTTCTCTTGAGGAAAGAAGTGTATTATGTTCCCATTTTAATCAACAGTTAAGTTACTGTTATGAGGTAGACTTAAACTGGACAGCAATGTAGTTACTGAAATATTTCCCTGTGGAAGGAGGGAATGTCTTGTAGTGCTGAGTGTTAACCTGCTTCAAACACTGTACTAGCCTCATTTTGTTCTGTGCTTCTAATGGTATATTTTCCGAATGGTGACACCTAACTTTGCAGATCTGTTGTCATCCTGAGGAGCAAGGTGTTACTGATAGAATTAAACCCCCTGTTCATTAATATAGAAACTTCTTACCTGCATGCTGAAAATACAACCCATTGCAGGATGTGGAAACACCCTAACAGGACACTACTACATGTCGCCATCACTGGCTCAGTTTTCTAAACATGCAGGTGAGTACCATTACACTTAAACAGTAAAGTCTCAAACTGTATTTAAACACTCACTTTGTTAAAAAAAAAAAAAAAAAATCTTACAAACTGCTGTATGAGGGCATAAAAGAAGTGCTGATAAGATTGACTAAAAAAGACTGGTGTGTTTTGCGGTTTTTTTTGACCAGTAACAGGATAATTGCCAGATAACTGCCTTGAGATACCTGGTAGATTTTATGAGAACTTGTAACATCGTGTACCAGCAATTCAGGTGACCTGTGGTTTTACTGTGCAAAACAGTAGAGAAAGGGACTAGACCTATACTCAGAATAGATGTAAAGACTTGCCTGTATCAAATGGTATTAATTTAGTCACTCTTCAAACTGTCTTATCACCTAAGTAACCTAAGTTATCAAAAATTGTGTAACTGTGGTGAGCAGAACAGTGTTTTAATTCTGTCTTGTAAAAACCCACTGCCCACAGTGAAAATTGCCTTCACCTGTATTTAGAAATTTGCCCCTTAATAGAGATTTGTATTAAATTGAGAATTTGGTTCATTGGAAATACAACACTAAAACCGGAGACTGTCCAGTTCATTAGAGATACTCAGCTCTTATAAGATTAGTGCTCTGACCCGTAGTTCAGAAGTTACTGCCAAATTCAGATTAAAACATAAAGAATATATTAGACAGACTATCTCAAAACATTAATGCTCCCAATGGTTTTAGAAAGACCTATRAAATATGGTCTTTAGGTTGTTTACCCTGCACAGAAGGGGGGATTACGGCTGGAAAAAATGAGTCCGTGAAGCATGTTTGATCCAAAATCCACCAGAGTCAATTAAGATTTACATCCTCTTCAGTAGGTGTAGTATCAGCCATTAAGGCAGAGTGAGATTCAACTCACTGTTTAATTAGTATAATACAAGAAAAAAGTTAGTTGTTGCACAAGTTTAATGCTAAAGTTATAAATTACAGAAGTATAGAGTCACATTTGATGACCACCATTATTTCAGCTTTGTAGGTGTTTGTTACATATGATCATATAAACCCTTCTTTTACAGAACATATACTTTGAGAATGTTTGATCTCTATTTATGATTTTGAATCTTTATATGGCCTGTACAAAGCTCAAAAATCACCATGTTAACAATGAATTTTCACTTTTCAGATATTATGTGCAGATGCTTATCTCCTCATGAGACTTGTGGAATAAACAAGCAGCAGTGTAACCTGTCAAAACATTAAAATAGTGGGCACATAAGGTTTGCTTAAGCTCCATACAGCCAGCCCGTGTTTGCCTCAGGTATGAGTTCAGTGGAAATATGATACAAAATGCAGCAGAAAGCTCTTTGCACTGCTGGCCCCAAGCAAGCTGTTACAGCACAGGACACGTTCATGTCGGAGATAGTCACGCTGAGCTCCCTTTATTGTCAGTGGAGTGAAGCAGGTACTTCTAGACGATATACCTGACCTATTTTAAACAGTTACTCAAGTGAGATGAATCATGTTCCTTTCTATAGAAACTCTTGACAGGCTTTCCACTGACTAGCTGAGATACAGGTTATTGTAAAACTCCAGTTTTTATTATAGTAGAGTACTTTCGCATTTGAAGCCCTAGGGTACAGATTGCTAAACTGTGGCTCTTGAGCTTTTTTTCTTCACCTTCAAGCCTGGCTCACCTTTATGGTCAACATGATTCAGCTAGAAAGGGACCTCTGTAGCCAGTCTAATGCAAGTGCTTCTGGGTTATCTCAGTTCCTTACTCTAAAAGAAAATTCACTAATGTCTCCACCTGTACTGTGAGCTGTATGCATCTCAGTGTGTCCCACAGTCCCGGTTCCCTCATTGTGCTCGTTAGACAACACATATGGCTTCTTATATATACCTGTCTTCCTGCTCTGAAAAGGAGAGAAAGAAAGAGGGAGAATGAAAGAAGCAAAGAAGGAGAGAAGCAAGGAAGGAAGGACGGAAAGAGAGGCCTCATGGCATGATGGTGCATGCTCAGGTCTCATCTTCACTGGTCTTACAATGTAAACACAATTTCTGGAAGTAGCTGAATGGTGAACCTCAGCTTGCCATGGGGCTGGAAAGGCATAGCCATAGCTAAACTATGGACCATTCCCAGAGAGAAGCCTTCCCTTGCTCTTTTAGGTGGTGCATGTCTGGTGACTGTTGGCTGTATGAAGACTTTTGTCTGCAGCTCAGAAGGTCAGAGAATCTGGCCACTCCTCCTCTTCTAATGCGTTGAAATCAATGGAAGTTTTGCTTGGAAGCTAAAAGTAGAGTTTGAGCCAATCTAAGATTGTGAATGAAAATGTCTTCTAAAGTATTTTAGCCATTCTGCTCACTGAAAATGGAGATTTGTTTAGTAAATACAATCCTCGTGTGCATACTGCTATTTTCTAAATATTCAAGTAATGAGTGTTTCTCACGATTCTTGTAAACGGCTGTATCACAGTTTCTTTTAAGTCACCCTTTTTAGGAATTTTTTTCTAAGGATTCAGCTTGAATAAAAACATCTTCTGCTGGGGAATACCAATCCCAAGGCCAACGGGGCATGAGGAACCCAGTCTAGACTGTCTGTGAGGCGTCTTAATGGTATTTCCTAAGTAACAAATCTTTGCTCTTGATCTGATGTGTTCAGGTTTTACTGTGAAACATCACTTTTCCTTAGAGAAGTCAGGCTCTTTTTCTCAATAAATTTTTCCCCAGGGTTAGTTGTTCTCAGGAAAATTTTGGTCAGTCAGAACTTCGATGGAAAAGACTTTCTGCTGGAAAAGACTGTCTATTTAAAAGCTCAGACAATTTTTTTCAACACAGTAAGGCTCACTAAAATATTTTGTTTTAATAATGACATGAATTTTCTATATTTTATATTCATCTGTAGCACTTAGACAAAATTGTATATATTTCCATGCTTTCAGTTTTCATGAAATCACTTATTTGGCCTAACATAACTTTAAAACTTTCCAGCTTCCATGGATGGAGAGATCATTACAAATTCTTTTCCATTGATTTGGAAAACATTTTATTAATCCTAAAAAAAAAAACCCTTCATCTTACAATAGTAAAGCTTTTGTTTTTTTGTAACTGTGAAACCTCTCTCTCTCTCCTCTGTTTTATTCTCCTCACCTTTGTAAAATTTCCCCAATTAACATGGACAATTTACCACCCAAACCACATATCCAACTGCATGGTGTCCTACTATTCTGTTTCACTCCTTCATAGAGATATCTCGCTTCCCCCAGTGAAACCCCAGATTCCACACAATTCCTGATTAAGATCTTCTCCAGTTTGCACAATCTAGTCCACTTTTGCTCAATAACAACATGCGATTTTTTTTTTTTCAGCAGAAATATGAGCGTTTCGCACTCACAATGACAGTGTATATAAATGCAGAACGGTGTCTCCTTTTCGTTAGCTTGTGTTCCCTTTCCCTCTCAGGTGATTTCACCATACCTAACCCAGTGAGAAAGCCCTCTCTAGCCAAGGGTCATAGGCAATCTTGAAGACTCCAACTTCCTTTTCAGTAAGTGTAGATTTTTGCCCATTTCTTGTTACAGAATAGCCTATGCTAGAGCCCAATCAAAAGAAGCTTATTAAATTGAATGGGATTTTTTCCATAGAATTTTCTAGGTTTTGGATCAGTATCCACAGCAAACCATCTAATAAATCATAGAATAATTGATAGCCGATGACAAGAGTTTCAAATGCAGGCTTGCCATGTCACTGCCAGCACCGCCTTGAAGAGATAGGAGCTATATAAGTCTAGGAATAATTAAATCATCCATTTTTTCCAGAGACAAATGCAATCCAGAATTGAAGCCGTGAAACCACATCTGATGCTAGACAAAAGGAATATTAACATACGTATGTTTCCAACTATAGGAATTTCTTGAGTTGTGTGTTCTTATTCTTGCCCTTCAGCCAGCTTTTTTCAAACCCAGCTTTTCCAAGTGAAGCACTGCACTGCACAGGTGAAAAAAAGCTGATGTAAATATGTTAGTGGTCGTTCATGCAGCCAGGCACCAAGGCTTTGCTGATTTCATGTGTGTCTCTGGAATCCAGTGATCTCAGAGGCAGAATATAGATGTTCTGTTGCTAATACTACTTTGTTCATCAACCTTTGTCATTTTGAGTCATCATTTTTGTGATACCTGCTTTTCTGGAGTTCATTACTTTTTGTTGGGTTGCTACTTTTGTCTTCTGAAAATGTCCATTAATTAGAAAATTTTTACTCTGAAAGTTCAAATATTTGTGGTTGCATTTAGCAACATACTTGTACAATCACACAAAAGAAGTCTGAGAGCATCGCAGAGTTGCATAAACTGTTTATAGTGATAAATCTTGTACGTGGGATCAGGGTCCCCACTTTCATACACAGGAATTCAGGCAAAAGTTATAATATGGATGTATGAAAATTTGAAAAATTTAAGAACAAAAGATTAAGGATACACTTTTGCATTAGATTTGATGGAGCAGATCTGTTTTTTATGCCTAGTTACTTTGATCTTGAAAGGGTTGCTCATATTCCCAAAATATGTTCGCAGAATTAGGACTTCTCCCCAGAAAAAAAAGTAAAAATATCCTTGGGAGAGTCAAAAGGCAATTACTACACATCAGTTTTAACTTGTAAGGGTGCACAGACACACATGGCAAGTGTCGTATTATAGACATGAAGTGGAATTTGTGGATTTTATTATCATTTATGCCCTCATTTCTTGTGAACCTCTGCTCTGCAGCAAGTCAAAGAGGGTGAGTTCTATTACATGGTGCTGCCATTATACACAGATGTGTATTTCATCATTCAGTAGGTGAAAAAAAGAATAAAAAGTACACGGGATCAATATGAATGTTGTAGAATCTTTTAATTTTCATTATGATTTTCTGTAGATGTTTTTGTTTCTTGAGAATAGAAAGTTTACCAAAAATGAAATAGACGTTCTTCCACAAGCAAAAGACAGGGCCTGATTTATAACTTGTCCCTCTTTTTTTTTTTGCTTTTGCTTTTTCTCCCTAAATCGTTGTCTACCCATTTTGATGAAATGACCCAAAATTTTATGTAGAGAAAAAAAGATGGTCAAATCTTCCCCTGCTAAGTACAACGACCTCACAGAGTTATGGTCCTTAGGTCTCACGCAAAGAAAAGGGCAATAGGCTTTGAAGCAACCACAAAGAATGGGGGGAAAAAGGGCATAACTGAAGATCACATAGAGACACTGGATGGTGCACCAATAGAAGGAATGCAAAAATTGCCATTTTATCATCATAAGGGTGTAAGCCAAGTACTATGATATAGACAAATTTGTGTTACTTTTGAGGCACCTGACCTCCTCCAGTTTCCATGGACTGTTACTTTAACAGAGACTTAAAGCAGCCGACATTTGTCTTCAGAAGTCCCTGTAATAAGATATGCATCGAACAATGTCAGTTTGAATTAAACTCATGTGACTGAAAACACTGGGTATCTAAATTACATCCTATTCACTTGCTTAACTTGTCTGTATGACCTGTAAAATTTATTTTTATGTAAAATGTAGTATAAATGCCCTGAAGCCCTCCAAAAGGAGATTAAGTCCATGCCTAACTGTAAATGCTTTTGTGGATTTTAGTCAGACCCTATAATATATGTGATTGTAAGTTATTTTATGTACTATATGATTATTACAGATTGCTAAAAGAGACCCATATTTAAGAAAATTAAAAATAAATGAAAAGGTTTTTTTCTTAGTTGGTGGCAGACATTCAAAATCTGCTTGTAAATGAGTGCATTTTTAAAACCAAATACAAAGGATCCCTTTAAGTATATGTTTTCTTACCTTGAGGCTTAGACTGAAGTTTTTGTGTATGATTTGTTGATACAAAGGTTAGATCTGGCTTCAAAAATGGCAAAGTATCTTTACGTAAAGTCCAAATACGTCAGTGTTCATACACTACCCCTTTCTAAGACCTTGCAGAACCCAAATCAAAATGTTTATTTAAACCTGTTTCCTCACTTCAGAAAGCCAAAAAAAGAAATACAACAAAATTCAAACTGCAACACCTCAGTTGGCTCTTTTTCCATGATGGTCAGTCAAAAAAGCTGTTTCTAACATTTTTACAAGAAACCAGAACTCTCAGCTTATCTTGGTAACATGGTATATTTCCATGAAAAACTGCAGCCTCTGTAATTTTTGTTTTATATGTGTGCTCTCTGTTTGTGTATGTATATGTAAAATTTCACACAGACTGTGTGAAAAGATACTGCAGGTACATTGTATAGGAGGTGTGTACAAATGCTTGAATTATGACCAAATGGTCAGCATGCTGTAGTTAAGGTTGTTTTCTGTTTATACGAAAAATTGCCTAGCTGATCAAAATTTTCAGAATATAATATTAGTTTTTAAAGCAATGGAAAAAAACTCAGCTAAGCAATTAAAAATTCTTCCTCAAAATATATCAGTTTAAATTTATACTTTCTGAGACTCCTAGTGCTGTAAGAAATGGTTGAATGAAAAAAATTTCTGGGTTGTGACTTATGTCTTCAGTACTGTAGGATCTGTGATATTGCAACACCTCTTTTCACAAAGGGCTTTTTTTCAGGAAAAGAATTACATTTATGCAATCCCCCTAAAAGGAAAGGAAAATTAGATAACAAAAATGTGCAGTTATGGATCAGCTAAAGTTATTCTACCTAACAGATTAAATCCAAGACCTAAAAAACAGTAAAATTAAACATCATCCTATATTCACCTACCCATGAAAAATATCTTGCTGATAGTAACCTTCATATCCCATCTCAGAGCTGTGCTAGGAGGGATACCCATTCTTCAGCAGTCTGCTGCAATCTAGAGCTGTGCACAGTGTGAGGCAGCTGGGAACAGGGGATGCTGTATGGGACATCCGCTATTTGTAATGCAGTTAGATAGGAGTAAACTACATTTTTCCATTACTTTTAAAGGTAATAAGGTCCTGGTTTTGTCTATCTTCACGAAACAGACTTTTTAGGGGGAGTGGTGGTGGTGGTTGGATTTTTCTGAAGGATTGTATTGGTGGATTTTTTATATTGATTTTGGATGCTGACTCTGGTTTCTTCTGAAGAAAAAAAAACACCCCATAGTCTAGATCTAGATCTCACATTTAGATCTCAAAGTGCTGAACATAGGTATATTCTGCTTTGGTTTGGGCCTGGCTTTGTCTGTTACTTTGAGGGAGTGTAAAATGTTTCTGCTTTTAGGTATTTGCTAACTCCTTCCAGAGTTGATTTATGTAAATAACTTATACCCTCCCTTCCCTGGTTTTCCTGGCTGCCTCTGTTCTGTTGCTATTTTAATTCAGAGTGTAAACTCTTCAGTGCAAGGACTGTTTACTTGCTGGGTGTTGGTAGAGTGCCTAATCAACAGAATCATGCTCAAACCTGGCCTCTTGGCACTTCTGTAATTCAGTGATAAATGGGAATAAGGTACTAATCTGGGACCTCAGAATCTTTAAATTGCTAATACATACCTCCTAGATACAACATCATGAAAGTAGCTAGTCTTGTTGTCTTATCTGGGTTTGTCTTATCTATGTCCCTAAACTCTGAGCTTATGAGCATGAGTTCTCTTAGTTCCTTGCAGTTGTTGGGATTGAACATCATCCTGCAAGAAGTCACTATGTCTTTGAAAAGGACAGCTAAACTGCTAACGTGGGCACTGTTTAACTCTTCTTAGTCAAAATCAGCCCCTTTGATCTTAAACAGATGAGATATTTGGTCTTTCCAATCTCAGCTATTGACTGAGAGCTATTCAATAACTACTACCATAAGCTGCTACTGCAGTAAGCTCTGGGAGTGCTGGAGATGCTCACGTCTTCTGGTGGGATAGCAAAGGCCAAAAGAGACAGTGGGTCCATGTCCTGAGACGTATTCAAGTCAAGAGCCTTATGATATCCTATGGCTAGCTTCTCTGCTGATGCAAAAGGATAGACGTCTGTGAAGATTAATACACTTTTGCCCATTTAAACATTGTGAAATTTGACCTGCAGTTTTCCAAAAACTGCTGATCTACCAGAGGAGGTTGTCCTCACATTGGATTTTTACTGGTATGTCTTTGAGCCTGTGTGTCTTAAATTTTAAAGTATGTGAAGTTTATTTTATTGAAAGGAATGCTTATGGCGTATAGTGAAAGCATTTGGCTTCTGACTTCTGGCTTTCATTCCACCAGTTCAATCATGAAGTGGTCAAGTGTTATTTATAGCTCTTAGACATTCTTTAAGGATGAACACATCTACTAAAAACCAAACAGTCTTGGTGCTTGTGGGTAATTTATAGGAATTTTAAAGTTAGGAGAAAACTGTGATCTCATACAACAGGCTAAAAACCTGTCCATTCATTACCGCATGGCAATGGAATTTGGTTGAGAGGTTGACATAATCTGAGGAAGCTGAGATTCACAGCATCCAGGTACAACTGAGCAGGGAAAGGCTCAGTTACTTGTCCTAAGGAATTACATAACTTTTCTTTCCCCCACTTTAATACTAGACACAGACAGAGGATCAAAAAGACCTTATATTTTTTTCAGTGCACTCCATACATTCTTTAATTTAATTAAAAAAATTAATTCCACCGGTGTTGGAATATGTCAGTTTACAGAAAGCAGAAACTAGGGTTTCTTTTCAGTAAGATGTTTTTATATTTTAAATCATAGACTGTAGGGTCAGAAGATTTTTTTTATGCCACAATTCATTAACTATAATTTAAGTACACCTTTACATCACTTTGAGTGTACAATGAAATCCAGTCTTGGTCTGATGTCAATAAAAGACAGAGAACCTGTCACCTCTATTTTGAAGTTGTCTCACTGCTGAGATGCTTCCTTGTCTGGCTTCAGTGCACAGCTACTGGTTTTAATTAGACCTTTCCTCACTGGATTAAAGAGCTTTTCAGTACATTTAGTAATTTCTTCAGATACTTGTACATTGCAAGTCATCTTCCTGTTTATAAAAAAGTGAGTGAGCTTCTAACTTTCTCATTGTAAAGCATCTTCTCCAACCCTCAATTTCCTTTTGTGGGTTTTGGGCTTTTTTTTTAGGGTTGTGTTTTTGGGGGTTTTGTTGTTGTTGTTGTTTGGTTGGTTGGTTTTTAGCTAAAACTGTATTCAACATATTTTTTACATATGGGCACAAGACAGCAGAATTTGTCTAACCATTGCCATACGCTGAGGTGAATTAATCCTTATTTTCTATTTCTTCTCCTCATGCTGCCAAGGATTGTCTTCACTCACTGTGTCTCTTTCCCTTGTAGTGGCAGGAAACCACAGCTCTTCCACACAGATGGGCAAACAAGAAGTTTATCACTCCCATCCTGCCTTGTCCTTAAAAAACATTTCCTTGAAGCCACAGCTCAGTCAATGGCCAAGATTGGCAGATTCCCCCATTGGCAGTTTCCTCATGTTTTAGGCAGGAGAGACCCATTCATTGCTAATCACCCTTTGATTGCTTTTTCCACACTTTCTGGGCCATTTCCTACACTCCAGGCTTCTATGACCAAATGGAGGGTCTAATTCACATTGCCTTTCACAGGCTTGGTGTCCATAAAATGGAATGGAATTATTAAAGGGACACGTGCATTCCTGAAACTGTTACTACCCTCAGTTTTGATTTGTCTGTCCCTCCATTCCTTTCTGAAGAAATTTCAAAGTCTCCTCACTTTGCACTGTCTTATTTCTTCTCTTTAGTGTTTGGTGGATTTATCAAACAAGGCTGACAGTTTGTGGAGAGATAGCTTGATTTCAAACAAACACACACACATTGTGAGTAGTAATCTAAATAAAGATATACATAGATACACTTTATTTTGAAAGAAGATATTCTGAAGGAAAACCTCCTGATTTAGGCACAGATCCAGAAAAACACCTAAGCACACATATAACATTTTTTAAAAAATGTAATTTTGTTGGCTTCAGTAGATTGCATATACTTTAAGATAAGCACAGGCTTCCATGTTTTCTCTGAAATCTTGTGTTGATTAACTCTGCATTCTAACCTGGACTGCAGTACAGTTGTTCAATAATAGCTATTGAATAATAACTATTATTATTCAATAGTTATTCAGTAGTTATTATTCAATAACTATTACAGGATTTGTATAATTACTTTCAGCTTATGGTGATTGTATGAATATAATATATAGCCACAGAGCAACATCTTTCTTCATTAACCTTCTTTTCTGTATTTAATGATTTCCAAATTAAAACAATATTCCAAGAGTTTTCTTTATTAAAGTTTGKTTTTTTTGATTTTTTAAAATCTCAGGCAGTGCACTGTGATCTGGGAGTATCTTGCTTATAAAGAAAAATTTTTAAACAGAAAGTAATGAATATTTTCATTCTGTAGTGAGCTCTGTTTGCATGACTGGGGCTATAAACTGTATACAATTTAACTTAGGGTCACTTTCCAATTTTGTATGTAGAGTTTTTAGCATAATGAGGCCTTGTTCTAGTTAAAGTCCCTAAGTACTATTTTAATGCAAATAATAATAAAATATATGCTTAGATAATTAAATCATTCTTTCATGAATCAAACCTGTGTATTTATGTACTCCTAGAATTCTCATTATACAATCTTATCATACTTTTTATTATTGCTTACTTGGTGATAAAATAAAAACAGAATAAGAAACATCAAAATAATAACAAAAACCCTGAGTGGGTAAAAGCGTGATGATGTGAATATCTGCTATGGCTGAGACCATAAGCCATTGAAGGAAGAAGACATGATCACACATAAAAAACATGTAGAATTTTTATGTTATACTTCCAATGTCATGGCTTAACAGCGTCATCCTGTAAGTTATAGTCTTATCCTGTAAGTCACAGTCTCATCCTGTAAGTCATAGAACATAATCAATTTAGGTGGGAATCAGTAAGAAATTATGTTGCTTAGCACTTCCCACGAATGACATATATCGATATCATTAATATTTCTGGTTTCAGTTGGGGACTGCCTTTGAAATGACATAAGGTTCCTAATTCTCTGAGGCTTTGATTCTTTGCATTTTCCAGTCTTAAACCTATCTACTGACATATAAACAACATAATTACACAGATTGCTATGAATGGAATACTACCTATGTCTTGATGTTGCTTTTGCATCTCCTATGATATGGAAATAAGCATTGATATTTTGATATCCTGGTTAACTTTTAAATTAAGATTTGACCTTTTAGACCTGTTGCTGACAACGATGCTTACTGTAAATCCTGTTTAAAGCTCATTCTGAATTGTAATGAGCAAATACTGGGAAATATTCAGGGTTTTTTAGAAAGAAAAAAGTGTTCAGTTTCAAATTATGCCACTTGGAAAGGATCCTCAAAGGATACATTTTACCAGTGATGATGCACTAGATTGTATTTTGTTTTAATGATCAACCTTTTGTTATTGGAATACAAATAAATCTGTGAAGGGAGAAGTGATCTCCTGTTCTGAAAAATAGTATAGAACATTTCTTTTAAATCCTCTGAATTACTTTGATTAAAGCTATCTGTTTTTTTTATCTTGGAACATTGGGATCTATCTGAGGTAAATAAAATAACCTGGTTTACTACTATTCTCTTTTCCTTTCATTTAAAGTGTCTGAGGCAATTTTAATTACCCTTTGCATTAATGTGCAGAGATTCTATTTACAAAAGAAGGTACAAACTTCTCTATTTATATTACACAGGTGTGCACGTATTGTAGATTATGTAGCTATGATGCTCTCAAAGGAGGGTGTCAGGATTCGCTTCAGTACTTCAGAATCCTTTTATAATCTCTTCGGGCTGTGCAGCTGGTTTGGTGCTACTAACCAGATTATATGAGGTGTCCATGCTCACTGGTAGCCTGTGCTAAATTGCATCTTCAGCTTCTGATAGATTGATTCTGGATCTGATTATCAGTTTGGAAAAAGTGTCATCAATTACTTTCCAAAAGAGACTCTCCCTTTCATGTGATTTGCTGAAACTTAAATTCTGTTCATTCATGAATTAATTTACTGAGAAATCTTTTGAACAGCGCAGCCAATACTGAGAGATAGTTGAATACGCTTGCAGTCAGGAAGCTCATATGGCCTCGACAGGCTTATGTGGTCAATGAGAGAGCTCACTAAACTAAAAATAAAGTCGCTAAGTTCCTGTGCTCCTGTGTGGTTATAAGACTCTCATGTTGTGCAAAAAATACACCTACCAGTTGGAGAAGTTCCCTCGCACACATGTTCAGAGCCTGAGGGGAGGTGTTCTGACCAGGGTTGAAGTTTTTTGGTGTGTTGATTGCATGTCCAGGAAGACATTGACAATGCTGGCCTAGCTGCAGTAGATGCATGGTCAGTATAGCTGACAAATAAAGTCCTGAGTAGATCACGTCTCCAAATGGAGAGAGAAAAGAGGTGTCTTTGTCAAGGCAGTGTTCCAGGAACACCCAAAAGGCATGTTTAACCACGTACAATTTAGCCAGAGATTTCCTCTGCTCTCTTAGCTGAAAACAGGGAGTGATGAAACACCTGCACGAAGGAAGGTGTGAGTTTCTTTGGGTGTCTGTTTGATTTTGACATCCACCTATATAACTGATATCTGTACCCAAAGGAACCCAGTATCAATTCCTAGTCACTGAGACCAGGCACCCGCCCTGGCTAAAGTCTGACTCCATATGGAGACAACATGTAGACAAAACAAGAATGTCCTCAGTCAGGGACGGGCTAAGAGAACAATGACTTCCRTAGGGCAGCACTTCAGTCACGAGTGACGGTATGAATTACCTGATAAAAGCAGCTTGGAGCACAATGTCCTGTAAAAGCACTGGTCAGGCTTGACTAGGCATGGGTTCCCTCAGCTAGAATAAACCCAGCAGGATAACAATCAGTTATTCAGAAAATAGCTAATCACAGTTTATTTGAGAACAATATGCTAAATGATATGAAAGGTGCTGAGGAACTGACTCATGAAAAATCATGTAAGGAGAACATCCATTAGAAATTATGCATAACTTAGTGATGGTTTTCTTGACTGATAACTGTAAATAAGAACATAGTGTAAGAATGCACAYGCCAGAACAACTCAATGATCCATGAAAACTGGTATATTGCCTCTGGTAGTGTTGCATACCTAAATATTTACAGAAAGATGATGTAGAGACATGATTATAATAACTACCCATGTAAGTCTGAATTCTGCCATTGTAGGTTATAGTGAATAGCACCGTACCTCTGTGAATAGTCTGTCTGGTTCTAAATATGTAGTGCTGTGCAATGCAAGAGCGATAGTTTTGCAGGGGAGGGAAAGGAAATACCTTTATGACCTCATATTATCCATTTATACTCTGAGTCATTAAAATGATTGCTTCTTATAAAAGTTATCTTGCTAGTAGAGGAATATGTGGGCAAATACTCCCTCTGACAATCAGTGTGCTTTGGATCAGACTCAAAACATACATGTTATTCAAACTTAACTTTCATTGACTCCTACTGAATTATTTGCCCCTAAAAGAAAACACCTGACTCTCCATAAAACTGCAGTCAATGGTGAAACTCCTGTCAAGTACTGCAGGTCCAGCGTGCTCTTCAGGTTAATTGTAAATTACACTGT
Organism: Phoebastria nigripes; assembly: GCA_035582835.1. Classification (NCBI taxonomy): domain Eukaryota; kingdom Metazoa; phylum Chordata; class Aves; order Procellariiformes; family Diomedeidae; genus Phoebastria; species Phoebastria nigripes. Next base: position 1,329,934 of record JAYKAV010002933.1, on the reverse strand, counting down.
AATGTGTTATGCAAAAATAAGATTCTGTACCAGTAGTTTTCAACCTGTGGCCCACCAGTGAATATGAAACAAGAGTCTATTGTCAGTAGATTAAATTTATCACACAATGTCCTTTCCATCAATGGAAAAATTTAGGGGATCTACAAATCAAAAAAGGATTCAACAATATTCCACTGTGTCCAAATGTGTAGCATCTAAACAAGTTGCCTTTTTGCTTGTCAGTTTTAATTATAGAGTAACTTTATTGTTGACCATGTAAGTTATTTTCTGTAAGTGTTAAGGGACTCACTAAGAGAAAATGAAGAGGAATGGAAGAGAAGTATGAAGAACAGATGAATTTCATAAAGCTGTGGTTCACTTCATGCCCACATGTCTAGGTTTTCTTTCTATGGAAATGAAGTTACAGTAGTGGGATGATTCATAACAGGGTCTTGCTCTGATGTGGCAGTAGGGATGCAGCAGGACTGTATTCCCTGACCAGGGAAGTAGGAACTGCTCCCAGGTCCTGCAATTTAGATTTAGAAGAAAATATATCTTGCTATAACAGTTAAGACAGTAAACTCCATCCATTCATCCAGTTTAATCCACTTTTGCTCAAATACTTTGGTGGCTAATCTGATTCAGACAGTGTGTCATTCTATTTCTCAATAATTTTATTTCAGTTAACCACATTTTGCTAGTCCGTATTTGTTTTTGCAACCATAGTGATGAAATATGTTTATTGGCTACAGATATAGGAATTCTAAGCAGGTGTCTAGCTTTGTCAAATTTCAGTAATTCAGAACATCTCTCGTCAATGCTACTAATAACTGAAATTTAAACAATATAACCCTTTGTTTCTTTGATATCAAATCATAAATCTCTCAATTTGGAATTGGCCAAGAAGATATGAGAATATTTATCTACAGTTCAATATTTCTTCCTGTATTTTGCTATTAATTTTGTCTGATGTTTTAGAAGACTGTTGTCAGTTTGTAAGTAACTATAGTTTTCCTCTGCTGGTCATAACTCCATTGGATTTGGTGTCTTTTGGTATAGGATGATATCAGTGTAATCTGTTATGATATTGGTATGAGAGTGACATCTGATACTTAGTGACACTGACAATTGATACTTAGGATATACTTGTTGGCTAATTTTTAAGCTGGCGTTGTCCTTCCGTGCTGTTGAATATAACCTTATTAAAAAAGTATTCTCAGGTTCAGAGAAGGTTACTTTCATTACAAAAACCAATTATCCCCTATCTCGTGTTACAGCAGAGGTCAAAAAGGAACACCTATTTGGCTTTCATTTTTGGTTTTGAAAACATGTTTTTTGTCATTCTTTGATTATTTCTTTTTTTACTTCCCTTTCCTTTTATCCAAGTAATCGTAGACTTGTGAAAATTGCTTAATATTTACATTTGTCTTAGCCATTTTAGTGTTGCAAAATGTTGTATAAAATACACTCTTAAAAACTCTGATAAAGAACTGTAATACCTTTAAACTGTGTTGCAGAGGAGAGAACATTTTGCGCCACTCCTGCACATATACATAAACTAACTACCCACAAAGTATTTAGACACAGAGAGTATTCATAAACCCACAATAATATCTTTCTGGATCCTCTCTTATTCCTATAATGTACACTGGAGGTGTTTGGATCAAAAGGAATTAATTTAAGGAAAAAAAAAATTATCAGTACTGCATTGCATAATTTCCTTTTTAATTTTTTTTCCACATGCAGATTTATATCTTGCTTGTCCTTCTGATTCTGATGGAGAATGAGCTGACTGTTTTACTTAGGTACCTGCTAGTGTTTTAGATTATTTTCTTCCTGAAACACTAAATGTGTTTTATTAATATTTAAGAATTTTAAACTTTTCACATATATTTATAATGTTCATGGCTCACCATATAATCTATTCACCCAAAGTGTTGTGTTTATTGGTATTTCTTAGACTTGTCCTTATGCCAACCTGCGTGGTTTTGCTAGTAAATACTGTCATGATGGTGATCATGGCTTCTAAATCTCTGTTAGCGTATCAAATGATGTTTGTGCCTGTACTGGAGCTTGGAGCACCTCCATTCTAAACTCTTTCCATTTTGAAAACTGGCTATTTATTTGTACTCTGCTTTTCATATGACTTAATCAGCTTTTAATCTATAACAGCATTCCACCTCATGGCTACAAATGTTTTGAACTGCCTCAAGTGGAAATGTCCATATAATCAAAATTCTAGATATTTAATGTCTCTCTTGCCTTCAGCAGCCTTCCTCAATAGCATTCCTGCTGACAGAAATTTGGCCTAAGACCAGAAATAGATACAGAATTCTCAGAAGGAAGTCTGTATTGAAGCCGTGCGACAGAGATCACCTTACTGATATGTTTATCTTATTTCCCTTTGACTCTCCTACTTCACTGTAAAAAGCTCAGAGTAGAGACCATAACATCTCTTTGTAATTCTGAGCAAAACTCTGCAAAAYTACTAAGAAATAAGTGTCTATTATGAAACTAACCCATAGCTAGTAGAAAGCAGTAAGTGAATACACGGGGTCTGGCTATGCAAAAGGCTATAGATACCTCTTTTAAAAACAAACTAGCAGTTAGTATTAGAGACACGCACTTCTACACTTGTTAGTACATATTATCAAGGAATTTTATTTAACAAACTCATCAGTTACAGTCACTTAGCCCATGCCCCTTTCCTGGACAAGGTGGTGAGACACCAATTATAAATTTTCTTGATGTTTAATATTCTCACAGTACAGTTTTTATTGAGTAAGTATTGGTTACATGCTTGAACTGTTCATCTTTATGGGACATGGAATATTGGATTAATACAGGAATATTTTTTATCCCCTGAATCATATTTGAAAATTTTTCCTGCCTAACAGAACTTTAATTTGTTTGTAGCCATTATATTTATTAACAAATCAAGACAGGAGATACTGGAATCTTGCTGTTCAGAGGCAAAAAGATCTCCAAATGACAAAATGAGCCCATTTGAAAAAAGAGGCATCTGTGTTTGAACTTGAGCATCTCAATATGAACATTCACTAAATAGTCTTCAGCAGGTATATATATATATGTATATATATATGAAGGTCATCATCTAGTTTCCTTTAGCTTAGCTCCATTGTGCATACGGGAAATCAGCAAATAAAAAGTTATTGGGAGTAGAGATATCTTCATAATTAATTATTTGATATGACTGACTACTCACCTATATAAATGACACAGTGGAAATTGAAATGGAAATGCATTGGAGAACTGCCAGATATGGCGGTGACAAAAGTAAGATTGTCTAACCAATGTGAAAGTAGAATGAACTCCTAAAATGTTTCAAAAGTGTTAATGTATTGGTAACATTTCTGAATTTCTAACTGCTACATTATCATCAGTGTACATATAACTGTTTTATCACAGCATCAAATCAGCACTTCAGAAAGCCCTGACTACCTTTTATCCAGGTGGGGAGAAGTGAGAGGTAGTCTCTAGATTATGTACAGTGGGTATCCACAGCTGGCACTCTTACTTCTGGTCCTTCATCTTAGTCACTTCAGCTCTGTTTTCAGTTGTTTTACTTATCTTTTTCTAAGGAGATATTGAAATGGAGCTAGACTTGGAACAGTGGCTGATTATAATTTCAGCTTGGTTTCAATTTTTGGCAGCTAAATCTGAAGACTTTTGGAAACCTCGAAAAAATATATACAAAGGAGGCTACTAAAAACATTAGTCAATTGGGAAACATCCGCTTTTCCCAACCACATAGAATGGAATAATGAATAACATGGACACAACTATCAGTGATGTAAATTGTTGTCACTGCCTTGAAGTTGATGATGAGACAATAACTTAAATTTATGATCTGAACTGTTCTTCCTCTCAGTTTCCCATAAGTAGATATATTAAAAACCTTGTTAGAGGACATTGAATTTAAAATAGGAATGACATGTGCCCATGGAATTGACTGTAGTATATTGAAGGAACTACATTTGTTATTAAAATTTCATTGGAAAGATAAGATGCCAGTAAAATGACTGGAAGAATGTAATTTTCTTTCTCCCCAGAAATATTATGAAATACTTATAGTGTAACAGTCCACTTGGTAGATCCCTAAAGGATAATTTCCTTTCTCTGTCTCTCTATAGTTCCTTCCATTCCAAGTACTGCATGCTTCTTTTATTTATTTTCCTTTTATACCATAAAACTTGACTGTCACTAGTTATATTTTGTTAGGATATAAAATAGCCCATTCAGCAATTGTTTTGCATTCACACCTTGCATTTCGAAAGAGGAGAAAACGTTACAGAAGAAAGTGCAGCTGAGGACAGGCAATATAATCTGTYTTACTTGTATTATATTTGACTCTATGGAAACTAACTGGCACTATTAATGAAGTAAGCTGCACTTCATCCTAAGTAAAGATGGCAGAATTTGAGTACTTTTAAAAGAGAGAGAAATGAAACTGGACAGATTTTGCTTACGAGCACAGCATTTTGAAGGCAGAGGCTAAAGTAGATTTTCCTCTAGTTTTGAAAAATATTTAGCCTGGAAAATACCATAGACACACAATTTCCTATTTCATGGAGTGCCACCCTTAAGGCATGCTGAAAACTCTCTCCAGCGCTTATCTCCCTGAATCATGAAGAAGATTGTCATTACATATAAGAAGGTATCAGTTTAGACATCAAAACTGAAGAGATCAGTATGGTCCCTATGTCCTTTATATCTAAAATGCATATCTTTCCTTTATCTAAAGGAAAGTCTTATACACCTTTTACATTTTCTACTGAGCAGTTACCAAGATATTCTTTATTTATTGCATTGATTTAAAGCACTAATAGCGAGATTTTTATAGACAGGTCCCTACTGACTGTTGGCTGTTTCCAGAAACCACTGACCTTTACAAGTGAAAATACAAAGTATACAAATGATGCAAGTTGATGGGGGGATATAGGACACTCTGACTCTTGTCACCTGTAATTGTATAACTCCCAGAACCCCCCAGAGAGTTGCTGGAGACAGCCTGAATTTGTGCTAAGGTGACAGACACAAGTCCTCCCGGCATTCAGAGCAGACGCCCAGAAGTGCGGACTTCTCATGTAACAATCCTGTTTCTGCTAGTGACTAATGAAATGAACACAGACCAGTCATTTGATCTTTTAAACTTAGTTTGTATTGACACAAAATAAGGCAATGTATGTGTGTGTGGATATAGATACAGATATAGATATATGGATGAAGTTGAAAGGTTTTGGTTCTTGGGGTTTTTTGCTTTTGGGGCGGGGGGAGTAAGCTCCTTAAAATCTTTTGTGATCAGGCTTACATTTATCAGTGAAATGAATACCCATTTCTATGCTGTTCCAGCCTCCCAAGAGCAATTTCCCAATAATGTGGCAGTATTGTCTACATTGGGTGGAACTGGCACTGTTAATGCAAAGCTCCATTACCCTTTCCTTCGAAGTAAAACTGCTGTTATTTTTGTTGGCCGCAATAAGACCCCACCAATACCTGCTGGTTTGTTTTTTTTTTTTTTCAGAGAAACATCATGAACTGAAGTTGGAAGAAAGATCTAACTAGTAAGCTAACATCCTTGCATTACTGGATATATACTGATATATATTACTAGTAGGACCAGCCTGGGGCAACCATGCTGATCCAAGGGTTCCTAACACATTTTAGAATGTTAGATTCAAACTGTACTATTAACAGTGGTAATGCAAATTGGATGAATTCCTGAAGACTTATCACAGTATAACTGAGAGCTATATATGGTCCTTATGATCCTTATCTTTTCACTTAAAGAGAGAGAGAATGTTAGAGCAGCAATCTAAGTATCTGTTTTTATTCAGCTAAACAATAGAGCTAGCTCTTGTAGGGCTTTATCAAGCAAGAAATTATGGAATTCACATTTTTTTATGTTATTGGACAGCACACCACCTCCCATCAGGGTAATATTTAGGATAACTGCACATCTCATAGGATGAAGTGGCCCTGGGGTGGAAGCCTCATCCATGTCCCCAACTACATCAGCACCAGCAAGGGGCAGTTGGTCTCTCCGTACAGCAGACACCTGGCAGAGGATGAGTGGTGGTGCTGGGAATGAGCCCTTATACCAACACCTCTGCTGGGGCCACGGCATGCGTGTGATGTAGGCGTGCAAATGGGTGGAGTTGCCCGGGATGCTGAGATGCAAGATGTAATGATGTGGACCTTATGTTATGTCACACTTTTGCTGATGTCCACAGCCAGCCCACTGCCTGGGCTAGTGCACTCTTCTGGGGCAACTGTCCACAGCAGATAATATGAGATCAAAAGTGCACTTGTTCCTATTCTGAAAATGGCTCCTAAAAATGTTAGTTCCTGCCATCAGCACAGATGTCATCTGTCACACGAGAGTCACCTAATCTACCTAGTTCTACCTGTTTGTATTTCTTTATAGCACCACCACTGTATGGAGGACACAGAATCCATTAAGTAATAGTACTTATATTCTCTGGTCTACATGTGTATGGGTAGCATCTATATGTCTGCAAGATTTTCAATGCTACATATGCATAAGGAGCCTTATAGTTAGTATCCATTAATTTTTTCTGAGATTCTGAAAGATGCTACACAAAATAAACTTCTAGCATACCACGCTCTGTTCCCTATCAGCATCTAATTCTCCCTCTTTGTTTCACCTTTGAGCAAAGAATGCTATTAAACTCCATTCTTTATGGCAAATTTCTGTTTTGAGTACCTGCCATCCATCTTACTCTGAATTGCAGCTATGTCTTGACATTGTTTAATATGATAGTGATCTATTTTTTTGATCCTTGGCAGGAACAGCTGTTCTTTATTATACAGAGAGCAGTAGTAATTCAAATAGTTATTCTATCATTGATTTGTAGCTTTGTTTTAGAGGCGTTTCATTCACCTCGTCAGTTCACTTGCTCCTAATTAATCCATCTGTTGGAATCATCAACAAAGGATTTCCCTTATTAACATATATCATATGTGTGATTTATGGCCAGTATTAGTGCTATCACAGTCGCAGAGGTAAAGGATTTTATCTCTCTTCTATGGGCATTTAGTTTGCCTCATCCGTTCTACCAGCAGCTTTTATCTTACTCTCGGCTGGACTGCAAGCATGATAGCGTAATGTAACAGATGACTCCACACACACTGCTAGTGGTCTGTGCTTCTAGTCCTTTCTCATTTGGCTAATTTGGTATCTTCTAGTTGAGCAAAACTTAAAGAACTCCAGCTTCCTTTGTTTAAGCAAATTCTGTAATGTTGAATTGATAAAAAATGCAACTTGAAAATGTATTCTCATAAGAATTTTGGATTTAGTTATGTTCTGTGATAGACGAATGCAACAGCAGTAGCATAGTCAGACTCTCAGGAGAGGATAAATGCTGTAGGTAAGTTTGCTGAAGAAAGATGAATTTGTCCTCTTTATGCATAAGCATTATCTACTGTTTTGATTACCAATAATGTATAGATTTTGTACTTTATTTTTTAAATTCTTGTTCACTGGGAGGAAAGAATGAAAACATTTTGTCTTCCAGTTCCACATTGAGCTCCTTACCAGCAGTAGGATTGCAATCCTTACAGTTACAACTGCAGATATAGAAGCTTCTATTTATATCACCCATAATATATCTGTATATATAAATTAATTATGAGTTGCTTTTATACATGATTGTTCTAAAAAACAAAGAAAACTTGTAGGGGTAGATCATAAATTATTGTAAATGATCTGTTAAGGAGATTCTTTGACTGCATGCCAAGAGGTTAAAAAACTATCACCAATGAGTGGATGGAGCAAATGTACTGCGTCTGTATGTGTGAGTCAGAGTAAAGCTGTTTTAAACAGGTTGGGTTTTCTTAATCCTCTTCAGTGTATTATTATCAGAATGTGGAGTGACTGTGTCCAATTATGGAAAAGAAGGCAGCATCCATGCAGTATGTGACTAGTCAAGAAGATAACAAGTTCTCAAGGATCACTATAAGTAATACATTTTCACAGTATCTTTTGTTTCTCATATTTTATATAATTATGTCAGTATTAACAATGAAACTCATATTGCAATAAAACAACAGAATTAGTTTTAACCAATAGAGTCTCCAAAATTCAACATTAAATACTCCATTAAAATACATAATAAAGTGAAATGGAGGAGCAACAGAGGCTAGAATTAGAGGCTAAATTTAAGAGTCTGTGTATTCTTATGTCAGCCTCAACAGGTCTGTAGTGTGTGGAACGCCCTGCATTTTAAATGCCAGTTTTGTTTTATCCATTGTGACTGAAGTCTTACTTATGTAAGAGTGGAAAAATAGTATATGCAAATTTTTAAAACTATAAGTAAAATAGCAGCTTCAATCCCAGATTAGAATTCAAAAAGTCCCACTCTTGTGTTTGGTCTGTTTCCCACTGACATCACTTGGCCTGTGTGGAGGTAAATGAGGTGGTGCAAGATTGGAGCTTAACTGGGAAACTATACTGAACTCAGCCATACTTTAAGAATGTTCATATTTTAAAAAATGAAGTGGGATTTTTTCAATTTTGAACAATTGTTTACAGCAGAATAATCTTTGGGGGTTCTCTGGCAAAGGGTAATATTTTCTTTTTCAACAATGTATTAAAAAGTATTACAAGTGAGAAAGGTAGTTTGGTTAATGGATGATGATAGAATTGTAGTTTCCTCTCCTCTGCAGTAGGAAATATTAGGTGAATGGTAACTACTGAACTGAGAGAGTTCATTAATGTGAATAAAAACACAGCTTTTACCAAGGATCAGAAATTTGTGCAGAAACTATGCCAATGTTCTTTATACCCACATATAAATATCATCATTTGGGAGGTGATTACTCTACTGAAAAATGTGTTAGAAGCATCTGCAATACGTTGCCATAGCACTTTGACAACTTAAAATAATTTTCTGATCACAAAGAGCAAAAGCAGCAGGAGAAACTTAAGTCATAGCTTTTCTGCAATTTCCAGACTTATCGGGCAGCTGAACTACTTGTGTGTGCAGTGATCATTTGGGAGGCTTATCTTTGCTCATCATTCAAACTTAAGTGAGAAGAGGAAAGCATTTAGTGGTTTTAAATCTTATTCATTACAATAGCTGATGTGCATACATAATGCCATGGTAATGACCTGTTACTGGGTTTTAATGGAGTAAAAGGTTGGAAACATAGGGTCTGTCAAATTGGAGTCTGTGTAATTCAGTGTTTGCAGAAACATCTTTATCTGCAGAGCAAAAATGTAAATTTTTTCTTGTGAAAAAATACAGTGTAAAAACCCATATATAGGTTGCTCATAAACACCAGGCACTTTTGAATTCCACAGCAATATACTTGTTCAGACCTGGAAATGGCAGTCAAACATGGATTAGCAGCCCCAGAAGTGTGTATTGTTAATTCATATAAAACATGGGAACAAAAGGTTATGTATTATATTTGCTCTTATATAGCTCTCCTGTCAAATTCATCAGCATTAAAAGTGGTCTGAAATGACAAACAAAATCATACAATCACCCCTCCCCCCCTTCCCACCCTAAAATCTTAAGTGATGAGAAAAAAAATTACAGTCTATCAAAATGTTCAAGAAACAGGGTGGGGAAGAGACTATAACATGCAGGCATCCGTTCAAAGTAGATGTTTTGACCAAACATGGGATCCCTTAGGGCAGAAAGATAGGTCACAAAGTCCTCGTCAGGCACGTAGTTTGCTCTGCAAGGCAAGATTTATGATTTTGTTGCCTGCTCCTCTAACGAGATAATTCCTGTCAACATATCAAGTTTGTGGATGAAGCAAGATCACAGCTCAAATATCTTCCATACTCTGCTCTTGTGCCAGATGAGAGCTGATCCTAGAGGCGTGGCTTCTCTGCAAGAAGCAGCACATACATGCTGCTTCAGTCAAACCAGTATTGGACCAAGCCATGGCCACGGTGGCCATGGCAGTGTCCTTTATTTTGTATAAACATATATACAAGTATTGAATAACATTAAGCTCATAATGTAAAACAACTTACAGCAACAGAGCTCCTCCTGATTCAGTTCCAGGCAGGCTACTGCTGAGACAGAGGAGGTGTCCTGAGCGCCTCTGTTCTCCAGTAACTGCATAGTTTAYTCCTCTTGAAGTTGTTACTCCAGATAACTCTCGCTGTGCCTATTTAAGTCATTTCTGACCCCTACACTCCTTTGCTGAAGATTGATTCCCCCCACTGTAGAGGTTGCAATCAAAAATGCAAAATGGATCATTTGCACCACGGATGAGGATGGGTTTCTGCTAAAATATCCAACTGTGAACTGCAACAGTCAAAATGCAGAACCTTGTTCTCTTCTGCTGATTCTTACATGGAGGCTGTCGCCACTGGTCAGACAGATGGTAAAAAGTAGATGGTGGGAGGCTGGACCCGTGCTTGATTTGAACAGGCTGGATTAGAGCTGGTGTCCAGGTGAGAGCGCAAAATGAGAGAAAGACTGTTCCTGCCTGCCTGGACACACAGGGGCAGGACAGGGTCCTGTGCTAGGACGGCCAGGGCTGGACTGGCAGAGCTATCAGATCCCTGTCTGGATCTTTACAGGTCTGCCAAGTCTCGAGGAGGCAGTGATACCTTATAATATCAACTGTTTCTTAGGACAGCGTGAGTCAGACCCACATTTTCAAGCAGTTCTTATAGGGAAAAAGTTAGAATATAAAGCCTTTCCTAACATTAAAACATTTTAAAAGTAAAAGCCAAGGAATTCCAAATCTTTTTTTATATATATATATATATATATGCATGTGTTTATATACACATAATATTCATTTTCTCAAGCCTTTTTGCATGCCATCCTTTCTGTGACTAGCAAGCAGCAATGGAAGTTAATTCTGTTCAGAATGGATTTAATCTTCTGTCCTTACACATGAAATATTTATATTCTTCAGATGATGTGAGACCTTGGTCTACTTTGGTGTGAGGAAAGGGTGAGAAGAGACTTATTCCAGAGATTCAAATTTTTGGACAACATGCTGTCTTGTTATAGCTTTAGCAGTCACGGAAGAACACAACATGACTAGCGATACTGGTCAGTACAATGCTAAGACTTAAKTACATATTCAACAGTTTTTGTTTTGCCCCATGTTTACATGCTTTTCAAATTCTGGAAAAGAAACAGTGTTAAACCACAGTGACCTGAACATGTTCAGACAGGTACTTTAACCTCACATGCCTGCCTTGTTTCTCCTCTCCTTCGCACTCCCCTCCATTCCCATATGGGTTTTTTTTGAAATATTACTCAAAATCTAATAATCATCTCTGGTCATGAGTTTCAGATAAGATTACTACAAAGTTTCAAAGGAAGAAAGTGTTCCAATTAACTTTCATTTTCACTTTACCTATTGTACTATGTTCTAGAAAATTAATTAAAACCTTCTTTCAAAGGCCAAGTGGCATTCTCTTATTCTATTTATATCTTCCAAGTATTCAGATTGTTTTAATGCAGTCCAAAGCCTTCTTTACATGGCACATGATGCTAATTAAATACCTGAAATTATGCTTGATAGCATTAATTTCACCACCGATTATAACAAAATAAACTCAGTTTGCAGTAGACTTGCCAATAAATCTAAGTAGATCAAGAAAAAGAACATACATTTCCCTGAACATTTTTATTTATTTAATCCATATTTATTTATGCCTTTTGCTTCCAGTGTGACCTCTTAATATCTAATTGTCACTCCACACTTAAGATAGCAATTATCTACCTACTGTTGATGTCATATCAATCAGCTTTTGCCAATCAGTTTAGCAGAATTATTTTCACATAAGGGTTTCAACAAGAGAATAAAGGCCAGATGCAGAGAGAGACTTTGCAGTGTTTGGCATTGCAGGAATGAACCTTCAACTGCTTAACACTGGTACTGAATTCAGAAAACACGTTGGTTTCACAGGCTCTTTAACCCTGCAGAGGGGCATTAGATGCCTCAGAAGGAAATGAAATGACTCACAAATGGAAATAAAATACGTGCAGAATTTACCCCTGGGAAGTACTGAGTCCAGCAGAGACAGCCCACCTCTCTCCAGAAATTAGGTACTGTACCTTGTGCCACAGAGAGTACAGAACTGTACCTGTAGGGTAGAGTTATAGAACCACTCTTTTTAAAACGAGGTTATTTTTTGCTTTTAAGACATCACTGGAGAAAGAGATATCCTGCTTATTGCCATTGTTGGTCCTTTTTACACATCATGCAAACAATTGGAAAACATTAGGTGGCAAGAGAAACGAAGGCTTATATGTTTCCCTGCTTTACCCGAAAACATACCTGTTATTGTGTTCTGGGAAGAACCTAATTTCAAGATGTTACAGTACCTATGACAATGCTTAATAAACACAGGAAGGGGAAAGACAGGGAAAATTAAACTAAGATAAGAATTTATATAAAGCAATGGGGAAGACTCCAAATAAATTTTCAGTGAAATCTTTGGTTTCCCTAAGTGACTGAGCAACTCTGCAAAATGTGATTTTTTTCCAATAATTTGGACATTCTAATATATGTAGTGAATTTTAAATATAATTTGGCATTTTAGAACAATACTGTAATTGCACAGCTTTTTTGTAGACAGTTGTATCAAATGCACATTAACTATTGTTCCTGGATGAACTGAACTTTGACAAGGTTTGGAGCTCAGTTGATTCTTTCTCATATGACTAGAAGACTTTAATCTTACGCTAAGCCCTCAGCCCAAACATCTGTCAATCAGAATGGGAAAGAGCTAATAACATAGGGGAAAAGGGTTTATGAGAAAGTAGATGGCCTAATTTACAGGGAAAAGGTGTGATGAAGAGACAGGGGTGGAAAAAAGTTTGCAGGACTGGAGGTCAGTGAGGAGAGCATGTTTGGGTCCTTTCTGGGCCATTGCCTTGTGAAGCTGAGATACCGAAGCTAATGACTTTTGAGAATGAAAGAAGCTAGAATTGAATCTGCTAGGGAATGTYAGTATGGGAGTGATATTGTGGGGGGAAAAAAAGACAAATCGGGGGCAGAAGGCAATATGCAGTTTAGTCGTCTGCTTTGTGTTTGGTCACTGGTGGCCTGTGAGTGTACTACCTGCAACCTACTCAGAAAATTATCCTCAAGTGAAATGTATTAGCAGAGGATTTTCTGTAGAACTCTTCCCTAGTCCTCTTTATAGCTTCATGTTTTGTGGTAAGGAAGAGATACTGTTTTCCTTAGTTCCTTTATCGTAAAAATATTTTTTATCTCAGTAGCTGTGAGTATGGACCAAAAACTGGGAAACTGAGGTAGGAAGTGATGCTCAATCCAGACAGGCGCGTTGCTGTTGTTAGTTGCAATTAAGTTTCTCAAAACAGTCTTCTGATGTACGTGGCTGATTATTCAACTTTTTCTTTTTATGGAGCGGTAAATGAGGCTACCCCTTAACTGTATGGGTAATGAGGCTCATCTTAATGAACCTGTGACAGAGGCTAGAATGGGACCAAGGGAATCTGTTTTCTATTTTCTTCTTCTTCTGTAAACATTTAATTGGCAGAAAGTTTAATGAAGTCATAACTTTAATCTCTTTAATCCATCCCTTAGAAAAAGGAAAGATTACTTTAGCAAGGTAAAGTGACAGCGTTTTTTAGCAAGAGATATAGAAAGCTGAAGCTGGCCACATATTAAGCAGAAGGAAAAGCTGACTGAACGACAGCATGTCTTCCAAAATAGTATAAAACCTGTACTTTGAGACTTAGGCTGTTTTTTTTATAAGTAACAAAACCCAGAAACCATGAACTATAACTGAATGTAATAGGGCAGAGTGAGATAATTTTAAAGTCACAAACAGTATTTTTTTCTCTTTGCTATAAAAATGTAGCTTGCTTTTAAAAAAAAAAAAAAATCTTTTGGAATATGTTGGTGTAGAAATGTCAAATTGAAATTTAGCAGCAGTCACAGGTAAAAGAAGGGGTGTAATAGATATTTTCTACTCCTGAGTAATAACCCCAGATTAACTTCTGTGAGGACCTTCTGGGGTTCACGATCTGTAACACTGTCTTTAAAATGGTTGTGTTAAAGCTGACCTTGTCAAATTAATCCTGTAAAAAGAAAAATGTAGAGAACAGATTTTTGAACTGTCAATCTAATGTCTTTGCATTTAGTTTACTTGCATGTTACTGTTCTTATTGTAAGCTATAACTTGGGCCTTCTGGGAATCTTAGCTAATCAGGAGGCATGCAATGAATCCACTGACTTTAAAAGACTGCAAGAGGATTATTCATATCCTTATTCCTACTAAAAATTTCCTTGGAATTTTGATTATCTGCTGCCTGTTAAAGGAATTCTTATGAACAGCAAGATTTCTAATGGCAATGCTCCAGTACCTATCAATAGGAGAAAAAACATTTGGCAGGTTTGAATAGGCGTGGTGTACTTTAAAAGAAAATGCTGAGGACTTCAGAACTGCCTATGTTCTCATGTGTTAGTTGCACAGAGCAAATAGAAACACTTGGAAGTAAAGCATCCTGATTGTACAGGATAGCTTCAATGGATGTCTTGGCCACTCTCCTCTTCCCAGTGCTGTGACGTCAAGGAAATAGCAGTGCTCTTGGAGAGTCTGTGTTCTCTGAAGAGTTTGTGGCCTGGAACAGAATTGTGCACTCAAGTGATAACTAATAGCAGTGAGTGATGAAAACATTTTACATAACTTAAAAACAAATGGAACTGCAAAAGGATATGAACTAATGATGCAGAGGAGAAGAGGGTGGAGAAAAGGAAATTGTGTAGACAAAAATTAAAACTTATATAAGAGCTCAATAATGGGTCAGACTAAAGGTCTATCTAGTTCAGTGTCATATCTTCAGTCCTGGCTAGTACTAAATTCTTAAGAAAGTGTATATATATAAACCAGGCATGTTGAGAGTATTTAATGCATGGATTTGTTTTCTCAACTTTAAACAGCTAATAGTGTAAGACCTTTATGAATGAGAAGTTATATTTGGACCAAAATACTCAGTAGCTGCTTATGGACTCATTCTCTACCAGTCTAAACCTTTGAATCTTTTTATACTGTTTGCTACAGCATGTTGTGAAGGCCATGAATTCCCCAAACTAATTATATGCTTGTGTGAAAGATGATTCGCTCAAATCTTTTAATAAAAGACCATGGTGGAAACTCCTTGACAATTCAGGTCTGCCATCAACTGTTTAAGCCTGTGCTACTTGGCTGCTTCAAAAGCTTTAACAGAATTTTGAGACACAAATCCAGCATTACTGCTAGAGGGATCTTTTTTTTACTCAGTTTACATAGTGCATTATGAATAACGGGGGTCTACTAATGTTACATTTCAGTATAACATCTACTAGTTTCCCTAGGGATGTCAAGGTTTTAAGTATAAGATTGCTGTTACATTTGCCCCCTTTTATTATTTTGGCAACAACACAAGCTCTGTGTGTGTATTTTTCAAGGTGCTAGACTAAATGTTTCTGTCCCACACTTTCTGGCTTTTCTGGTATTTTATTTGGGAAAATGTGTAACATTCCATAAGTGCTTTTGTTTTTAAATTTCAAAGTGCATATTCATCATTTAAGTAAGTTGTAATGAAGTCACTTATTTGAAAATGTTTTTACGGTCTTGACACTGAACCCCACTGAGGAAGGTACAACTGATGATACCTTACCATGCAAATTACTTCCATTCACAGTTTGTGATCTTTCTTGCCAACCTCACTGAGCTGGCCTTTGTCCAGTATTAGTGAAATATACCAGTATAATATGAGGGTTGCTTGAACAGCTCATCAGAGGTTTGCCTATTCAGGATTCACCTGAATATTTTCCCATGAGACCTATGGGCAGCACAACCGACTACGAGATACTGACCCCAGGCTGCTCTGCACTGCTCTTCAAGAAGATAAATGACTTTTTGCCCTGGCCCATGATGGGTGACATTTTGTAGAACAATAGTTGTTTGCTAGCTTACGGGAACACCTTTTAGCAAAATGTGTTTAACAATCATGTTATATGTATCTTACACAGCAACATGCTTAGGAGTCATGTTCAACCAGAAGACTTGAGTGGGGTCTTTTTCTACTAGGTCCGCTGGTACAGTAAAAAATTCTGAATTACCCTATTTCAGGACAAAGCAGCCCTAAAAGTAGTGACAATGAATGCTATGAGATATATCAGATATATGACTTAGCACATTCTTTAATTTGAAAGTGTTTATTTGCTATAAAGTTAAAGAATTATGAGTATTTAAGTAAATGAGAAAACTTTGCAATGGTCTTATGAAAGTTTAATGAACATTTTATTCCATTAAATTACTTTGAATAGCTACATACCAAGTACCAGGYTGTCTTGTGGACTGCTTCCCCTATAGGCTCTCCAGCAGTCTATGCACGTGATCCATGACTGACTATCGTTGAACACGGGGGAAGAGTAGAGCTGGGTGAAAAGAGTAAAAACTATTAAAAAAAGCCATTAAAAAAGGATGTCCCAGCCCCAACATGTATGCACTTTACAGCATTAGTAGTGGTTCATTTAAGTTACTCTTTCACACTTGATGGCAGGTATAAAAAAGGCATTTAATACAACAGATAGATAATCCCCACATTTTCAATTCTTTTCTGGATTCAAAATGCCTTTCAAAACTTTCTGCTAGTGTTTTGTAGGTAAAGTTCCCTTTTTCATTCTTCTCCTTGCATTGCGATAGGGAGGTGAGAAGAGTGGTGTTAACAGGACTGTGTTCATCTGGCAGTCTGTTCTCAGATGCTTGTGATGAAAGGATTAAAATACACCGTTGAATTCAAGCACTGCTTTCATACAATAAAAGTTTTATCTCAGTTACCTGAAGACATGAATTATCTTTCCATGTTGGCAGAATGTAGGATGATGGTGATGACAGTCACACACACGGTAGTCTAACTTATGTGAAAATGTTATCGAACTGTATAGATGTATGTACTAATTGTAAAAAGAAAACAAGCACTTTACCTTTACCTGGTTTGAGACAGAAACAGCATGAAGCAAAATATAATGCATGGGCCTCTCTATGCTACCACTGCAGCTACTGCTGCATTTACCAAACACTTCAATGGGGGTTTAAGTCTTCAGTGGAGCTACTCCTACTTACACCAGGTGGCCCAGTATAATGCAGTAAATTTAATATTTGATGAGGTCTGAAGAAGAATAAAACGTAGAAATACCAGCACAATTGATGTAAAATTAGAAAGCAACACAAAAACTGAATAGTGCAGCGTACGTATAAAGGCTGGAGGCTGTTGGAACAGTAAGGATAAGGCTTGGAAGAGCTTTCCGACAGGAGACATAGGGGCAGTCCCCTCACTTAGGGATGTAATTTTTTACTGGCTGTAGGTGCCCAGGCGCTGGCAGGGGGCTGCAGGGCRGCCTTCGTGAGGAGCGGCCGGGGCTGCCCCGTGCCGGACACAGCCGGTTCCAGCCGGCTCCAACCGACCCACCGCAGGGCATGGCTGAGCCCCGCAGCCACGAGGGCGGCGCCTCGGGGACAGCCTGGGTAAGAAAGGGCAAAACGCTGCCCGGCTGTGAGGGAAAAAGTGTGAGAAACAGCCCTGCGAGCCCCGAGGGGAGAAGGGGAGGAGGGGGAAGAGGTGCTCCAGGTGCCAGAGCAGATTCACCTGCAGCTCATGGAAGACCATGGTGGAGCAGGTGGATAAGCCCTGAAGGAACTGCAGGCATGGAGGAGACCCATGCTGGAGCAGGTTTCCCTGAAGGACTGCAGCCCGTGGGAAAGACCTACACTGGAGCAGGGGAAGAGTGTGAGGAGGAAGAAGTGGCAGAGAGGAGCTGTTATGGACTGACCACAATCCCCCGTTCCCCATCCTCTTGTGCTGCTCGGGGCAGGGGATGAGGTAGAGGAGTTGGAAATGAAGGAGTGAAGTTGAGAGCCTGGGAGAAAGGGGTGGGGTGGGGTGAAGGTGGTATTTCAATTTGTCTTGGTTTCTCACTATCCAAACCTATTTTAATTGGTGGAAAATTAAATTAATTTTCCCCAAGTCGAGACTGTTTTGCCTGTGATGGTAATTTGTAAGCAATCTCCCTGTCCTTATCTCGACCCAAGAGCTTTTTCATCTTATTTTCTCCCCCTGTCATGGGAGAGGAAGGAGGGAGTAGGAGAGTGGCTGGGTGGGCATCTGGCAGCCAGCCAAGGTCAACCCACCACAAACTTTACCAGCTCGTTATGTGACATAACGGTCAGAGGAAAGCACACTGTCTGGAAGGACTGGTCCCTTCTGATTTCTGAGCCCCTCTTTCGATGATGTAGAAATGCAGACATATAAGACAGGCTTTCTTCATCATCTTATTTTTTTAAACTTTGTTTTTTTAGATATGCTATAGCATGTTAGTCCTTGGTGGGACAAATGAAAGAAGGCAGGCTGGTTGGAGACTTTTTTGATCAGAGAACTAATTTTCAGTTCTTTCTATCTGTCAGCTGAAGTACAGACCCTGTTGTGGCAACTGAAGGTGATTGCTGTTAGTAGTGATGCCACTGCAAACCGCATAGGAAAGAAAAATGTTCCAAAGTCTCAGCAAACTCCTGATGCAAAGTCTTTTGCTGCCTTCTCATTTTCACCTTCCATGTGCTCCAAGGAAGTATCTATATCAAGGTAAGAAATTTTGAGAGGGCTCATTGTAGGCCCCACAAGGTGTTATCCAGATTATAATATTATACTCTTTCACAGCTGACTTGGAAGTTTAAAAACTACCTCTCACTGAAAGCCAGTAGGATATGACTTAAAAATTATTTTGATGCCTGTCTTCCATGATTTTAATGAAATATGCACCCAAAATGTATTAAAATGTGAACTATGCTTCTGAAAATTGTTTCCTTTCATTCTTCCACATTAATCTTTACATATTTAGTTTAAGAAGTTAATGCTTCTGATAGAAATCCTCAGCTTCTCCCTAGTTCCCTTAAGAAGCATTAACTTGGAAGCAGCCCACCTGAGAAAGCAAGYAATCTCTGTGCCAAAAATTTTGGCCCTGACAAGGCTGACTGACTCCTCTCTTGCAACATTTCCCTTCTAAATGCCAGTTGCAGACTCTCATGGGCCTTGTGCAGTTCTATATCAAGGCACCTTCTGTGATGCTTTTATTGTAAGCAGTGCTCTCACTCAGGTTCTCTTGTGCATTGTTATCACCCTGGGTCTTTGGAGAGATGACTGAACCGTAGTTRTCCTCTTGCCAAAGCTATGGATGAACCTGACTGAATTATGCACTGAATTATGAGCCTATTCTGTCACGTTTGCTGCTGCTTTGAAAGAGGCCTCAAGTTTAGAGATGTTAGGGAGAACATCAGTGTTCATAAAGCCTCAGCAAAAGACGAAATTGTGTCTTGCTGTGTAGGTATGTTCTCTGTCCTTATGAGTCACTGTTGTTATGAGATGAACACCATTAAGTACACATATAATAATAAGATGAAGACAAATAGCAGGAAAAACTGCCAGAAAATTGAATATGTCAGGCCACACAATGGTGTGCAAACAAAAGGAACAGAGAAGTCTTGCATATCATGTTTTCATCCTCCTCTGAGAGCCTAGTTCTTTATCTTTCGTTTCCTTGTTTTCTTTCCCAAGTTACAATGTCTCCGTACCTACCTAATTGTGGATCAAGGTCTTCTCCCCACAGCAAAGAAAGGAGTTGTTCTTAACCTAACGTAGTTGTGATTATGTACAGGTCTGCCAGACACGGTCCTCTACCTTAGTACTGCTTATATCTGGTGTGTGCAATTCTGTGTTACACGGCATGGTTGTGAGTCAGCAGGTGTGCAGCCCTTGGGTCACATCACTTCTGTGTTTGCCCCTTGTTGTTCCACCCTCCCCACCCTTGAACCTGCAAAGACTGGGGCCCCCTCTTTGTGGCTGAGCCAAAAAACCTTTGAAAGTGAGATATTATGATTGATTCATCAAGAACACCACCACAAACAACAACAAAAAATAGTTGAATTTCATGCATGATCAGGTAAAGAATGCTTGCATGTAACATCAAATCCTTGATGTTACCCAACTTCATACAGTTCCTTAGCTAAGGTACACATTGTATTTGGAGAAAGGAGAGGGCAAGGTGGTTTGCAAGACATCCAGAGATTAAGTTTAAATAATTCTTGGAAAAAACAAGCAATAGACAATAGATGGGGAAAAATAACACCGATGGCTGAATAAGATTAATAATTGTTAAACACATGTAAATGGCATATCATAGAACAAGATTAAAGTATAAAATAATAACAAATACCCTTTTAACAGACTGCATACAATTCAGTTAAATTTTTTCACATCTATTTTAAAAGCCACTTTGGTGGCTTTGGAGGTGATTAGAAGTGTTAAAATACTTCAAACACACGCTGGGTGTATGAAAACAGTAGTTCCAGTCCTGTCCTAAACAGTAGGATTGAAAACCATATCAGAAAGTCTGTTTTCTTAATATCTCCAGACCTTCTTTGCAGACCAGCAACATGTTTATATGCTTTAGTTAGGATAAGATTCAGATAAGAACCCATTTTGAGATATTTCTTCTAACAGAGCTGACATGTTTTGCAATTTGCCTGTTGCTGAAATGCTTTGTATGATGATCAAAAAAGAAAGCTTTTTTGTGTACGGATGTAATGTTTCTGTGTGGACATTTGTGGCTTTTTTCTTACGTAAAATGATTTTTTTAAAATGGAATTTCTAGAACTCTCTTCTGAATGAACCAAAAACTATTATATTTTTTTAATGTTTCTAAAATGAAAGGCAAGCCAGGCTGTTACGCCGGCTCTACGTTTGCACTCTGTTTATAAACAGTGTTGAGGATAATCCATCATCTGTCCTGAACTTCAAAATGACGACATCTGGACTACATCCTCACAATGGTGTAGCACTGGCACTTCAAACAAACTCAGAAAATGGTTAAAAAAAAAAAAAAAAAGCACTACTTACAACCATCCCACGAGCATAATCATCTGCGTGCAAACAAAAGACTAAAAGACTCATTTTTGCTGGAAACATTTGAAGTTTCTTCCCCCCCCCCCTTTCCTGGCTTTAACTTATTGAACTTTTTATTTAAGGCAGCCTGAAGGCACTAAATTACAGATGGTGCTCACTCATACTAAAATTGAAACCTTCCTCTTTCAAAAGGTAATTGTTTCCAGTTGATACATGCAACATGAAGTGGATAAGTCATTTCTAGAATGAAAATAGCTCCTATATTCCTGAGAAGGGAAACTCCCTGAAAAGATCTCTCTGTCCTAAGAAAAGAGATTGCATGCTCTTTCCTTCACATATGATCTAACTTTAAACGTCAAACCCACCCACAGTAACTTTGGCAGAAACAAGGAAAAGTAGCAAGTGTTCCTTATTATTTATAGTCTATGAATGCAAAAATAAAAATGGAAAAAAGCAGATTATATATTTGAAAACATAAATGTTACCTCTTAATATTTCAAAACTTTCTTATAAAGACTGGTCTTAGAGATCTAGAGCCTGTAGCCTTTTTGAAACTGGGAGTATTTTTAACAGCAGATTATGTAGTAACTGCAAGAATATGTAAACAGAATATATCATTTTACAGTGCACTTGGTTATATATCTAACCCACATTGAAAAAAAAATCCTGAATAATAATATCTATTTAAATAAACACTATTACAGACAGAAGTAGTATAAGAAAGTTAGGTTCATTCTATAAACTTTTGATAAGCTTCTTGAAGGCATGCACACTAATAGGGGTTTTCTAATTATTTAGCAGCTCCAGATCTAGAGTAGGAAACTCTGCTTTTTGTCTTTACTGTTGAACACAGATGTGAGCACAGACCTTAAAGGGAAATGAACTGTGCCTTTTCTCACTGAGTTTCCTAAATATATGCTGATAGTAAAGGCATGCTGAGCTTCAGGAGTCCTGCATCTTATTTCAGTTCTGAAGAAAATGTGCTTTAGGGTTACAAATTCTTCTGCCTCTGAACAACCCTCGTTCAGTTTCCTGCTCTCATTGGCTTCTTCTCCCAGCCTCTTCTCTCTGTCCCCTATCCTGGTCTTCTAGTTTCTTGTCCCTGTTTGCCCTCTTGTAAACAAAAAAAAGGATTAACAACTTATATTTGTGTCTTTAAAATCATGTCTTTGAGCTATTTCAGAGCTCTCTTCTTACAAGTAGAAAAGCTGCCATGAATGCATGCTTGCAAGTAATATAAGTAGCGTTGCACACAAGCTCTCAGAATAGTTTCTGCCTGTGTTTCTGTAACTGAGATATGAACATCAAGGCCTGAGTGCCCGGTGCTTAATTTGAGTCATCTGAGTGAGCTGGCTCAATCAATAGCCATGTTTGCTTTATTCAGGAACAAACATACTCCAGCTGATTCCTGCTCCAATGAAAACAAAGCTATTTCCTACTGTCCGTTTGCACCTTTATTTACTTTAGCTGAATCAGATAAGAGTTACAGTTTAAGACGTGAAATTAGCAACAGCTCCCTAAAATTTTTGTTCCACGTGGATGGCTTGCCTCTCTCAGAGAAGCCATGTTGTCCTGATGCTTGTATGTCCCACTGAAGACTTGTTTTTTCAGTGCGAGCAAGGAGGAATGAGGTATTTTGTGCACACAGTCTGGCCCCACATACAGCTTTGTAAAATTATTATAAAATGTTCAAGGTAAGGCATAAGATCTATCCTTCCGGTGGGAGGGGGAAAAACTCCTTTGTCTTTGGGGAAAAAAAAAGAAAAAGAAAGGAACTTTGAATATGTGCAGTGAGGCAGGCATTCCTTAAGAAAGCTTAGCCCCTGGGCAGCGCAAGGCCTTGGTGTTCCCCAGTGTTCTCCTACCGACCTTCCTGGCAGCTTGCTGTCCGCTGCAGAACCTGCTCCCAGAATGCGGGGGAAGGACGGCAGCTGCTGCTGCTGCACACACAAAAACCCAAAGCCCATAGAACATCCTTGGGCTTCCAAGGTATTACGTGATCTTTCAGACCATCTAAATGCTTGACTTAATGAAACTCAACTGAACAATTCCTTTTACTTTGCAAGACTCCTGCTCCTGTTTCAGAATTGAAGAAGGGCTTGCATGCTGAAAAGCTTCTTCATTTTTTTTTTCTCCAGCTGTGCCAGCTGGTCTAGAAAAAGCTATTATCTCCTGCAAATCTTGCTTCTCAGAAAGAATAGCGCAGGTATGTTGTTTGGTTTGTTCCCCCCC